>BMAV01019779.1:0-78081 GCA_019973955.1 Trichonephila inaurata madagascariensis | reverse complement strand
AAATGACTGTAAGTTGGCTTTCTCGCAATGCATAGTCACTTTTTTAAGGAAATTCTTTAATTTGAAAAAAAAGTTACAAGAATATCGCGAAACGGAGAGCAGATATAGATTCCTGGTCAAATTCCGAGTGAAATGGGTAACTTTGGTAAGTTTCTAGGGTAAAAAAAAAAAATTAGTGGTTGGCATGTTACCGAATCAGACTTTTGAAAAAAGGGACAAAATTAAAAGAAACGATTGGGCATAACTTTTGAACTAATTCAAATTTCGACAAGCGCCATACAATTCGTGATTAGCGTTGAATGCTGTCCAAGAAAAACTAAGTTTGGTAAGAATTAGAAGATGACAAAAAAATGACCCAAACGGACAAAAAAAAGAAATGCTTTGCAATTAAGCCCATTTGAAAGAGGAACGCTTCAAAAATTATAATACCGCAATTAAATTTTTTTAATTGTTTTTGCGGTTTTTTTTCTGATACTTGTCATAGAAATGCGTTACCAAAGTGCAAGAACTCGAGTTTTAATAATCGCAGAGTAATGTTTTAAGTGTCTTCGGTTTGGGAATTGCTCCCCGATCGAATGACACCCGGTGTTTTAAAATCGGTCGTTAAGTTGGCTTTCAAGCCAAATAGGTCGGTTTTTTCAAGAAGGTGTTTCATTTTTTAAAAACAGTTACAGGAATTTCGCGAAACGAAGACCAGATTTAGATTCCTGGTCAAATTTCTAGTGAAATGGGTCACTTTGGTAAGTTTCTAGGGAAAAAAAATAGTGAAAGGCATGTAACTGAAACAGACTATTGAAAAAAGGGACGAATTTCAAAGAAACGATTGGGCATAACTTTTGAACTAATTGGAATTACGACAAGAGCCATACATATTCGTGATCAGCGTTGAATTCTGTGCAAGAAAAACTAAGTTTGGTAAGAATTGGCAGATGATGAAAAAATGACCCAAACGCACGGAAAAGAGAAATGCGTTGCAATTAAGCCCATTTGAAAGACGAAGGCTTCAAAAAGAATATTACCGCAATTAAAAAATTTTTTACTTACTTTTCCTGTGTTTTTCTGATACTTGTCTTTAAAATACATTACCAAAGTGCAGTAACTGGAGTTCTAATAATC
The DNA here is from genome assembly GCA_019973955.1 of Trichonephila inaurata madagascariensis. Classification (NCBI taxonomy): domain Eukaryota; kingdom Metazoa; phylum Arthropoda; class Arachnida; order Araneae; family Nephilidae; genus Trichonephila; species Trichonephila inaurata. The sequence continues at coordinate 76,965 of BMAV01019779.1, read as the reverse complement.
GCAGAGTACTGTTTTAAGTGTCTTCGTGTTTGGGAGCGGTCCTCCCTTCGAATGACATCCGGTAGTTTAAAATCGGTCTGTATATATAAGTTCGCTTTCTACCTAGAAAGGGTCGGTTTTTTTAAAGAAGGTCTTTAATTTTTAAAAAACAGTTGCAGGAATTTCACGAAACGTAGAGCAGATTTAGATTTCTGGTCAAATTTCGAGTAAAATGGGTCACTTTGGTAAGTTTTTGGGGTGAAAAGTACCGAGATATTGGTGCGACCTTCAGGAATGGGGGCCGCATTTCAGACACGGCGATCCCCTAACAAAAAATTTAAAAAAAAAGATTTTCAAAACTTGTGCGATTTACATGTATTTAGGAGCGGCAAAATAGAACACAACATTTAATTGGCAAAACTAGTGCCATTTCTACCAAATACTGTAGGTACCTCTAGAAATGACTGTAAGTTGGCTTTCTCGCAAATCATATTGGGTTTTTAAAGAAGTTCTTTAATTTTACAAAAAGAGTGCAAGAAAAAATAAGTTTGGTGAGAATTGGCCGGTTTTTTAAAATAGGTCGGTAAGTTGGCTTTCCAGCCAAATAGGTCGGTTTTTTCAAGAAGGTGTTTCATTTTTTAAAAAAGTTACAGGAATTTCTCGAAACGGAGACCAGATTTAGATTTCTGGTCAAATTTCGAGTGAAATGGGTCACTTTTGTAAGTTTCTAGGGTAAAAAAACATAAATAGTCGTGTGCATTTCTTTCACTTTTTAAGTGTTTATAGACACTTTCCAGATTTCAATATATGGATCTCAGATTTTTAAAGCATATCGTAGCATTACTTTCTGCTCAATTTCAGGAAGTTCCTATTGATTTTCTGTTATAGATAACAGGCAGTATTCAGTGAAATATTTTCTACTCCTTCAGGAAGACTATCATTTATTGTCTGATCCATAAACGTTTTCAGCATCATTAAGTTCGAGAACTTTATATCGCGATTCAGCTTCCGTTATTGGTTGTGAAATAAACGTGATGAATCGCGCGCTGTTTATTTTAAGTTTATTTGTTTCTTTCCACGAAGCGATTCAAAATTCATACTTCAACGGTATTTTTAGTGTTAAACAGAAGTCCTCAGTTTGGCACATGCTTTCATATCTAAAATACAAATTTTATTTTTAGAATATTTATCTTGTGTTACTCTTTTCAATCGATTTCCTTAGAAAAAAACCACGAAAATTATTGATTTATTCGAGGGTAAGTCAAAAGTAAAATGACTTTTGCAAGTTCTCTTTCCAAGGTGTATTCAGCGCTGAATGAAGGGTATAGTCAGCAATAGATCTATATACTATATAACAGGGGTGGGAAGACTTTTCCAGGGTGAAGGGCTGCTTCTAATTTTTCAAGGTGTCGCGGTCCACTCAGTGTAAGTGGCGAACTCAAAAGAGGAAGTTTCATGGATCCGCATAGTCCTTAATTTTTTTCCTGATTGATAAAAATCCCGTGTATTTAATACATAAAATGTCATTAAGTATTTGTTACCATTACGTTAATTAATTAATGTGATTTATGTATTTAGTATTTTATTGTTTAGTTTTTTTCCCCCGATACTCTGCAAAATTAAAACAAAAAATAAAATGTTTGGCTGAGTATTGGGGGTATGATACGAGATGGGTAGACTTTGAACCCTCGCCCTTGAAAAATTCTTATGTTCGCCACTGCCCAATGTCATAGGTGTTGTGATGTAAGGAAAAGGTCAACAATAATTATTATAACTAAATAATACATACGGAATATGTGTACTTACCTCAGAATTCAAAATTAAAAAAACACACTTTGGAACAGCGTTTAAAGCAAAACGCAAGATACAAACATAGTATTAATAGCCACGAAAATAATACTATCAATTGATGCATTTATTATCAAACAATTCAAAGTACATAAATATTTTTTATCTTAAGTTAGTTTTCGTTGTTATAGTCAGTAGAAATTATAGTTTGCATACTGTCAGTCAATCTTGATTATTTCGGTATGCAAATACTGACAGCTAATCTTCAGGTGGTCACCTAAAAATGTCTTTGGTCCTGGTCGATCGCGATCCACGTAATGCACATCCCGGCTATATAACGTGTCACTCGCGGGTCCTTTCTTCATAGTCTTTGGGTTGTAGCTGACCGTTCAACGTGATAGCACCATTGTCCATCTACACCAGTGATTCCCTGAAAAGCGACCAGCCCTTAGGGGCTATGACGATCCTGCAAGTGCCGATTTACGCAGCGAAAAATAATTCGAGGGTCCATGAGGTTAGAAAATCTGGGCTCTTATACATAGGGCCTCATTATCCGAAAAATTAACGTCACTTACAAAATTTTAATTCAGGCTCCTGAATATTTAAGTCAAATGATGTAGAAAATAGTGTATATATATATATATGTGTGTGTGTGTGTGTGTGTATGTATATATATATATATATATATATAATATATATATATATATATATATGTGTGTGTGTATGTATATATATATATTAAAACTCCTTCAAATTCTAGACCTTTTTTTGTATTTATATACTGAGTAAAATTTAGGCTTTTCCTGTGCTAAAATAATCAAATGATGGTTTATTTTAAAGTTTCTATTGCGTAAAATACCCCGTTAAAAAACTGGATATTAAATTTATTTTTGAGCCATATTTTCTCATTTTTAATTAAGTATAAAAATTTGATGTGTAAAATATGCTTTAGTTCATACATGAACTTAGTTTTTTTATTAAAAATATTCAGACTTATAACATTTTTTAGAGACGAGGAATACTTATAAATAATTTTAATTTCTCTAGTTGTACTTCGTTTCTAACTCATAATTTAATATTTTTATTTCACTTCTCTGAAAATACGAGTATCTATACAGAAAAGGGGAGGATAGCAATTTTATAAAGAGGCAAAAATTAGTAATAATTAAGACCTACCTATGCGAAACAGATACTCAGTTATATGGGGATTGGGAGAAAATAATTTCAAAAAAAAATTTCAATATTTAGTATTGCCACAAAGGGTTTGAATTATAAAAATGGGAGAAAAGACTTCATTTTTGTTAGATTTAGAATTATGATGAAGGGTTAGTAGGATTTTGGAATAAAAATAAAGTTTTTTTCTTTCTATATAATAATTAAAGTATTTATTTAATTTATAAAATACAGCCTTACAGAAGGGACAATTTTAAAAAAAATTAGTAATATTCCTAACATGCAAACAGATATCAGTCAGCGGGGATTCGGAGAAAATTTTAAAAAATTTCATGCTTTATCTGCACAGGTTGAATTTAAAAACAAAATGGGATTTTTTTTAAAATTGATTATGAGAAGGGTTAGTTTTTTTAAAAGTAAATTCTTTTTTTCTATTAACCTAATTATTTTAAAAACGTACGTCTTTTACCGCAATACATATTAAAAAGTACTAAAATACCGTATAATCCGGCGTATAACGTGCAACGGTGTATTACGTGCACCTATACTTTCAAGCTGCATTTTTTATAATTTTTGAGTATGTTTGCCGCATAATGCGCACCCCATTTCTGACGAAGAAATCTGAAATGTTAATATGTAATGCTCTTATGTTTTGAAGTCATTTATTCGAGGAATTGTTCCAGACTTATGAAATAATAGTATATTTCTAGAACTACAACTCTTTTAGTTCATAAGGTATGTCATTTCTTTTAAATAAACAGTATTTCGAAATGTGTAGAAGTTAAAAAAATACGCAAATATATTCTGTTATTTTTAAGGCTATCGTTTTTATACTCGGCGTATAACATGCACCCTTATATTTCGATCTCATTTTTTTTGTGTGTGCGTTAAACGCCGGATTTACGGTATCTTTTTTTTTAAAAAAAATAAAAACTACTTTGAATTTTTACCTTAAAAAACTCAAATACCTTAACTTCATTCCCCTAATGGCAGTACTTTTAACATAAAAACTAATTTTTTACTTTATTTTTATACCGGAGAACATCTTTTACGTGGATAGGTGAGCCTTTAATTTAAAAACAAACAAAAAAAATTAACCCTACCCCTTTAAATCTACACATTTTGCATATCATCTAAAACTCGAGTGAGAACTCTTTGCTTGTATAGAAAAAAAAATATACATCTCAGTCTGAAAATTTATTTAAAATGCTGAAATGAAAAGAATTTACTCAAACACCAGAGGTTGTGACTCCAGATTATGTATCACGTGACTCCAAGGTAACTTTAATCACGCAACAACTCACCACAAAATATTTCATTTTCGATTGAAGCGGAGCTGGAGTTACTCCTAAGAGTCACGCTTCCGTTAAGATGAATTACGGAGATATTACATTACACACAATAAAGTTAACTCGCCAGGGAACGAACCATGCCCAATAGCAACAGGGAGTCTTGTAATGTTGCTTCGAATATAAACCCAAATTAACCGCTAACACTCCGATTACATTTTTATGGAAACCACGTCTCTAGTAAAGGGGATGCATGAAATCCAATGACCAACGATTATGAATTATTGCGCTATGAAGAGCCAAGAGCCCTTTTCCGTATCGAAGGTGATTCGCTAACGTCGTAGTAAATTTTATTCGGGCTTATTAAAAAAGATTAAACGTCACCGCTTTGTTGGGGTGTAAAACTGCTGTAATGAGTTAAATTACCTTGTTTGCATGTGATGAATAATGCTCGGCTGGTTTGTCGTGTTCACGCTGCTCAAACAATTTTGTAAGTCAGAGTTGTAACGCGTACAGTAATTATTCAGATATGTGCCTCCTTCAAAAATTACTTCGGGCATGTTGTTAAGAATCTAGTATAATTGACTGTATTATTTTTAGAATATTCAGTTATTTATAAAAATTTAAAGTTATAAGGAGAAAATAATTAGGATTCAAGGTTGCATAACGTTTTTAAATGAGTAAGTTAGCGTTTCTCAAACAGTGGGGTGCACCTCCCTAGGGGGGCATGATAATCTCTACCAGAGGAGCGCAGGGATATCGAAACGTCAAAAATTAATGATTAAAAAAATTAATCTACTGAAAGTAATAAAAAAAAGATTCTTAGGTAATAAAAAATACACATTTACAATAACATAATACACTTATTAACGTATAAATATTGCACAATATACTTAATCATTAATTCATCCATTCTATACTAAGAAATATATCTAATAATTACTAGGGATCCCATGGGCTTGTTATATACAAAACAATATACAAAATTTAATACTTATCTTGATAATTTGTACAGTTTATAATTAAAGACGTAATGTAGCTTTAGCATCAAAATATTATTGAATTCAATATATTATTATTGTTTGGAGGGGAGCGCCATGAAAAATACGATTGAAAATTGTGTCACAAACATCGAGATATTGGAAAACACTGGAGTAAGTCATATATTCGTGATGCAAAAATTTAGAAGAAAATTCAGCATACGAATTGAGGTAATTTTTTTACGTATACAGGGTTTCATCAAATATAAAGCTCACCATAAAGGTGAATGAGATTAAACCAACAAAATTTGCATGATTAGACTCCTTTTTTTTTGGTGTTCATGATTATTTAATTTTATTTTGTACAAATAAATAATTTTGTTGTAAGGTTATCACTCTTAGCATATCATATTGGAGTTGTAGAAAACGATTGCTTGATTCAGCCACATTAATTTATTTACACTTTAAATTGGGACACATGCTAAAATATTTATGAAATTTATAAGTTTCATAGTTAATATTATAGTTAGTTATTTCATTAATTCCTGCATGGTAGTAGAAACAGTCTGCTTAACGGAATTGCTTACACAACCAGCTCACTCGAAGTCAGATTAAGTCTGAGTGCCTGCGTGCCTCGTGCGAACGCTCGAGGAGTTCACTTCTTAAGAATGAATTTTTCTTTAAAGCCTCCAGTATGGAAAGTCTATGAGGTGAAATTTATAAAAGCGTTACGGTCACTTCTGCGCATGCGCGAAATAGCTATCCGAAGAAAGAGTTCTTACCTTTTCCCTCATTTTTAAAATTACAATCCTTCTTTTCTTACCGAAATCAGACAAAAAATAATTACAGAATCGGAATAATAATTTATTTTGCCAGGATACGATATCGTTTTTACCAATTAATGATATTTTCCATTTTTTGCTATTTTTTCTAAAATGAGTCAATATACCGATGCGTTTTTATGGAAAATAATTTTTCAAATGTTTTGTACGGATTTCTTATCATTGTTATGAATCGATATTCTGCTCTAAAAAGTCCATACTTTGGGTTTTTTTCAATCAGTGATTTAAAATATAAAATGCTTTTTTTTTACGATTTTTAAAAAATTGAAAATTCTGGACTAAACATTTAATAAATTCGTCATTTAATAACATGTTTCACGATTCGTAAATCACATACCTACCGACGTTCACGTATCATACTTAAGTTACTACAAGCCTCTTGTTAAAGTGATTAAGAAACTATAGAGAAACTATACAGACATAAAGAAGCACGGTGGACCTCGGATTTTTGAACAATAACACCTGACAATGATCAGGACGACATCTGAGCTGGGCTCATCTCCCTCCCTAAGCAACCAACCACATCGCATCAACGGGTGGACTCTAAGTTATGACGGATTTAAGGTGCATCAGCATCTCTACATTTTGAGTCTAATGGCTACTATATTTAACAGCCACGTGCTCGTTTCTCTCTCGACCATTTGGTTACCACGGCCACATGTGTTTGGGAAAAATATTTTAAAAGACACGTGATTACCGTAAGAAAATAAAAACAATATACAGTCACGGGAAAAATATCTGTACTGAAAACACTTTTTAATAAAACACGTGGATTACTGTTTTTATTCACACATGCAAAGTATTGCTTTACAGCATCCGTAAAACGCAAAAGTCTTTTATATCACTTCCGAACATAATTCGTTTTTAAAGTCTTTGTTTTCGTTCATAAATTATTCAAGGACTGGAAAACGCTTTTGTAATAGTTGCGTCACTAAAAGACAAATTGAAGCCACTTTGAAAAACACATATTTTATGTTGGATTAATTACTTTCACGAATTACAAACTTCCAGAAAGACGCCCTCAAAATTGTTTATGCAGCGTCAACTCGAGCATTATTCATGACCCATCTACGCAGTAAGCAAGTATAACTAAAAATGGCAATTTGAAAGGGTTTTAATGTTATCGAAAATGTCTTGAAAGGAGATGAAGTTTCAGAAAACTAAGTGCTCCCACCCAACCAAACTACTAATTACTAAAGTTTCACATTTAAATTGTTTGTTTTAAGTAACAAAATTACTCGTACGTCTTTCTTTACGATGATTACTTTTTATTTATATATTACATATTATAACAATAATTACAGAAAAAAAATGTTTATTTCTAAAACAACTCTAGCTATTGTTTAAAATACACAAAGCCAGATAAATACATTACTCTAAATCGGGGTGGACCAATAGTGGCCTGTGTGCCACATGCGGCCCACTAAGACAATATTAAAATCAGTTTTGAACATAGATTAACTGTATTAACTTGTAGGGTTTTGATGAGATAATTGCAACAAGTAATCTTATGCTCCTGATTTCCAAAAAATTGCAAAAAGTACCCATAGGGCTCTTTTGTTTCTTTAAACTAATTATAAAATCTAAATATGCATGCAGCTAAAGATAATTTATATAATATAAGTATATTGAATATAAAATTACCACGATTTTATTTTGCTCCTTTATTTTACCCTTTCTTCCCGCGTATATATCAATCTCATACAACCAGTGCATTGAGTGCTTCGGACGTATATATACGTCTTTCCAAAATACGATTATTTTCATTGCGTTACTTCCGGTAAAAGTATTCCGAAGGCTTTGGAACGCAATAAAATGACCTTGACAGAGTTTGCGAAGGATTTCTTACTTCAGAAAAAAATGTGCTTATTTGTATCTTTGCTCCCCTCTTACACACCGCATACACGTGCCTATGCGAAAAATAGTGGCACAGAGGACAGAATCACAAAACTTTTAATCGGCAGTTATAAAATCTGTTGACTGATATTTACGGACTTTAAGGTACATTTATACCTTTTCTGAGATGCAACGTTAACAAATGAACCAATCATTTTAAAAGGTGCGGCCTTCCAGTATCCTTCCCTTCCACAATGCATTCCAAAATCCAAAATAATCCCCCTGTTCTAAATTACCGCAGTTGCGTCCCTTAACTTATCTCAAATAAATCCTTGACGAAACGATTTTCTGGTGGGTAAATCTTCACAATGTCTAAATTAATCACTCAAACAATGGAGTCTCTTTTCGATGCTTCTCGGAAACTGTTAGAAATAAAAACAATTCTATTGAGTTTCATTCAGTACATTCAGAGTAATTACCGACACATGTCCACGAAATTAAGGATTGACAAACAAAAGAGAACGCAGAAACAGAGGAAGTTAGAACAAAGACTACAGAAATCTTTCTCTGGGAAGTTCAAGAAATCTTTGTGTTGATATTCTGTTAAGAAGATAGCCCATTTCTTCTTACGACGAGTTCTAGGTAATATAAGGAATGTTTTTAATACCTAATTGTTTATTGTGATTCTGTTTGTACTCTCTTAGATGTTTGGTACTTCTTTGATTAAATGACCGTTAATAAAATAAAATTAAACATACAAATAAGCTTAGGTTTAAAAAGTTTTTCTCTGTAACATTTACTTTTTATAACGGGTATCGACAAATTACGGCACGTAGTGCATATTCTCTCTGTGGCCATCTACCCTACTCTAATATGATTGGCCACAATATGTACGCATATATTATCACTTATTTACATCTCTTAGCGACATTTACATATAACTGAAAAGATCTTCACAAAATACAAGAAAAAACAAACAACGCAAAACAGTCAACAATCCGAAGTATTATGCCTCCAATTTAGCATGGTTACCAACTTTTACTTTCATATGTCGTTAGATACACCTGTAAAAGTTGCTAAAAAATCACTAAACTTGGAAGGTATATCGCTATAAAAAGTAGATAAATTTTTTTAAAAAGTATAAGCCATTTTCCGTAATACGCTTAGTTATTCGACATTTTTGAATTTAAATCTTCATTAAAAGAACACCATTTGGCGACCACTTGCGTAGATCTTAGAAAGGCACACAATTCGTATTTTGTCATCATTACTAGATCAAGATCTAATGCTGATGGTCATTGCCCATGATACAAATAGAATTTAATTATACACAAATTAAACTAATTAAATAAACCATTAATTATTTGAATCCCATTATTAAGGTATCCAAATACTTGAGACACAACTTTTTTTTTTTAAAAAAAGAGGATATGGAGATTTTTTTGTGGTTTTTAGATTTATTCAGTACATTTTAAGAAAAATATGCTAAAATTAAGAAGAGAAAAAGAACTTATTACTACTAAAATGGGAAAAAATTGACAAAAAATTACATAAACGGGGCATGCTCTGAACTAATAGTAAACGAAGGGATTCTTAATTTTTCGATTTTGATGTAATATTTTGCTATATCTTTTTGAAACGACCTTCAGGATAAGAGATACTTTATTTTTTTACAAAAACTAGAGCACTTTATCGTAGTTATTATATGAAATTTCTTAAGAAAAACAGTGATTATTTTCACATAAAGAACTGTAAATTTTGTAATATAACAGTAATTGATAAATCTGAAGGTTAAAAAACTTCTACCGTTATACAGAACATGCACAAAAAATTTCAGCAAATTATTTTAAAATATTTCTGAGCAATCGCTGTCCCGTTTGAACTTCTTGAAAAAAAAAAACACATTTCGAGTAAAACGCATTTAAAGTTTGACATTTTATGTAAAGTTATGGCATCTGCTTTTACTAAAACGCGTTTAGTTTTTGTTCTAGAGAATGAAAAATAGAAATCTTGGTATTTTAATAAAGCTAATAAGATGGCCCGTAAAATAAAATCATAACAAAATTGTCAATTTTTGAAAAAATCATGATTTTAGTGTAGTCGGATACCTTAAATAAGGACAATTTACAAGTTTGACAATTTTACTGAAGGAAACTCGAAATTTCGAAATGTGTGGTTTTCCATGACTGAAGTCTTACATGCACTTTACTTTATAATAATACACTGAATTATAACGTATTAATATTAATGACAAGAACACTAACGGATATTAGGAGTCTTAAAAATGTGATAAATTGCTTATGCGTTAAATAACATTAAGTATAATAAGTTAAATACCATTAAGTAATTTTATTATTCTTCACACATAATCATTATTGTTTTCCAAATTTTATTTACTTACCGTGATTAATTTCAGTATGTAAGAAACTTATTTCTATTATATCGTTATGCTTATGTTGTAAGTATATGAGCCATATTTTTAAAAAAGTTTGTTTTATATTCTGAAGCTTAATTGCTGTAAAGTGGTCAGGTGATATTTATTCTTCTAATTACACATTTTTTGAAAAATATGCATTTCATGTACCAACTTTTAATGTTTTAATTTCGAATTATTTCCGAGCAGACAAAATAGTGAAGCAGAATGTGTTAAGGGTGACTAATTTGTAACACGTCGTTTTTACGTGGTTAGAATTTTTATGTAACTCGAATCGATAAAGAATGTCATTTCAGTAAAAATATGTGCGAATTATTTTCCCTCATTAGTGGATTATTGCAAATTCCTTCCTGTGTTTGCATTATTTTCTTTAACGGTTAAAAACAATGATGTTTTACATCATGAAATGAAATAGAATGTCCGAATGATTTTTTGTATAATTGCACAATCCGTTAATTCAAAAATACATGAAAAAATTGTTTAGAAAAACACACACACACATACAGATACTAACCGTTACGCGGCCGATTCGCTTGGTATTTCATGATAGACTATAAGCCATTTAATTTAATTGAGGCACAATAACGTTAATAAGCGCACACAATAATTTATAATTTTTTATCAACTAAAAAAACACTTATAAAAAAAGTTCTAACTATTTTATTTGGATCACCATTCACTGTTTATGTAATTTTTATCATATTTTTAACTTCAATACTCAGAAATTTCTCCCATTTTAAATCAAAACCTTTTAAAAAATGTAATGTAAAGCAAATAAAAGAAATAACCTAATTTTTTTCCTAAGACTATTGAAGCCATTTTTAATTAACCTAGAACGAAATTAGTATTTATGACCATAAAAAGCTAAGCAAATATATATTTTGAAGATGTAAGAAAAAGTGTAGGTTTTGAGTTTTTTAAAGGAGTCATAAAAATAAAATGTAGGCAATCATTGGAATTACTCTACTCCGATGTCTCTCGTGTATTTCAATTTTAATTACCGAAATGCTGTTTTTGCTATGCACAGAAAGAAATAATGAAACATAAGTACAATTAAATAATTAGGAAATGAGTGAACAAGATTTTGTGGAACGTGTTTTTTTCCATTTGCCTTTTTCAAAACACTGGAAAACACAACTCACTTCATTTTAAAAGTGTTTGATTTATTCGTATAAGTGATTTTATTTTAAATCTATATTTTCTTCTAAATTAGATTTTTTAAAAAAATATGGAAACAAAAGAACAGAAATTTTACTAAAATGGGGATAAAAATAAATAATAAATTTATTTAACTTATCTAAAAGTAAAAATAAGGTATTATAATTAGATACAAAGATTGCTTTGCAAATTCAATTATTTTTTTTCGTTTCATACTTCCATTACCATCATATTGAAAAGACAATGGTAAACCTTTGTTCCTGAGTGAACCGATAATAAAGTATATGAGGGACCACGTTTTTGGACTAATTTTTTAATACAAACTTAACAAAAAATCAACCAAACAGCTATAATTAAAGTGATTGTGGATTTCGAGTAGGAGTTGTTATTATCCGCTTATGTTATTTCCGACAGTCATTCCACTTCTTCCGGACGTCGCAGATAGTCGTTAGAGGGCACATGCTGGCGTCAACAACCTCGTAATTTTCGAATCGCAAGAGGATAATAAACGACACCTGTAGTTACACATTCCAGTACAAAGCCTAAATATGGACTCTTTATACTTTTGAGTTTCATCCTATTTCAGGCTTCGGCAACCGATGGCAAGCGTGCCGAAATTATACACAGTTACTTTGATATACTATACTTATAAATGTATCAGTACTGAACAATGTATTTAAAAATTAATTTATCAATATTAAAATAAGAACAAGTTTAATAATTACTAGCGATTACTAGTGACAATTATGTGTTTAAAATGCTATCCCTTTTTTGATATTCTGTATAAAGTTTTGAAAATTTTTTCTGGTTTCTTTGTATAATTTCTTTGACGGTTCTGTGCATGAAATAAGGAGTTCATTTATTTAAAAAATTTTGACATCAATTTAGATGTACAGATTCTTTTTAAATTTTTAGTTTGTATTTAATTACGCATTAAAAACAATAGCGCTCTTTGATAATATTTTTCATGAATAAAAATTAAACTTTACCAATGAAAACGACACTCAGACACTAAATATTTTTACATACTGGAAAAAAAAGCTCACAAATAATATTCCACACTTTTCTTTGTTCTTTTTTGTTAAAAGAAATATTTTATCAAAACATTCTAACGCTGGGAGCATTTATATTCGCATTTCAATTCCCTCTAAATGTTTCGATAAGTTTTTCCATTGAACGAAAGTTCAACCTCAGACGATTTTAGGACTTTTTTTTTCTTTCAAAAGCTGACACTGCGCGCATTTAATTCCGTGTTCTCTTTTTCAATATATTGCAAGTCGAGTTTTTTTATAAACATGGGGGATTGAATGCCAAGAGGCACCTGAAATTTCACTTTCTACAATCATACGTTCAGTGGCTTTCTTTTCTCTATAATTCCAAGGTTCTGTAATAATAATTACCCTTCCGCTTTTCACAAAAGTCTTCCTTCTGAATAGACGCCATCGATTGTGATCGACATGCAAAAAAGAATCATTACCAGGTGAGCAATGTTTTCGGAGTTGGATTAATACAAATAAAAGTAAATTAGGAGACAAAAACTCATTCAACTGATATACATGTAACCATAATTAATTGAAATATAGCCATGATACATTTTAATCTGATCTTAAAAGATTTTATCATTTTTATTAGTCTCACGTGGTACACAGATTAAAGGAGGATGGTTCTTTTCTGTTTGATGCGTCGAAATATTTTTGCTGCTTCATCAGCAAAACGGGAAATATTTGGCAGGAATGCTTACTGTACGGAGAGTAAATTACAACTTGACATGATGAATCGGTTGAGAGTCTAGAGTATTTCGTTATTTGCTGTGTCATGTCTGATATTTTTTGGTTGAATACACATAATCTATAAGCTTTTTCTAAATATTTTCCTTTTTATTATATTCACAAAGTGCTAGCATTTTTTGTTTTTCGCTCTTCGGTATGAAGGAGAAAATACATTTTTTTGTTTTTCATATCATTTTCAGCTGACAATTGCAATCAAAAATGCAGGAAGAATTTTCAGTTACTTTCGAATATTCGTGAAAGCATTATACAATAATATAAGTTAATGTATTGTTCCTCACTTTTTCGATAGAAGAGTTTTTAGTAGTTTAACGATATTTAAACGATCATCAGAAAGTACAGGAACTTTCAGACTTTAGGGACCTAATTTGGATATTTAAATATACCATAGTTGAATTTTCTTAAATTTATTATGAATTGCTTTTTAAAAATATATCTGCTTATTATTAGTCCAAGTTCGCGCATAATTCATTGTTGGGAATACATTTCTCAATTTAAATATTCTGCAGACAAACATTTAAAGCACAAACATTTCTTTGCTTGTTAGGTCAACATATACTCTGTAACTTGCAGGAAAAATTTTAAACGTGTATTTTTAATTCTTTCGCAGTACTTACATAGTAAATTTAAAATTACGAAATTTAGGATTAGCATCTATTTAAACTATGAATTACTACTGACATGTATAAAGTACTGTTTACATTTCAATTAATTTACTTTTTGACGATTTTAATAGCAATGAAATATTAACAATTATTTAAAAATATAACATACTACTTGAAACTTACAACTTAAAAAAATATATTCAGTACACAATAATTACTAAGAACTAATTGATTCTCTCATCCTTAAATTTCGAGATAGAAATAATCTAAAATGACATCGTTAACTCATTTGTAAAATTGTAAAAAAATTTAAATTGTAAATTGTAAATTAAGTTTGTAAAACTGACTTAAAAGAATGATTACATACTCTTAGATACTTGTGAATGTAACAGCATAAAAAAGATAAATTCAGTTCTAAAATGAACATTTGGTGAAAATAAACAAATTGAAATATAAAATAGCATTATGTTTGCTTACAAAGTACCAGAAAATCTTTAATGAATTGATTTTCATTTTAAAGTGTCCTCAAACAATATAAAGAAAAAATACTACTGACAGAAGTACTCTTCTGTTTCATTAAATATTTTTAAAAACCCTATTGTTTGTTTACAATTCACCTTTGGATGCCAATACATTATATCATTGAAAATTTTAAAAATATTAAAAATGGAGTAAGAAAAAAAAGTTTTCTCTTTGTGCGACTATTTGGATTAATTTCATTAGATGTTCGTTTAATCTTCTGTGCAAGAAAGGCCAAGCTGATATAAACGTAATTCAAATGAACTGAGTATAATTAAAATGTTATATTGATACATTAGTTAGAATAATAATATTTATATATAAATAATTCCTTGTTGAGAAAGATTTTAGAAATTATTTCTCATTTCGAAATAAATAATTCATTGTTTTCATTTCCACGGTGGAAGCAAACAAATTTTCTTTCAACATTAAAAACATAGATATAAACCTCTTTATTCTTCCCAAAGAATATTTAGTTTAATTAAATTGTTCCACAATCTATTTGAAAAATACTTCACTAAGCATACTTCAAATAATTCGCAGTTAACGGAATTTTTTTTTGTTGTTGTTGCTAATGCCCTCCATCTGACAGTGTTAGGTCGGGGCCAATGAAATTCATCGTGGCAAAGGACTTGTAGGCCTGTCGTTATCTATAGCTTTGAGCTTCCACACAAGTGATAGTACGATTCGGCTCACCCCCTCCCCAATTTTAAGGGAGAGGGTCAAGGGTCTTTCACTTTCTCTTTTGTCCTTCAATCAACCTTTCTAGAAGACGGGTGGCTCGACGGCTATTTAGAATGACCCCCATGCAGCGAAAGCATTATGCATTTAAAATATCCGTGTCCTCTCCGAGATTCGAAACCAGGTCCTACTGCACAGCAGTCAACCTCACTAACCATTATATTGGATCGGATGCTGGAAAAATTGTAGAAGAGGACATGAAAAAATATTTCTGTTACAATCTAAAGACTGTTTTATAAGGACAAATTGATATCTTCAAAATCAATAAGTCATTCATATAACTTTGAAGTTTTCAAGGGTACTATTCTACTATCATCTTCTACTCTTCTACTTATCATCTTGAGGAAAAAATTCTTCAATCGTGAGATTTTAGTTTAAAAACCGTTTTCCGTAGAGATGACAAGTTTTAATGCAAATGTAACTACTATTTAACTGTCTGTCGTTGAGCCTGTGAGTTAATAGTTAGGCGCTGATCGTTAAGCGTATTGTCCAAGTATTAGTGAAGATGAATATAGCTACTGGGTGATCGCGCATTTTGAGATTTAAATTGGCATTGAATCCACCAGGATTTGGTGAAATAAACTACTTTGGAGCTGACCCATATATCGGGCTTCGAGAAGAACGATAACAAAGTCTTAGGACTTCCAAGTGCTCCCAGAGTTAAATTACAAAATTGCATGTTTCGTAAAGTGATGAAGAATAAATACAAGTAGTTACATTTGTGATCATGTCTGCTTCTTCTTCGAACCCTCTTACAGCCACGATATTCGGGCAGCGACTAAGTTCCATTCACCAAACTACATCTGCTCCTTTAATCCTGGTACCACCATGAATATATGAATTTTGCAAAGAGCTTAGAAAGGTTTATATTGAAAATTCTTTCTCTCTGATGAACTAACCCTTTCTCCTTCCAACATTGAACAATTAGCTAATCGATCACTTTTAACAAAAATGTTTACTGGTAAGATTATACGTTTGATTTAAAACAATGTTCAATTAATATTTAAAACAATAATAACCTAACTTCATTCGCATCGCTTCAGTTATTTCAACTTAATCCTTATGAATCCCTCTAACGAACGTCAAATCCTCATAAACATAACAAATTTGACTGCACAAAGAAGACTAGTCAAAGAAGGGGTTAAATCAAAAGCGACTAGAATAGGTCGAAATAAAAAGAACACTTTGATCAGGTTTCTTTTCATTCAATAAACCTGAGTAATTAACAACACATGTGGAGGAAATTAAGGATTAGACAAACAAAAGAAAGATCTCCAATGGAAAACAAGTTAGAGCAAACAAAGGAGAAGAATCCTACCTTGAAGTAAAGGGCACATTTCGGAGACTTTCTGTAAAAGTGTTAAGCTAAGAAACAGATTGCAGATAAAACAAGGTATATTTGCAGAAGTGCCTAATCTTTTATTTTCTGGTTTGTTTGTTGTTACTTCTCCGTCATTCCTGATATTTACCAGCAAATTTAGTTACCGATTTCAGAAGCAAATTGTTTGATTGGTTTATATTACAATTATAATATTTTTTAATGAAATTAATTATATAATTATGCGCATCATTGTATTTAGTATTTAAATAATGTACTCGTATGCCATCGAAAAGACTGCATGATGTTAAAATAAAAGACATATTATAAATAGTGATACGCACAAGGGGGGATATTCAGGGTTCTAGGTTCCCTCCCCCACAACCACTCTTGATTTCCTGTTCAGATTAATTATAATTTCATGTATATATACGTAAAATAATTCCAACAAATGTAACAGTAATTAATTAATAATAATTAAGTAATTTTGTAACAATAATGAAATATTGATTTATTAATTTATTTTGTTATTAACTTATTTTAGTAATTAAAATTAACTAGTTGAACAATAATTTGTTTTTACTATGTTTTTCCCGTGTGACAATCGATGAAATCAAAAGAATATGTGTGATTGTGTGTTGGAGTGTGATACCAGAACTGTGGACTTTGAATTCCCCCACCCAACCCGAAAAATCTTGTGTGTACCACTGATTATAAATATTTCTCTTTTTAAAAATTTAAATTATTTATATATATATATATTATAAAAATTTTTTAAAAATTTTCCTTTGTTTGCTTTATTTGGGAACAAAGTGCAGCACACAGTTCAACATCGCAATGATTGCACATGTCATGACTCTTAACACACACCTCAATATTTTGTGAGGGCTTCTTTTTCTTATGTTGGTGAAACAAAACCCGGAAAATGATGTTCCGTTAGTTGGAGAATTCCGGCAGATTTTGATCTACCCATTTTTTCTAACATTTGTATCAATCTTTCTACTAATTTACTTGTGAAATATAATTTTTTTACCTCAGTTTTTTATAAGAAACATATGCGTTCTAAATGCTGATATTTAGCAAATGAAGAAATACTTTTTTAATAACTTTTATCTATACATACTATAAAATTAATCTAAATTTACTATAAATTTTATCTAAATTTGCGAAATTATGGCAGATTGCAAGTAATCTCACGGTGACAGACAACGATCTTTTATATTCGAATGTGAAAATTCTAGCAGCATAAAATACTACGCTCGAATTATCTCATGTGTGCACAGTTGCGCCAGTTTAGCGGGATCGAATTAACTTGATCATGCACGTTGAGGGTTAAATATAATTTTTTTTGAATTATGTAAATTATTTACATCCTGAAGGAAGATTAAATTTTTTTATTAACTTTACATTCATTTTTAATAATGTTGTATTAAAAATAAGATTGATGTGTGTGTGATTGACATCACACAAATTTCACCATGGACACATTATTACAGATTTTAAAAATTTGATTAATAATCTCATAACAAGTGAATAACACTGAGATTCGGTATTTTCCCGACAAATTATCGACCACATGCAAGTATGATGCCTAAAAACAAACAAATAAATAAATAAATAATAAATAAATCATTATTAAATTTTTAACTTTTTAGCCTTTCCATGTATTTTGTATTTAAATTATTTTGAATGAAAATATTACCTGGACACTCTATACTTTTAAAATTAAATTCCTTTTTTTGAAAAAATTGAGCTTTATTTCCTTGAAAAGCTTCAAACGTGCTTTCTTAGTAATACTTGCTTAAGAATATGATCTATATACTGTTAAGACTATATATAATTGCAAAAAATTATTTTTAAAAGGTACGTAAATAAAATGTTTTAATTTACTCCATTTGATTCTTTTATTGTTTTTCAGTATACTTCAAATCTGTCATTAAAAAGTTTCCCTTTAATAAACTTAAAGATGATTATTTCAATGCATGAAAACTCAATAGCTTAAAAAGGTCTTAAACCTTTCAACAAGAAGGTTTCCTTGAACTATGACAAGGGATTTGCAGATGATCACTATGAGCTTAAATCAGTGCTTTTTTCCCCTTAAACTTTCAATGTTGGTTACCCAATTTTCAATCATAATTTCATCACGCCCATCCCCCTAATTCATTGACAATGTATTGGATGCAATAAAATGTACTTTTACGCTAAAGCTGTAAACGTTTTATTTATAAACCATACAAATTATGAATTACATTTTGTATATGTTACTTTTAAGTAATAAATATTTTAAGTTACTTTTTTAAGTAATAAGAAAAGTATTATGTTACGTTTTAGTAATAGCATAAGTATTATGTTACTTTTCATAGTTTAGAATTTATTTTTGGTTTGCTTCATTTCTATAAAAAATTAATACTTTTAAAATAGTTTTTTTATCTTCGACTTTTCGATACGCTCGCAACCCCCCCCAAGTACGATTATCATGCCCTCCAAGGTAGGTGCTTCCACAGATAAAAATTTTACTAAAATTTTAATTTTCATAAAATATTGAATTCTTAAAGGCAGTTTGTTTGCAAAAATAAATTTAAATAAACATTTTAAGAATAAAAAAAATCTTAAATTTCGTAAAAGTCACGTGTTTCAGCATGCATGAATAGATTAAAGCCTGCTAAATGAAAGAAGGAACAACTTATTGACATATATCAACAGAATTGATATTAACATCTAAATTTAAGCAGAAACAACTCCTTAATTTTAGTTGCACATTTGAAAAATATACAAAATTATTTCTCTCTCACCGAGACTATCTCACAACATTTAAAGGTCATTCTGAACGATGTAAAACAAAATATAGAAAAAAAAAATGCAGAATATGAAATGCAACCAGAAAAACTGAATAGAGTTAGAATTCTAGAGTTTGAGTAAAAAATGCAAACGCATATCTCCGTTTATTGGTATAATGCAAGGTAAATGATACCTGGAGCACGAATTAATGAGTAAATTACTTGAATATTATGTTAAATTGTTTTTACAAAATGTAGAACTTTTTTTTTAAAAAAAAGAAAAGTATTTACTTAATATACCTATAACAATGTTGATCTATTTTAAATATTATTTTAATATATATTGTTCTAAGTAGATCTTTTAATGGGGTTCCTCTGAAACATCTTATATTTTCAATGATTCCGTGAGTCGAAAAAGCTTCAAGTCCACTGCCTTATAAGAAGCGCAGGATAATTCAATCAAATCTAATATTAATTCAATCAAGAGAAAACGACTTTTTAATCGGAATCACTCATTCGATAAAGGTGAAATAATTAACGGCACACGTAAGACAACTAAAGGAATGTCAGGAGCAAAGAAAAATAAATCAGTCTCTTTTTGAAGTAGATTGCGACATTCTGTAGAAGAACCTTACTAATTGTAATTGTAACTGATCCAATTTCTAAGGATGCCAAATATTTGAGAAGCGTTGAAAACACTTAGATAGGTTGGAATTTGTTCACTGAAATGTTTAACCATGTGTAACTCATCGGAACATTTGAGCAGTGCTTTTTCTGTAAGAACAAAAGCTATTGCAAAATGAAACTTATTCGTTTCATTTTGCAGTAGATTTAATTTTTTTGCTCTCAGCTAAATTCATTTGCAAGTTTATTTAATTAATTAAAATAAAGTTCTGAAAATTATCGTTAAGGAGTATTTTGGGGTTTTCTTCTTCACATATATGTATTTGGCTTTAGAAGTGGTAGCATGGACGCGGTACACTGGTAGTTATGGTCACAGACTCGAGACGGTGTGTCATGAGTTCAAGCCTAACGCCACTGAATTAAAATTAATTAAAGGGTGAAAGGACAACGCTAAGGCAGTGGTTCTCAAATTGTTGAGCGTGCCTCCTTGAGAGTGTGTGATAATTCTGCTTTCTGGGCGGGAGTATATTGAAAATTCTAACATAAAGGTTTTTTAACTATATTTGTTTACTGAAAGGAAGCAAAACAAAACACATTCTGACATAATTTTAAAATAAAATGCACATGTGCACTACCATAATATACTTACAATGTGTCAGAACTGCATAAAAATCTAATAATTAATTTATCAAGACTAAATTAAGTTAATTAATTACTAGTGTTGGAAAAAGTATACGAAATACTTTTGTTTTCAGTGCAAAAAATACATCATCCACTTCTGTCCAAATTCCAAAGAGTGATTTTTTATTAAGTTGCATTTGATTTCGCCACGACGTTACATCTATTAATATTTCTTCTAAGCTGTTGAAAGCCCTCCAGCATCAAAACTCTTGGTATCCTTGTTGCCTTCTTTAAATTATTTTGCAATATGTTCCAATTTAAAAATTAGAAACAAAATGTAACATAACACTTATCCTACTAATTAAAAATAACTTACTTGAAATATCTATTACTTAAAAGTATCTTACACAAAACGAAATACTTATCTTCATAATCTGTAGGTTTATAATTAAAATCTTTTTATCGCTTTAGAGTTAAAGTACATTATTATTGCACTCAATACATTCTTATTGTAGGGAGGGGGTGCGAAGAAAATAGGATTGACACGTAGGTCGCAAGTATTGAAAGTTTGAAAAGAACTCAGTTAAGGTGTTCGTAAAAGTTTAATTATTAAGTAAAATATTTGCAATCCATTTCCATTATAATTAAAGTTAAAATAAATTTCATCCTCTTGGTAGTTTGAAAGAAACTAAGAAAGAAAAGAATTCCGTGGTTCATTTTTGAGCCAAACTCATGCATCAAAATACATTTTTTTTTCTTTTAAAGTTACATAATGCCGGAATTACAATGGTAACATAATTATAGGATTAGATCATTTTAAGAAATTTATATTTCAGCTAAATTATTATTTGTTTTGTCTGCATATCGTAGTTACATAAAATGCATCCTGCCATTGATGAGGATAATAAGATTTAAAATAATTAAAATCTTTAGTTAAAAAGAATTAATTAAAGTATTCAAGTAAATAATATTTGAATAGTCTTAAATATGTTGTAGTTCTCTAACTTTTTAAATTATAAATTGCCAAATACGTTTCTAGGGTCATTTATTCATAAATTAATTTTTGAAAACAATTGACAGTTTTGAAACCTTGTGTCATTCAATACTTCTTAAATTATTTAAGATAATTACATAGTTGCTTTAAATATTTCATATAATTAAAGAGCGAAATATGAATATTTTATCGGTAATACGACTCAAAATGAAAAATGTTCCAATAACTAAAATCCAAAGGCAAAAATATACGCAGTTTATTCAAAATACTTTCAAGCAGCGAAGATTTAATAATAAATCTTTAATCTGATTAATACTGAACTAATGAAAAATAATTATTTTCTCATGCAAAAAAATAAACTGCGGGGAGTTAAGATTAATTAAAATACGGAAATAAGAATCAAATATTTGTGTTAATGGTTAATTAAATTCAAGAAGCAACTATGCACTCTGTTCAAAAATTTAGAAAAATTAATCTGAATACAAATATGAGAATACTAGATACAATAATTTAGAAATCAGATGGAAAATAACATTATTTATGAAAATGTTTGAAATGTTTAATCAAAAGATATAATAATCATTGAAGAAAGAAGAATTAATTCCATTCCGGCAAATATTTAAGAACTGCTTTTACTCCTTAGAAAAGCTTTTAATAATCCCCATTTTCTGAAAATTTAGGAACATTTACACATATATTTCTGAAATGTTTGTTTTTAGTGAGAATTCCATAATCCAAACAAGGAATTTATTAAATAAATATACATGCCTGAAAGCAAATTTTATAACTATGAGTATTTTAATTTTTAAATATACTGGAAATAGATCATCGAACAATTTTGAAGCATTGAATTCGAGCTCTTTTAACAGATTTAAAATATTTATATAATTCAAATAACTTAATTTAAAAAGATATTTAAAATTATATTTATTGTTTTTTTATTATATATATTTTACACTTATTATTGAGCAGTATCCTTAAAAACAGAAATTATGTAACAATGTTTTTAAAAGTAGCACTTACATAACTATGTCTTAAAGAAGAGCGCTAATATAAAATTGTACTTGAAAATTTCGTTGATGTAAGTGTTCCTTTAAAATCAACACTGATATAAGAGAAGAAAAATTAAATAAACCGTAGTTTATTAGCATATAAATTTAAAAAAAAATAATTCATAAAAATGTCGCCTGATTGGGTATACGTTCTTCAAATATCTAGCAACAACTGTTTTCAGTTGGTTTTGGTTAGATATGATATTCGAATCTAAATAGATGTATAGAAAATTGAAGCAAGGACATACCCGGTGTCTGAAAACTACACATTCATATATGAATTACAAATGAACAAGCAAAGCTATTCACTTATGTTTTTTTTATGTTAATAATGAAAATACCAAAGTATTTGTACAATGCTTTATAGCATGATTTCAATGTGTACATTTATAGTTTCGTGCAACACATGGAAGCTATGCGACAATTCTGGACACATTCATTGAAGCATTACAGGATTAGCATCCTGTGACTTTGGTATTTATTAGTGTTACGAATTAGTGATAGGTAAACAATGTTTCTCACTTATCCTGCAAAAAAATTTCAAAGGTGTTATGTTTAGAGATCTGAGTTGCTACGGAATTGCATTTGCCTTTGATCTTGCGACTAAAGCCATTTTGAAACGAGAATGCTGCAAACAGTGGGCATTTTACCACTCAGTTGGCATTTCTTTGCATTTGGAAACTTTTAATCTTTTCTTTATCCTCCTCGGTCCCCTTGTATCACATGTGATACAAAAGTTTCATAATTTTTTGTGAAGGCTGAATTGCAAAAACCAATTTGGAACCGGTTGTATTACATGAGACACAAAGTGAAATACTCATATAATTTCCTTGTTTAGTCAACAAGTGGCAGTATCTGTCTATGATAGCGATATCTAGTAGCGTCTCGGAATCAAAACAAGCTGTTGCATGTCGTCTAAGTAAATATTTCTTTTTTCTTATTTATGTACAAATATTAAGCTATTTTTAAAACATGCTTTTTCTTTGTATATGTACTTTTTACTATTTAACAGCAAAAAGAGAAATTTTTACTGCAATATTAAAGCATAATGCCTTGTTTGGTTTTTTTAACATGTGAAAATTGGGGCCCCCTCACTTATAAATACTTTGATGTCAATTTTTTTTTAATTTTTGGTTTTATTTTGGGGGTTTTAAGATTGATAGAAGTATTTCTTGAAATAAAATCTTTGGTTAAATGTTTGCGCAATGTTTACCCTTTTTTCCCTAATAATTGTTTATTTAATAAGTTTTTTTTATCAGGATATTTTTTCATCAGATGAGAGCTGATGAATCGTGTGAGGGGCACTGTCAGATGAAGATGATTATCGTGATAATGGAAGTGGATGGATAATATGATGAAGATAAAGACACAACTTTGATTTTTTTTCCAACTCAATAGGAAATACGTACGAAATAATATAAAGAAAGAAACCTAATGTCTCTTCAATTGGGGTAAACCCCTTCAATTTATCTGAAGTCACTTTATCTATTCACCCCAAACGATGTTGGATGACAAGGGGGGGCCGGGGGGTCTTGTTTGTTGTCGGGCCTGGACAACCCCAGACATCTGGTCGGGAATTTTTTAAAGGCTGAAGAATCCCGGTGACAATAGGCATTCCTGATGAAAGTCTTGAATAGGGGGGCCGTATGCACGTCGGTGCATAGAGGGGGGCGGAGGCCCGGTGTGGTGAATGATAGAGTTATGGCGCCCTTGGATTCCAGACGGAGGGAATGTGTTTGTGTTTGGCGCAAAATGGGAGACGAAGGTGGCCGGGAACGAGGGCAGACCTTTTTATTTGACCTGCCTATTGAGAAACGAGGCAGACCTTTTTCTTTTTGACCTGCCAATGAGGAAAGACGAGGGCGTGGTGGCCGCCCTGGTGTTTCAAAGGGGAATTTGACCAAAGAGAACGGACGGGAGAAACTTGAAAAGGACGAAAGGGAGACTGGAGAAAGACTTGAACGAATGGGGAAGAATCTGAGATAGAGTTCCTGGCATGACGGACGGGCCTGGAATGGAACCAGAACCATGGAGAAAACTAGAGAGGATTTCTGGTAAGAGGGATTGTCGATGCTTGCGGATTAAGATTCGACCTCGAGTGAAAAGACTGCCACCCGGCTTTGGCCTATTGAATGGTAAGCTATTAAATACATTTAAATATTAAATTTTATGCTATGACAAAATTTTCGTACTATGACGACGACGTTACACTAAGAAGGACATTCTGCACTATATTTAGTTTAGACTCTGTATAGCAAATACACTTATACGCGGCCTACTGAAGAAGCCATCTCCCACTCCTTCCCTAGCTGAAGATGAAAATGATGAGCTCCCTCCAAAACGACTTGCATTCCACATCAAGCAGCTCTTACCAATGGAGCTAGGCACATGCCTGAAATGGCTGGGGATAGGAATCATCGAAGTAGGTGCAGGAATTAGAAGTGCTCGGCCTTAACAACTCTATAATGTACAGACTGCAAGGTTTTCTGTGCTTTACAAGTACTAGAGAGACATTCAAGACATTTAACGAAAATCAAAACAACAACAATAATAATAATGTTAATGTAATATGTACCTAAAACTTTAATAACACTTAATTTTCACGTTGAATTTATGAAGTGTGTGTATTATGTGGCTAAAAACTAAGATTAAATTAATTACTTCAATCTTGCTTAATATTTAAAAAAAATCTGATTGTAGTGTCTGGATCCTGATGTATCACATGTGATACATCCCCCCTCCCCCCTCTAGCTTCTATAAATTAAAAATACATTTTTTATTGCACTTTTCTACATCATAGGGATCAAAACAACTATTTAAGTACCTTTTACAAAATATCAAGCTTTATTTTTGTCTTGGGTCTGAGGAGGTCTACGGAACTTAAAAACCATCAGTGAAAATCTTTATTTGTTTACTTTTAATTCATTTCTAAAGAGTAGTCATAATTTTTAGATACCCATATAAGTTTTAAATCTATTTGTAACCTGAAAAACAGGATTTGAAGATATGTATGTGTTACTCAAAAAGTTATTCGTCACAAATTTTATATTCTCAACGAATTGATAAGCATTTAGTGCTAAAGAAATCTCATGATAAAATATTTTTTGATAATCAAAATTATACATTTTATTATACTTTTTATGATTACCTTTAATTAATTATAATTAAATATATTTATGTTTTATAATTACATTTATTTCCTTTTATTTATTTGTAATTAAATATTTTTAATTACATACATTTTTTATAATTATTTTTATATATAAATATTTAAACTTTACCACTTAGATGAACAAAAATAATTAGCTTAAAAATTTAACTAAGAAAAATTCACAAGCATGCAAATACGTGAGTAAAAATTCGTAACAAGCGTTTAAATTGCGAGAAATTTCAGAAGTTTTATAAGTAAATATATTAACAAAAAATTTTGATAGAAAAGAAGTAATGTTAAAAATAAAAAAATGTAGACACTTAATTCTTCATTTAAATGAACGCGTTTATTTTTATCTGCCATTTAATAACATTTGAAGTAAATACAGTACTCTAAAATTACTTAACATTTTTTACAGTAAAAGAGTTATTGAAACTTATTAAATAAATTCTCATTTCTCTTGTAAAAATATATTTCGTTTGGACAAAAATAAATTGTAGTCATAATTATTATTTGCTTTAAAAGTTTCCAGAGGACGGAAATAAAAATAAAATACTTAATTCACTATTTTGTGCTGTGGGTAACAAATACGCAAAACACAAAACAAACATTCATTGTAAATAGATTAATTAAATGTAGGAAAAATCTTTTATACATATGAAACACAAAAGAAAAAGTACAGTAACTTTTTTTATTTAAATTAGTTCCTTTGAATTATAATACGAAATTCAAATATCAAGTCGTGAAATAAAATTTGTGTTTAAAGGGAAGAAAAAAGAAAAGAGAGAAAAAAAAGGAAACTGTATTTTTCGTTGAAATTAGAATAATTATTTTCCGTCTTTTTGTTGCTGTGCCAAAAACTTTGTGTTTGATTTTTGTGTTAAATAAATAGTTTGGAGATGTATTGTTTAATGAAGAATAGTTTCAAACTCTTTTGTTTTAACAAACATAGGAAAGAAGAACATTTTTTTTGTTTCAAAGAAACAAAAATAAACGAAAAAAAGGCAAAGAAGAGATTATGTCTAATGTTAAGTTATTATTCTGATTAAACGTCTTGAAATATTTTAGATTGTTTTAAAATGTGCAACCATTCAAAAATGAACTCCTTAAAAGGAATTTACTGTTAATACATAGCTAAATAGTCCAAAAAAATTAATTTATTGATATTTAATGCAATAAAATTAAATGGCAAATTAAAAATTTGCATGTATTTGTGATGAAAAAAAAAAAATCATGTGATAGTTATAATTAAAAAATCGCGAATGCGTGATTTTCAAATTGATAAGCAAATATAAAACGAAAATCGCAAAAACTTAAATAAGATTAACAAACTGCACTATAGATACATATTATGCAACATGTTTGAAATAATTATCAACACTTAGGTATATCCAGGGGCCCAAGAAGACCTCTTTTATTAGGGTTGGAAGTGAAAACTTTATGAAAAACACATAGACGAATGTACCGAGAGGTATTCTCTACGTTAAAAATTCATAGTTGTTGATCTATGAGGGGTTCAACACAAAACCCCTTCTGTGTTCCACTGCTATAACCACTAACACTACACAGTCACGTAAATCATCAACTACATTTGTAAACTTGATAAGAAACTACTTCAATTTAGGGAACACCCTGTTTTCACAAGTTGACAGCTGTCAAAGACCTTTTAAAACAATGTCAATCAAATTCGAATAAACGTAACAACAAATACTACTATGAATGGTTATTTGAATGTCATCTTTCTAAGAATTGTCAAGAGGATTTAATTATGTAATTAGTATGCATAACTCGTACAAACATGGGATTATACTATTTTAAGTAGATGACACATGGTATTTAAAGAAAATTAATCACAGATTTCAGAAAGTCTGTTTGGATTTTAACTTTTACAAATAGGCGGTACAAAGGCTGCACCGAATTGATTCTTCTCGGTTACTTTGGCTGTGCCACAGCTTCTGTACTATGTTATTGAGAGATAGTTCATCCCTTATTTCTTAGAATGAATCATTGATGGCTTTATGGAGTTTATATTCCTTCTGGCCTTTAGCCTCTAATCCATGGGTACTCGACCTCTTTTTCTGCTGGGCCGCATGCATATGTCAGCCATTTCAAGCGGGGCCGCAATATGAGGATAAATAGGGGGCAGAAATGCTTTAAGACAAAAATGGCATTGGATATTATAAATATGGAAAAAAAAATATTAAATTTCCTGTTTTATTTTTTAATTATTATTTTTTATACCTTTTTTTTGTCACTAACACGAAATTAAAACCATTTAAGAAACACTCCTTCACAATATCTGCATCATTAAACGGTTTCATCGATTACCAATAATGTAACAAACTTCATAGAATATCTTTGTTACCTCTGTGACATTACCAGTGACAAAACACTTCGTTGCTGTTGCAAAGATTTTTCAAGGAAGCCTATTCGTCACCTCTTGAAAGAGATCGACGAAAAGTATCATTGAATGATTCCTGTTTATTGGTATT
This sequence comes from Trichonephila inaurata madagascariensis, assembly GCA_019973955.1. Lineage (NCBI taxonomy): Eukaryota > Metazoa > Arthropoda > Arachnida > Araneae > Nephilidae > Trichonephila > Trichonephila inaurata. Next base: position 48,805 of record BMAV01019779.1, on the reverse strand, counting down.
TTTAAATACAGCAGTTTCGTGTCAAATCAAACAATTACTAATCCATGTTTGTTTTTCACTACAAAATAGTCAACCTCCCAATCGTCTTGAAACGATTTATTTTTTTAGAATATTTTTCGCTTGCAAGATATGAAAGATAGTTAAAGACTAGTTTCCCCCATAAAATGGTCGCTACTCCACTGTTGTCTGTTGTCACTAACCGTAACCGTTCCAAATAGAAAAGTGGCCATGATCAAGGTATCGGATCAGGTGTCGTCCACGTCACTTGACCATGGTTTAAAATTACGTGGTCCGTCACCAAAAGCCCTCGTGTACCTGAACAGTGTGACGTTAATATTCACTCACTCACTCCAAATAGAAAAATAATTTCAATTCGTACCCGTACGACACCGACAACAAAAAGCAAAATTGATATATTGGATTTCTTGGTAAAGAATTTCCCACCAAATTTTTAATACAATGTTCCTAAATTTCTCAGAGCAATAGTCCATGACAGGGTCACTTAAAAATGCTCGGTTGGCCGCAGGTTGAGTATCGCTGCTCTAATCTGTACTTTTAGAATGAGTAAGATACTATTGATACTTGCCCGTTGATAAAATTACTTACCGTAAAATCCGGCTTATAGCTCGCACCGGCGTCTAAAGCGCACCCATACTTTCAAGCTGCATTCTTTAATTTTTAGGTATACTCGCCGTATAATGCACACCCCCTTATTTAAGAAGAAACAAGAAGTGTGCGTGTACAATGCTGGTAAGTTTTTAGTCATTTATTGAAAGTATTATCCGAGGAATTTGAAAAAATTGCATACTTTTAGAACCAGAATGCTTTAATCCCATTAGGTATGTCATTTCTTTCAAATAAGAAGTATTCCGATACATGTAGAAGTTTAATTTTCTTATGCTCCTCTCTTTTTTTTTTTTTTCGAAACTATAATTTTTATACCCGGCGTATAACGCGCACCCAAAATTTCTATCTTATTTTTTGTATTAAAAGTACGCGTTATACGCCGGATTTTACGGTACTTAAAAATAATATAGAATGTCTATAAAATTTAAAACATTCTAAGTTAAAAAGATGAATTAAATATAAAATTGCTCAAAATTAATTTAAAAACAAAATCAACACATTAGGGTACAAATTAGTAGATTCTATTTTAAAATAATCAAAAAATACATTTAATATAAATTTATTAAATTTAAGTTGAATCATTCTGAAAGTTAAAATCTTCATAAAATTCTAAAAAAATGCAATATATAAACAGGAAATATATTTCTAAGGTAATTTTTAGTAGATTTAATTCATAGGTTTGCATGCAATTATTTTAACGGTTTTTGTGTGTGACTCAGTATAAAAATAATATATGTGTAACAAAATGGAGCTCTTTCGCTATAGCTGTTACATGGCGAATAAGATACTCAAAATTTTCTCTCCTTCATATTGAATTTAAGAATATTTTTTTATGAGTTTTGGTATCAAAAACTATTGTAGTGTTACCACTGAATCCCGTAACATATTTGAAATGTTTGTTAAGAGTAGCAAATTAAATTAAAGCTATATTTACCATTCTGTAAACTGCGGCCAAATATGCATGTTAAAATTTTATCCAGGTATGTTATGACAAATACAATGCATACTTATTGATTCAATTAGGCTTTTGACAATGTGTTAACATCCAATGAACAGTAAAAATTCTGCATATAGTTACAATATTCTATCGTTTCTATAAACCTAAGTAAAAACAATAAATGAAGAATGATCTCAGAATTTTTATCGTACAGTGTAAATTAAATATGGCATTTATCTGAGAATGACAACACATTTTGTTTTAAAACAGTTACACAAACAGTGCATGATATTTCCCCCAAAACTTGTCAGATCCATTCTAAGTTCGAAGACAACAAAATTACAAACTTAATAATGAGCGTAGTGAAATAAGAAGGAAAGAAAGGAACAATAAGCCTTTTTTATTTACAAAGGAGATAATGTTTCCAATTCTCGCATTAAATTAAGGTTTTCACTCTGGTTTCTTTTTCCGATTTCTTAAGCGGAGATATAAATGAAACGTAACATATTTTTTAAATTACCTTGTGTGTGAGTGTGTAGAAAGAATTACCAAATTTAGAGAACTGTTTATTTGCTAATCATATGGAAGTTTTCTACAGCAGGAATTTTCATTTACGATAAAATCGTCTCTTACTTCATACTACATCTCTACAAGTTTACAAATAAAGCAAATTCAAGTGTTATAATGGTTTACATTTACTGAAGCGTCTACAAGATCGATGTCTCTTAATTAAAAGTGTTCTCTGTATAGATCAGTCACATTGATTAATTTAGTTGCTCAAACAATGAAGAAATCTAAATCGAAGGCATTTTGTGCATTGACCGGAACGAGAACCATTCTAACAGAGAAAGAACTTCAACAAAATTAGAATAATTAAGAACACGCAAGAAATCAAGGAGTAGATAAATAAGGAGGGCCTCTTAGGGCGAAATACAGCTAAAATAAAAGAAATGTGTTTTCTGCTTCGAAGAAAAGAGAAACATTTGTAAATATTCCGAAAAACAAAAACACACATACAAAATAACTATGTTAATACCTTTTCTTACACTTATCTCAGGAATTGTTTACATAAACGCATAATCACTTATTTAACTCCAGTTAGTTTTCTGCTGTAAGTAACAACGAATGATGTATTTAGGTACTAATTAACTAGTGTAATTACTTTAACCGTTTAGAAGAGATTATCATGTATGATTTTTTTAATGCCACACTGAGAAATGGATCTATGCTAAGCACTAGAATTTATATGTTTTTTAAAAGATAGAAAAGATTGTAATTGCATTCGTATACTTTTGGTAGCTAGAGTATTTTTTTATGATTTAATTTCGATTTTATCATGACTTAGAAGTAAATTCTAAACGAACGATTCGATGATACGCATTGATTAATCTTCTGAACCAAATGTAATTAAATAATTTGTTTAGGTTAAAAATTGCTTTTATGAAATCAGTTTTATGAATAAATTTGATATAGAGGTGACACATAACTATACTAACACATTTGAAGCATATATAATTATATTGTAGCATATTCATAATGTGTTATATTGTAACTTGTAGCCTAATAGTTAACAAGTCTTATATAAGTATTTAATACAGTGCTTCTCAAATTTTCAATGCTTGCGACCCAATTTTCAATCATACATTTTTCGCACCCTCTTCCATGTAATAATAATATATTTGATGCAATAATGCTCTATGACGTAAAGTTACAATATGATTTTAATTATAAACCATACAATTTGTCAAGATAAGCATTAAAATTTGTATGTAATTGCGTATATGACTAATCCATGGAGGTCACTTGTAATTTTTTAAAATTGTTCTTAAATTAGTACTGACAAATTAATTGTCAAATATATTGTGCAGTACTGATACATTTATAAGTATATTATATTAATGTAAATGTGTAAGAATGTATTTTGTGTTGCTTCTTTTCAGTAAATTGATATATTTTTTTAAATAATCTTTTGTTTTCGACTTTTCGATTTAGTGTTTGTTGTCATGCCTCACCAGGGTCCACGCCCACATTTTGAAGAAACGCTGATTTGATAGCATATTTATACAACATTTATTTGTCATTATTTCAATGACTGTAATTTCAAAGTCCTGCACAGCTTCTTACTGAGACTTTTGCAAATACAATATAAATATATATGGATATGTATACACACATGCATGTGTATCTGAAGTGAGTGTAAGGATTTTCATAACGTCTCACACTGCAAAGTAACACAAGAGTTATTGGCAAACTGCCTAAGGGAACCGATCTTACCCAAAAAAGGTTTAGACAGACCTCGTAATATTGAACTACGGTCAAGTGACGTGGACGTCGGACAAGTTGGCAGCTCAACCACTTACTTTTCACATCACGCTTTTGATGTCTTGAAGCACATTCAACAGCCTCACCTCCTGTACATGGCGGGTTTTAGCAATACTATGGCTCGCATGACACACCGGATGTAAGACAGAAACCATGGCCACTAAGCTACCACTGTCACCACACACACACACACACACATATATATATATATATAACATGGCTCTATTATTTTTCTTTTTCCTATTATGTCGAAAATTTCTGCTGTACGGGGAAGGTTGGATCCATAACGCATTGCTAACACTAAATCGCAGGCTTAATTCATCGACAGCTTTAGAAATTATAATAGGTCTCCAGTTAAGTCAAAAGACTCTTTTGTATCTACATTTGCTGTGTCAGGTGAATTCCAATTTCTTCCTTCTTTAGCACTGTAGGTTCTAGTACTTCTTCATTTTTATTTTATTATACTATATATATAGAGAGAGAGAGAAGCAAATGCTCCCTTAACTACTGCCTTCACCTTGACAATAGGATGGCTATACTATTGCTTTATTACCTTAAACATGGTGTTTAGGTAAATATTAAGGTAAAAAGTAAAGTGTTCACCTACTGCAATTGGAGAGCAATGGATTGGCAAGAGCTGTTCCCAATGGCAAAAATGTCGCGTTCACCTTTCCATTTTAAAAAATAGTAAACAATAGAGGGAGCTCTAACAGAAGATCTGTTAATCTTCCTTGATTTAGTAAGAAGATACCGCAAACATAGCTTTACCAAGAACAGAACGCGTAAAATGCAAGAAAGCTCGTTTTTTCTAGCACTGTTGCACCAAGAAAAATAATCACAAAAGAATAACTATTTATGAGCATAGATCTATAATGCTTATAGCGACTTTTATTTGTTTTCTTGCAGCACATTTCGTAGTATATCAAGCGACAAGCTGTCACATGGATCTGTTATACGTTACTCAAAGTCCAGCTGTGTTAGTTGTAGGGTTTACATATATGTACTGTTTGAGGTATAATTTCAGTGGTATTAGTTCAGGTGAGCATGAAGGCTTTTTTACACAATAGTAATACCGGATTATCTGATGATGGAATTTTACAGCCATGTGCTGTTTCACTTTGGATGTATTTTGTAGAGGGGGACTGTCATATAAGCTCGAATTTGAAGTACTCATTTTGAGTTATACACCAGTTTAATCTATACAGGCTCGAAGATTTTGCTTTTCGGGTTTAACCCTTTATTTACCGACGGTACTAGTACGTACCACTCACTTTAAAATTACGTAGAATAACCATTTTTACTAATACTCTGACGAAACTTAGGCAGGAATATTCTTTTAAATCCACTCTTCCAAAAATTTATGGTAGCACGGTTTCTATGATGAGTATTTTAGGGGAGAAGGCGAATAGTTTTATAGCAGATGTTGCGTTTTCAGCGCATTGCGAAGATTGTCCTTTTTGTTCCAAAAAATAGTTAATGTCAAAAGGTAAGTGTCTTATTTTTTTTTTTGTATGTTAATGAAGGCCTAGAAAACGATTTGACTATTTATTTTTCGTGAACAGTGGGTATAATTAATTTTACAGTTGAATATTTTAATTAATTAATTAGCTCTAACTAATTAAATTTCCCAAAGTTGAGTGTTTTGTTTATGTATATCCCTTAGTTTTCAATGTAGTGATTCAGAAAAAAAAATTGCATGAAAAAAAAACTGCAGTAAGTCATAATGCGGTATATAAAGGGTTAAGGTCTTATATTTTTGCTTTTTATTGACTAGAGTTTTTGATTCCTCTTTTTCTTCAGGAATTTTAAGTACTTGGTCTCCAAGGAAATTTTGTTGTTACTCTAATTCAGTAGAAGCAATCTGGTATAAATTTTTGTCCATCATTTTTGGTAAGCTCGCTTCCTTAGGGTTTTCCGCCAAGTGTTCTTGTGTTGCTTTACAGTTAGACGTTAATAAACTCTTTTTCACTGAAGGAATTTGTGCGGCTTTAACTATCTGATGTATTCTACGCATGGTCAGCCCATGGTCTTGGCGTGAGTGTACGTGTTGTAAGGGATAAGATTCGTAGGATAAGATGGATATCTTTTTCAGTCTCAGAGAAGACCAGAAACCATTTTCAAGAGTCTTGTGAGCCATGGTGACCTAATAGTAACGGTCATGAACTCGTGGCTTGCTTCGTCTACTGATGGTTTAGAAAACTGTACCACTGAAGATCCGCAGTACAAAGGGGTTGATGCACGTAAAATCTGGTCATCACGTTGGCATGGTGTGGATATAAGGAGAATCCTCATATATTGACGAATGTTCGAAATTCTAAGAACCTTTCTCCAGTACTTTAGCTTACTTTAGTAAAAAATGCAGAGAAATCAAGTCACATAAGTAAAAAAATTTAAAACTTAAACTGGTATTTAAAAAACAAAAACAAAAAAAAATGAGAGTTTCCAATATGTATTCGTTCTAAAAATCTCTATACAGCTTAAAATGTTACAAAACCCCAAAATCAAACAAAATATTGAATTGTTCAAAAAAAATTTTGACTTTTTTTTTACTTTTTGAGGTTCTTTTTCTTTTCTTTCCGAAGATGGAAAGTGCCCCACAACGCTTATTTCATTACCTCTAGAGAAAAATTGAAAAACCTAATCAATTGTTATGGATATTATTTACATACGATAAAAATAAAAATTTATAATGATGTTTTTGAACAATTCCTTTCTAATAGTACAGAATAATTCGGCATATAAGGCGCACATTTTTCACAAAAAATAAGATCGAATTTTGCGGGTGCGCGTGATAAGCTGGATAAAAAAAGGATAGCGTTAAAAGTAGAAAAGATGAACGTAAGAAAATTACATTTCTGTGTACAATGAAAATCGTTTTCCAAGAAACTGACGGGACTTAAATATTTGTTCGTGTTAAAAGATATTACAAAAAGAAACATGTATTCAACAAAATTTTTATTAGAGCATATTTTATTTACTCAAATATGTATATATGCATGTATTTAATAAGAATCAATGAAACACAAACATTCACAAGAACTCCATGAAATTTAATACAAAATGATCAAGGTTTTTTTTACAAAACAAAACATTTATAGAGTTTTTGGAAAATAATCCGATATTTATCTCCTCAAGGTCTTTTCGGCTTTTTTTTTTTAAAAGAGATTTTTTTAGATGTCGTCCTTTTTTTACACTCTTTTTGGGAAAAAAAACTAGCCTCCGAATTCCAAGGCCATCTGATGAGAGATTAGATGTTTTTATGTGGCATCTTTTAAAGGTGGAAGGTGAAAGTAGCTTAGATAAACAAAACTGGCTCGTGTCCCAGGTAATTCCAAGGATATTTCAGAGCCAAGTTAGTCTCTTTTCAACGAAACATGGGAAACAACATCATTCATTTCCCCCCTCTTAAACCTTCCCTGTGTGGTTGGTGCTTTCCGTATTTTGTTCATTTCCAGAAGGGAAATCTTTTCCTGTTAAGCGATTTTCGTTTCATGTTAAGAGAAAAAAATTTCATGAAAATAAATTGTAGTTTGTCGGGAGATTTGTATTATTTCGTGCTATCCTCTAAAGTTTACTCAATGAGCTTACATTATTGGATAGCATGAAAAGGTTCATTATATTTTTCTTCCGTTTTATTTTCTGACGCATTATGCTCCAATTCTTTTTTATCACTATTACTCCGATTGAGAGAAAAAAATATTTCGTGTCTTGATTGTTAGATATGCTACATTTTGAAATTACTTTTGAATTATGTTAGGATTATTTACATTCCATGATTTTATTATCCACTCACACACTCTTTCTGTACTGGTAGGGTGCATTTGTCCCCGTTGGGTAAATGATTTTTCATCTTCTCACATATCTTTTCTTGCTCATTAGAGATTTAGTTTTAGATGCATACTATTGTTCAAAAGACTATTAAAATACTTCGAATAAACGAATGATAAGATCATAGCATATACGTATTTCAGGTTTCTTCTTCAAAATGTGCACTTTATATGGCGCGAACATATCTAATAATTAAAAATTGCTGTTTGTAATTGTGAAGCAAGTTATAAACGTCGTTACACGTAATGCACTGGAGTTTACGTATTTAAATTTAATCGTATTTTATTGTTTTATATTTTTTGAAACCATTTCATTCTTTTAAGGTAATATCTCTCTCTATTATAAATCTACTTTATAACATGTATGTTTCTACGATGTTTTAGCTAAGCATATAATCCTGAATTAATACCTGTAATATTTTTTAAAGCGAAACTCTGTAAACTAAACTTGAAGCTTAAAGTATCTGTAATCATTAAAGTAAAAATTAAAAGCAGTTTATCCTATCTATAATTCTTGCTCGCAAACCCTAAAGGAGAATAAAAAGGATTTAAAAAAAATATGTTACTCAGCCCTAATAAAGAGCAGAAACCTCTTCCAGGAAAGTTTGTTAAAGAAAGTTTTAGCTATTAACTCTCTACAGATACTCCTTTTCTCTGGTAGGGTATTATCGATACAATCGATTTCGCACCAAAAATCGAATATCGATATTTTCTTTTTCTTTATTTTAAACGATACTTTCTATCTAATTTTTCGTTATGAAAAACCTTTTACTTTTATGTATTCTCTGGATAAGATCTTTGAATAATTATATCATCGATAGTAAGGAATGATGATCAAGATTCTAGTCATACTATAGATTAGAAAAAAAATATGAATCGCTAAGGAATTACTGCATACTTAAAAAGAAATTCGGATAATGCATACAGAAATTTCCTAAGTGTAATAGAAAAACTCATTTTTTACATAAAAAAATTAGTTTTTTCTAAAAAATAAATAAATAAAAATATAGAGGTTAAGTAAATTGAATCATGAAAATATTTTATTCAATAATGGAAGAGAATGAGGAATGACATCCTTTAATTTATTATAGTACTAAATAAAGAAGAGTTAATGTATATTTAAAAAATAGTAAATTTTGAAAGAAAAATATTTTAAACAATTTTATGAATTTGGCAATAAGGATACTGAGTTGGAAATCCCATTCCTATGTGAAAGCAAATCTTCCTAAAATGGTTAAGTTGTTCTAGTGGAAAAAGTAATTGGGGTAAAACATGTATTTTCTGGTAAAATAAGAAGGAAAATATAATAAAAATTTAAATTTTTTTCGCTGTCATTGGTGTGTTTATTCTGTTTCAAGATATTGTGATATCTTTTTGTGTTATTATAACAATGAAAAAACAATCTCTTAATTATAGTTAAGTTAGTTAATTATAAATTATAATTAATAGCACAACTTTAAACGGGAATCTGAATTACACTGATGTGTGATTAATTTTCGAATGTAAGCAGAATTCTTTTTTATCTTTTATTCTTGTGTATCCTAAATAATAACGAATCAATATTTAAATACAGTTAACGTAGTATGCACATAACAACAATGATTCGTTTAAATTCTTTTATAAACTCTTCTGAAAAGATGAATTTTCAAATACTGCAAACGTTTCCTGTGTACGAGACAAACTTTCTTCCATGCCTCTTTCTCCAAATAACTCAGCTTCTTTAAGTAATACCAAAGCAAATGTACTCAACCCCCTTTGTGTCCCTTTTATTCAATACACTGCGGTTAGTTGAAAACTATGTTTACCTTTACCCAGGGGCTCTATCTTCAAGTATTGAGCAGTTTTACTTTCCAAAAAGAACTTTTTGCTTGCTCCTTTTTTATCTTTAACTCAGAGAGCTCTCCAACATTAATTACCTTTTCTATTTTCACTAAATCTCTCTACTCTGAATAGAAGTGACTAGATGTCGAAAGCTATTCAAGAAAGAATCACTACTGTGAAATGAAAATGCTAGGCTATTCTACTAATAAAATCCCCAAGAAACGCGCATTATTGGCATACATTAGTAATGAGTGCAATTACTGATACTTTGTTTTCCAATGACTGCGATGAGGTGTTGTTTTTATTAGATTTTTTTAAGATTAAAACGTTGTCGGAGAATAGGTTTTTAGACTTTTGCAGTCTATAGAGCGTTTGTTACTTTTTATGCAGTGGAAATCAATAGCTAATAGAAAACCACAAACTTAGTTTTAATTTTATTTTAGAAAATGTTCCAAATATTTGAATATTGAGTGCTTCTAAGTTAATAATAATAACGTCTAGATATAGCGAAAAACCTTCACTCAGACGACTTTTTGTCAAATTTTCTCTATCCACTCTTTTGCGTTAAAATATTAATAAATCCACTTCTAAGTTCAATTGAATATTTCAAAAATTCAAGTTCAAGCTCTGTGTAGAAGCCTTGATATTTTATTAAAAAAAATTTTTCATAAAAGGAGAAGATTTGAAAATATGCCATTTTGTGCAAAAAAATTGCATTTAAATATTTTTTTCTTCTAATAATATTTTTAAAACAATTTTATATGTGTATTTTAATACAACTAAAGAAACTAAATAGTATCACAAAAAGTAACCATTCCTTTCTTTTTAAAAATCATTCTTCCGAACGTAGTCAGGTACCTAAAAAACAACCTGAAATGATTATTCAATGGGCTACTAAATTCATTTTAGAAGGATTTTATAGTACCATGCATATTAGTGTAATTGCAATATATATTACAACAGATATCTTTTATATTCTAGGCCTTATATTTTTCAAATTTTTCCTTATGAAACAATGAATTTGATGTGTTTAGTTTTGGAAAGAAAGTACATATGTTTAGTTTAACAAGTAATCTATGTATATTTTGATTTGTAATATTTTTATACTTTAACCCCTTCAGGAGCAGCGGAAGGAGGAAGAAGCGCTTCCCCAGGATCGTACTTTCGGAGAGGATACGCATGCACGGGACAGGGCGAATTTCCCAGCTAAGCCTATAATTTCCTTTAAAACTTCATATAAAGTTTTAAATGCAATCAAATACGCTAAAACTTACAATTTACTATCATTGATAATATTTGAACATGGAGTACAAACATTTTCGTTATTTTTAATAAAAAAAAATTGCGAATTTTGAAGAAAATGTTTTCATTTTAATAAAGAAAAAAAAATTACATACACTTGCAAAAAAATTCACAAAAAACTCATACATTTGCAAACGAATATAGAAAATATTAGAAAACTAAACCAATTTATTCAAAATATAAATGTCTCGAAGGGGGCCCCGTGGATCGGTGGCCCCTTCCGCAAGGGGCCCTCGTAACTCCTTTGTTTACGACAATTTCCGCACGAAAAAATACCACGGGTCGGTCTCGTCGAGTCGAGCATCGTATTTTATTTTCTAAGCTCTGAGTCGAAAGGGGGCCCTGCCAGGGCCACTCGAAAAACGTTTTTTAAAATTTTTGGGAGCCCATGATTCACGAACCGTCAGGACTATCCGTAAAGTCTGTACATGTTCCGAAAGCTCTCGTCAAAAAGATTCAGAAATTTATTTCTTCTCCTCCGTGTCTCGAAGGAGGGCCCCGAGGATCGGTGGGCCCCGAAAAGTGAATTTCCCGAATAAAAAAAGGCCCAATGTTTTTTTTTAAAAAGCCATTCGAAACGTACACAATTAAAACGGCTTCCTTCCGAATCTGAGTTTACCGAAGTGCGTCCTTTTTAAGACAGTTACTCGAAAAAAACGCTTTCGAATGTGGGGACTTTGAAAAAATTCGTCTCGTTTCCGGCGTTCTGCTGTAAAACTTACATTTTCCCGAATAATAAAGAAAGGGAGCTAATTATTTTTCGTAAAAGCCATTCGAAATGTGCACAATAATGAGGGCTTCCTTTCGAAACAAAATTTTCGTTCCTAGGTGCATTTTAAAGGAATTCTTCCAAAAAATGCTTTCGAATGTGGGACTTGGAAAAAATTCGCCTCGTTTCGGTGTGCTGAGGGAAAAGCTTCCATTTTCGATAACGAATCATTCGTAAACCTACATCCGTACCTTCTCGAAACAGGCACCGTTCGAAAGGTCTCGTCTAGTAGATTCCGATAGTATAAATTTTCAAGTCGTGGTCTTGACAGCCGGCCCCTTCTCGCCCAGGGCCCCGGTAACTCAGTTGTTTACAGGATTTTCCGCACGAGAAAAATACGAAAGGTGGGTCCCGTCGAGTTGAGTATTGTGTTCAATTTTCTAAGGTCTAGTCGAAAGGGGGCCATGCCAGGGCCCCTCAAAGTATGCTTTTTTATTTCTTCAGGTGCCCATAAATTACGAGCTTTCGAAACGATCGACAAACACGATCTGAGGTACTCTTGCGTACTCGACGAAACCATTCCGAATATGTTCGTGAATTATGGGCCCCGAAGAAAAAAATGTACTTTGAGGGGCCCTGGCTGGTCCCCCTTTCGACCCAAAGCTTAGAAAATTGAATACTTTTCTGGACACGACGAGACGTATCCGTGGTATTTTTTTCGTGCCGAAACTCCCGTAAACAAAGGAGTTATCGGGGGACCGCGGTTGCCGGGGGCCCCGAGTCCCGGGGACAGTTGTCGAGACAGGAACATGAACGGATATTTTTTCTTGACGGGCTCGATGAGAGCTTTCCGAATATGTAAAGCTGTTACTGATAATTCTGAAAGTTCGTGAATCATGGCCCCTCGTAAATTAAAAAAAAAATTTCGAGGGGCCCTGGAAGGACCCCCTTTCACCCTAAAGCTTAGAAATTGAACTACATTACAAGACGTATCTGTGGAATTTTTTTCGTGTGAAAACTCCCGTAAACAACTGATTTATCGGGGGCCTGCGGTTGCAGGGAGCCCCGAGTCCTTGGCCCCTTGTGGTGACAGGGACATGAAAGAATATGTTTTCTTGACATTCTCGACGAGAGCTTTCCGAATATGCAAATATTTTACGGATAGCCCTAATAGTTCGTGAACCATGGGCCACAAAAATTGACCATTTTCCGTCGGTACACCGGAACGAGGCGAATTTTTTCAAAGTCCCCACATTCGAAAGCGTTTTTTTCGAATAACTCTCTTAAAAACAGACGAACTTTGGTAAAATCATATTCGAAAAAAGCCCTTTTAATTGCGCACGTTTCAAATTTGTTTTGAACAAAAACATTGGGCCATTTTGTTTAATTCGGGAAATTCATATTTTCGGGGCCCACCAATCCAAGGGGCCAGTCGTCGAGACAGTGAACAAAACGAATAAAAAAGGTTAGTGTAGCAATAATTAAATGCCCGATTGCCTTGAAAAATCAAATCATGTGCAATTGTTTATATTCATAAATATCTCGGATCTAATTAAAAAGAAATACGGAGCCGAAAGCACATAATGATGTTCAAAGTTCTTTGAAACATTATTCGAAAAAAACCCGATTTTTATCCACCATCTAGTGCTTGTAAAAATTGATATAAAAACGTTCCGAACTCTCATCACACCGGTGTGATCATGGGCCTACGAGCAGGGAAAGCTCAATCACATCTATGATACCATAGGCCGTGGAGGGAGAAACGCGTGATCACGTATATGTGATCATGGTCCTGAACAGGGTTAGCTAAATATCATTAATTTATTTTGTATACTTTGATAAACACCATTTAAAATTGAGTTTTAATTAAAATTTATGTATGGTCATGATCAAGAAAAAATATTTGAAAACAAACTATTTTAACAGATTTGAGACTCAGTTTATCTGTTTTGATTTATATTTAGCACACTCATTTATAGACAAAAATCAATAGTTCTTTAGCTTTTGAATCGTAAGCATCAAAGAAAAGTTCGAAAGTTGATATCGAAAAGAATTTACTTTGATTTCTTTTTGATGCTCATGAGCACGGCACGATCAAGAAATTTGTAATTGGTATTTTTTTCTGTGTTATACAAAATATCAAAGAGATCAAAATCAAATCTAGTTTCGGCACAAGGTAAGAGTCAAAGCGAAAATGAATTCCTTTCAAAACACGGCGTCGTGTTTACGGACATATATAAAACTTCTCTGACGCCTCTGAAAAGATACAAACAGAGGCTGCCTTTCAATCACTCACGAAAAAAAATAAATAAAATTTCGTACAAACGATCACAAGTAGTGACGTTTACTTTTTCAGATACGGTTTTTAAAATGAAAAATGATAGTTATAATGGCTGTAGAATTTTTTTAAATTACTGGAGATAAAATTGAGAATAAATATTCCACTAATTTATTTAAAATTACTTTTTGATAATTGCACACTTGGTTTAAAAAAACGCAAATGATATTCTAAAAGCAAGTTTATTTGGTCTTTCTCAAAATTTAGGAAATATAAAAATGTGTTAAAATTAAGTACTTCTGTTTCTATTTTTACGCGATAGATATGTTCACAGAGAATATGTGTAAGAAAATTCGTGTTATGAAACATATTGCATGTCTGAAAAAGTGAGACTGGTTCTTGTACAAAGAAATCAACAAAATTAATACAATAAACCCAGAGTTTTCTTGTTGGGTTCCAAAACATTTTCTTTCGTAAACATTTTACATGTATCTTACAAATTAAGTTATAATTTGAAAAGATGAAAAACATATCACTAATGCATAAATACAGAAATTAGTTTTAAAAAAATGAATTACACATAAAAAGATTTTATTGGTTCTCATTTTCTGACGATAAATTCAGTAATAATGAAATAGAAGGGACTGAAAATATTTTTCCGTGTTAAAAGAATTTCGTGTTCAATGATATTGCAAAAATAAATAAAAAAAACAGCACATATATTCAGTAAACTTAAACTTATTAGAGTACATTTTATTTACATAGATATGTTGTAAGCATATTTTTAATAAATATCGATGAAAAAAATGAATTTAATACAAAATTTTCAAGTTTTTGAAAAACAAAATATTTATTGAGTTTTTAGATAAATAATCTGATATTTTTCCTCACGTTGTCTTTTTTAGAGTCAAATAGTGAACAAACTGTTAGATGTCACCCATTTTGTTATTCATTTCACCATCAGAATGTGCGTCTAAGCAACTGCGCATACTTTTCACGATGTTCTTCATTTAGGATAATATAGGAACATTAGCTGCATTATTCATTTCATTCTGCATCTTCAACAATGATATTTTTTGAGCTTTGAACAAACTCGAAATTGTTGCATATACGGTAAAGCGGTTAGTGACGTTAAATGCTATGCCATTGGGTCTTGGTTCAAATCCCGGAATTTGTAGCTTATGTCACATGGGGAGTTTGCGTATACAATGAACAAATCAGATGTGTAAGTTTAGTATAGGAAAAGTACCTTTAATGTGGGATATAATCCTCCCTAAATACAATACAAGTGATGTATGATATTCTCAATTATGTAGTCTATTACTTCTATAAGACGTTCTAGCCATTACTCTTCTAAGGTAGTTGAAAGCGTGATGAGGGTCTTAGGAGGGAACTTAGAGCAAATACACGTCATTGTACAGGGTCCCAAACATGCTCGACTGGATTAAGATCCGGTGATGGAGCTGGCCACTGTATGCACTGAATTGTTTCCTGCTCAAGATAAGCATCCACGATGCGAGTCCTGTGTGGTCTCGCATTATCATCCTGTAGCAAATCAGCATTACTTATAGCCCCGGCAATAGGTCGCACATAAGCATCCTGAATGGTATCTGGGAAGGTGTGAACATGAAGACTTCCACGGAAAAGATATGTAGGTTTGTGCGTTCCCTCTAATAGATACCCCCCCAACACAGACACTGCCTAATCCATATACATCTTGTTATACCCCCTTTCCTGGGAGTATCATCTCTTCATCCACGCGACCTAGATTTGTAGGAATAAAGGATTGACCACTCGAACTCTCCATAATAAATTTAATTTATTATTGTCTCAATATATTTTAATCAATGTAACACAAATCTTACTAGAGGAATCAGATCAGGAGTTATACTACGTAATTAACAATTCTAAGTTAAAATAGTGTCTGAAATACTATTCACTATCTTTATGAGAAATTAACTTCAGAACCTTTATCTGTAGTAGATTCCTTAACAAGCTAGAGTCCGTTCTATAATTACACTTAATTAATCTCTTACCAATATCACACGGTGATCAGCACTCAAGCTTTATGTCTTCCTCTTGTATTCTGTTCTTTTAATATTAATCTATATATATATATTATTATCCGACTTTATCCAGCTTCTATTCAACTTTCCGGCTTTTAGCCGACTTCTATATGACTCTTATATGACTCGCGAACGCTAAAGCTCCCTTATATATCTATTCACTAATCTGCATATCGCGTTTTCTTCTTGAGAAGGTTGGATTGAAATGCCATTCTAGCCCCAAAGATTCCCCAAGAGGATTAGTTAGAAGGCGCGATAAATCTCCGCCACTATCTCTTTCACGGATGTGTCATGGACGAAAAAAATTTAGTTTCTTGCCGAATGAAAATATGCCTAATATTACTTTCGAGGCTAAACCTGGACTCATCCGTAATCGGACATTCCTCCATTAATCACGCGTCACGTGGACATGATGACGTACCCACTGCTAACATTCCCACCTAGGGCGTGAAGTGAGTGGGATGGAAATGGCTGGTCGTTCGCATAAAGACCACGTTCATGAAGTCTTCGACGCACAGTTGATCTTGATACCAAATTTCCTGAGCTTGCAGCGAGGGAGGATCTGAGTTTAGCCGGAGTTGAGGTTCTATTTTTCTTCATGCACTTTATGACAAATATCGGTCATCGGCACTCGTGGTAGTGATTGGCCTTCCTTGGCTAACCGTTCTTAGAAAAAGTTGCCAAAGTCTATGAATTACAGATGTAATCACATTCAGCTATCTAGCCACTTCTTTCTGACTTTGTCCTTCCTCCAGTGCTCACCATCGCAGTTCTTTGGTCAAATGAAGCCTGGAGGTCATTTTACAATTCCACTATACCAGAATTCCATTCTCAGATACGTAGCGATAATTGCCGCTTTGCTCTGAGACATACATTTTTATGCTCCTTGAAAAGGACGTATTCCTACTGCATCGCCACTATTTTGCTTAATGTAATATCGTTTAGCTTCTTTTACATCAGTGCTTCTCAAAGTTTCAATATTCGCGACCCAATATTCAATCATGATTTTTTTTCCCCCCATACAATAACAATTTTTGAATTCAATAATACTATAATTCGACGCTAAAACTGTGATACCCCTTTAAACCTTCTAAAGGTCCCCCCACCGGCGTATATAAACGCCCTAGCTCACTCAAAGCGTTAATTTACCCGACCGTATATATACGTCTTTCCAAAATACGATCTTTTCTCTGCGTTTCCCATCCAAAAAAATTATTCCGAAGGCTTTGGGTGCAAAAAAAGGATCTTGACAATGTTTAAAAAAATTTATTTTTTCCCAGAATATTTGTGCTTCTTTATTCCTCCACCCACCCACCCTTCAATACATCACATAAATGCGCCTACGAGGTAAATGGTTGGCAGTGGGAAGTGAATGACGTTACTTGTAATCGGCAGTTAAAGGATCAATTATAAGCCTTACAAATTATAAAGATAAGTGTTAGTTTGTGTATATAATTTTTTATGTATGACAATCCTATGGGGTCACTGATAATTATTAAACTTGGTATTGTTAAATTAATTATAAAATACATTCTGTAGCACTAATACATTTATAAGTATAATATATCAGTGTAAATGTGTATTTTAACTTTTGTTATGCCAGAATGTATTTTGTTTGTTTACTTTCAGTACATTAATAATTTTTTAAAATAATTTTTTGGTTTTGAATTTTTAATATGCTCGAGCCCCCCTCGTAGAGTCGTCACGCCCCCCAAGTGGGGCGCGCCGCCCAGTTTGAGAAACACTGTTTTACATTGATAATGACTTATTTTTGAGCAAGTTATCACTATTTTTGTGATTTTTTTTCCTTCAATCTGGGATAACCAGTGTGTTTATAGGCTATTATGCAGAACTAAAATAAATTAATAAATAAATTTAGATTTTTTTTGACATCTGAAATAAATGTTTGCTTCGTAATAGTTTTCCTCAATGAATATTTTCTTAAAAATAACTCTCAGGAAGAGAGAAGGAATGTAATTGAGATATAATTGTTTCTAGATGATTCGAAATTTTTCATTAATTTGCATAATTATAATAATGATAAATCTATTGTGGTTCAGGAAGCTTGAAGTTTCTTAAAAAGCAAATAGAAATAAGTTGTATGAAGTTATTTGCATTCCCACCAAATCATAAATAACATAATTAAGAATGCCTTGCGCAGGAGTAAGCTCTGGAAAATGAATCAAAAGGAGCAATAAACTAAGAACAAGAAATCAAGTCATTTGAAAATGACAAGCAATATTAATTTGCGAAATGAAATTCTCTCATTAGGATGACAAACAAAAAACAAGTAAAATTCAATCTTTATTGTTTTAACGGATATGAATATTAAAATTAGGAAAGAGTCCGATTCATTTATTTTTCATTTCATGCGTTGAATATTTTCTAAAGAATGTTCTTGCAATTGAAGATTCTGTTTTTAAACAAAAAAATTTTTCCTTTTATTCAAAATTTAAAAAAAAACATGGGAGAATAATCTAGAATAAGAAACAGGACATTTATATATATATATATATATATATAAGAAATACAAGTATTTTAAATGCTGATATCATTATACAAATTTAACCATACGATAGAAATTCCTGAGAAAAACGAGCACGTATGTTGGTATTGATAGCCTGGTATTGATCTTTAAATATTAATACCAATTGCAACAAAGATATGCATTCTAAAATGTTAATTATTGGTATTCGTGGAGAACAATCTGCCATCTTAAAGAATATTCACCTTTTTTTTTTATTCTTTATATACTTTTTTAAAAAAAGACTTAACATTCAAACTTCGTCAAAAATAATTTTAAACGCAAGTGATATTTTAAACATTTCATCGTGAATGGAAAATTAACAAATGATTTATGAATATTATTACGAACGTATACCTTACAATTACACAACTCCTCTAGGGGGTCAATTTTTTAAGTACACGTTTTTAGACTATGTATACTCAACAAAGGAGCATGCGTACTGAATTTTAAATCTAAGGTTGTAATAGTTTAAAAGTTGAATTTTTTTTAACTAAAAAACCCCTCAGTAACCCCTAATGGTACGCTCCTCTGAATGCTCAAGACATTTTTCTTAAAATTCGTTCTTTACGGATTTCTACTCAACAAAAGTAACATGTATATCAAATTTCAAATCTTTAATTTTAATACTTCAAAAACGGGAACCTTTTCACCTATACCCCTTTGCAACTCCACATGGAAGTCGATTTCTTTTAAACCTCTTCTTCGTGGATCTCTGCTAAACAAAGAAATATACTTGCCAAATTTCTAGTCTATAGGTCTAATAGTCGAAAATGGGAACTTTTATATATATAGAACCGCTTTCTGCTTTTGCATTAATTAATAGAAAAAGATTTCCATAAAATACACTTTTAGCAGATCTCTACGCAACAAAAGAAATATGATTACTTAATTTCAAGTCTGTTGATTTTGTAGTTCCAAAACCAAAACTTTTTATCTGTGCATCCTCCTAAGCCCCTCCTTCCTTGTCTGTAAATTGT
Source organism: Trichonephila inaurata madagascariensis (assembly GCA_019973955.1). NCBI lineage: Eukaryota > Metazoa > Arthropoda > Arachnida > Araneae > Nephilidae > Trichonephila > Trichonephila inaurata. The sequence goes on along the minus strand of BMAV01019779.1, from coordinate 29,412 downwards.
TGTAATACTCTTATTTAATGGATCTTTACTCAGTAACTGAACCATGCTTACCGAGAATTTCAGGTCTTTAAAGTAATAATCCGAGAATATGAATTTTTGTTCTCTATAACATACTTGTAATCCCTTTTGGAAGTCGATTACCATAAAGCTCGTTTTTATCCGATCTCTACAAAAGAAGCATCCTTGTCAAATTAGAAGCATGGAAGTCTAATAGTTCAAAACCAGGATTGTTTATCCATAACATCTCGCAACCCCATTTGGAGTCGATTTCCACAAAACTTTTCTACGTGGATCCCTCAACAAATGAACTTGCTTACCAAATATTATGTCCGTAGGTCTAATATTTTTGGAGTTCTTACGATGAGTGATTCAGAAGAGGCTCGTTTTTCTTCTTTATTAAATAAAAGTTTTCTTCTTCATTATATAAAAGTTTTCTCTTTCATTCAGTTGAACTGATATTTTACATACACGATTTTTTGGATGACAATATGACACATTAATGATGATGAATAAAAATTAATTACCCCTTAATGTTGTAATTCTGTCCTATGTATATACATATTTATATTAATTGTAACTATTTAATAAACAGTAGCTAAAATAAAAAATTTCTTTGTTGAACTAAGTAGGAGAATTGACTTAAATATTTATATATATATATATTACTTTTTTTTTTAAAGACAATTGCTTAAAAAATATTCAAAATCATAATGCATCAATCTTCTATTAATTTTCTTAAAAAAAATTCCCTCAAACTTATATATTTTATCAAGACTCATGCACTAAAAAAAACCTATTTTTTTCTCCTTTCAAGAAAGACCATTACACAAACAAAAACATTAAAAATGTGTAGTTATTTTTATCTCCATAATTTACTTCTTATTGTGGAAGCTACGATCAGTATAATTATTTTTAAATTGAATCTAGGCAAACTCCAATATATATTTTTATGCATGGTTTCTAAATCCTTTAAAAAACTGCTACAAAGCACACAATTATTTTTATCTAATTAGAATGCCATGTTGAATTCTATTCCATTGTTACCCCATTTCTATCTTTTTTCAATTCAAACGAATACAAGATTTTCTTTCTCTTTTTCCTTTGTCCCCATTTCTATTCAAACTTAAAGTTGAATAACAATGCAACTTTCCTATTGAAGAATAAATTACTGCCTAAATTTTATTTTATTCTAAGCGCACGAAACTCGGTGATTTTACTTAAAGAAAGGTTGAGTAGAAAAGTATTGATTAAGAGTAAGCAGAATGAAAATATCGATATATTCGATTCTCAATGCCAAATCTATTTTCGTATAGCGATTTCCGTGAGACAGTGCAATCGGTAGCATTCGTGAAGCTTTTATTTTGCTGTTTTTTACTGTGACTACCTGGGTATTGAAGCATTTTCCTATTGATTTCTTATTTTCTACAATTACAGCATACTTAGCGCCTCAAGACACACAATGAGACACTTTACTGTAGTTTCACAAATATTAGTAGTTTTGTGCAGTCTAGTTCAGCAGCAATAAATTGTATGTCCATGGAAGAAATGAATTCACAATTTCAGGAAAGCAGAATCATTGTGCTGATTGAAATTATTTTATTAACGATTATAATTATTGTGCTAAGAGACAAACACTACTACTGCTACAAAAATCTAATATATATATATATATAAATCAAAATTTATTACATTCAACGTCTCGCCGTTCACCGCAGCGATGACGTTCCTTTCAAAAGGGAAAATAGCGTTCTCTAAGAACGCCAGGACACGTGCGCATAGGCCGCCTAGTAAGGGTTCTCTTAAGGGGACGGTTGACCCTTAAAACTAATTTCTTAAATTGTTAGCTTAATTAGCTGAAAATGGAATCAATACAGTAAATGATAGTTATATTTCGCAATTTAAATGCATTTTTTCAAAAAAAAACTATGATCAACTTATTTTTTTTAAAAAAGTTAAACTTTTAAAACTATTTTTAAAAATGCTCCTTGTGCATTAGTTTTTAAGGTATATACATAATTTTTGTTTTATATATTTATGAACTACAACAAAATATATCTGTGCATGGATTTTAAATTCAGAATAAAATTTGATGGAAAAAAATAAATTTTCAATACTATATGAAATTTTTCGCCAACTATCACTCATTCAAGGTATTCAAAACAAAATATGATCCGTGAATTTTTTTAAAAAACTAACGCACAAATTTGTGAATTGTATTCTCTTTTCTAAGTTGTGAAAATTTTAAAGAGATATGACATAATTTAAAACGCAAAGAGCATTTTACGTAACAATGAAAAGTCAAAAAGTGAGAGATAAGAAAGGTGCATTTTAAACATTCATTGCCAAAAGTCTTCGACATAATTATTCTATGAAATATAAGGAATAGTATTAGTATAAGAAATCAAAATCAGAATTTTCACCGAAATCTGACATTGTGAAGGTCCACCATCCCCTTAACTATTGCTCCTACACAATGATATATTTTCACCAAACAATCTGAACTCGTTTTATATCTTAATGATGATAATGCCATAAAACTGCGTGCATAATTCGCATTTACTTCTTTGAAGTATTCATTCATAGTTTATGCCTAATAGTTACATTTCTAAGAATTTAAAATATATAATTATTTAAAACATTAAAGTAATTTACAGGAGTGTTATCTTACACCAATTTATTTAGATGTGCACTATCTAGAAACTTGAAGAATAAAACGAAAGTTCCAAAAATTTTATTATTTGATTAATATGTGTACCTGAAAATTTTTCAAGTACAATTGGTTAATTGATTTTGTTAGAGAAACTTTTACACATTATCAGTCTCAATAACTGAAATGGCATCATCGCTATTCTTTCGTATTTGTTTGTAACAATCTTTATCTTTTCCCTATAAAATCATTCTTTTTTTTTGTGAATTAATGCTAACTTTAAAAAGTTCTAACTATTTCTAAAATTTTAATTTTGTTACTGCAAGTCTTAAATACATTATTTGATGATTGATTAAAATTTACTACAATGGTTACTTTTTTCCCTATCTGCCTGTATATACATATAAATACAAATATATATATATACGTATATATTTTGTACAGTGTTATAGTTATAATACAACCTCTGACAATAAAGTTCGGTGAATGAAGTCAGAATAGCCCATCTGGAAACACTGGCGAAGCAAAACGCTGCACATGCGTAACGGCAGATGTTAACCATCTGCCCCCAAGTAAGCGTCATTTGTGTTTCGTGTAAGACTTGTTTTAAATCAATATTTATCCCGAAGAATCGATAAATATATTACTACTATTTTTTGCTGTAGGTTTATTAAAAATAAAATTTACGATAAAAAATAATAAAAGTGCTTTATAACAATGATAAAACATTTTTAGTTGTGATTCGGATATTTGTATTAATTCTAAAAACAAGCTGCATCCAGTAATTTTGCATCAAATTTAGTTAATATTAGAAACGCTTAAATCAATTCTTGAAGTCCTGGTGGAAAATTAGTATTATGGGAAATTTTCCATTTCAACATCTGTATGATACTCAGCAATTGATTAAAACATGTTACTTAAATCTCGTACTGTAAAAGTGTAATCTAATTTAAAGTAATGCTATTCCGTCAAAGTTATCTAAAAATGTTTCGAAAATATTTTGTAACTAATTTTTAAAATATTCTAAATTGAACATTTTTTTTTAAAAAAAAGTTTATATTTCTGTATTTTGTTTGAAAAAGAATCAATTCTCACAAAAAGCAACCATTAACGAAACCCCTGATACATTTATTTTACTGTTTATTCATATATTTTCATTGTTTAGTGGATACATTATTTTTTCATCTTTTGATTAGCAAAAACTTTTGTTCCAAAGACGAAAGTAAATATTTTTAGAGATAATTACATTTGGGAAATCCAAAACCAAATAGTTTCTTCCCATGTATTTTTTTTTTTTTTTGCCATATGCATTTACTACCCGAATGTTGCGCCACTGCTTTTATTTTCTTAGAAATACCTTTTCTTTAGTCAACTCGGAAACGCAAAAGGAATTTCTTAAAAAACTTATTTCAACACAATGCGATGATAATCCCAAGTGATAATAACAATAGTATAAATATAAAATCAAAAATCTCTTCCCTATATTCGCTCCGTTTTTGGTTAAAGTAAAAGACGTAAAATTCCCCAGTTGAAAATGATATTTATCTTCATTGAGTTTCCATTTTTTGCAGGAAGGAATTGACACGAGAAATCTGCTAAAGAAATTCTCAATCTTACTTCGTCGTTTAATCTAAATATAAAAGTATTAATTTAGTTGTTTATTTATTCAGATAAGAATGCATTGCATGCAGATTGATTCGTTGATTTTATACACTCATCTAAAGTGAGACTGCAACACCAAGAAATAATGCACGTAACCTCATTCAAGAGATTCAGAAGTGATAGTGGTGAAATGGATATGCAAATGATTAAAAACAGACACATAAAATCATTATAATCACATTTATTCAGTATCTGATATGTTCACCTTAAACAGCTATACAGGCCTCAAACGGCAGGGCATTCTATCAATTAATCCATTGATGGTTGCCTGAGATAACCTTTGTCAGGCATCATTCACTATTGTGTGCAGATCATCCACGATTTCCCTAGAGGTCCTCGGTTCACGTCATATCCAATGAGATCCCACAAATGTTCGATGAGATTTAGATCTAGACAGTTTTCTGGACCTGGTAAAAATATTAAATCCAGTCAGGCTGTTCACAGTGCAACATGGGCATGGCATTGCTTTGTTCGAAAACCGTGTTGGGTGCGCCCTGCAACAAGAACAGAAGAATATGTTCCACAACTTGTGTGACGTAGCGGTCTGTTGTCAAATGGCTGTTAAAGTTTACCAGAGACATCCTGTGATCAAACATTGTGCCACCCCAAACCATCTTGTCTGGGATAGGACTGGTTTGACGCTCGATGAAATGAGTTGCGATGCAGCTTCTCGGGTCGTCTCCATACTTGTTGAAGTCCGTCATTTCTCCATAGATTGAAACGAGATTCATTCGTGAAAAATAGCCGATGTCAATCGATGATCAAGGTACGAAGACTGTGACACCACGCTAGGTGTCTAGCCCTGTGTTGAGCATTTAATGGTACCCCTGCGGCCTTTACCTATGCACGTACTGTATTCCAAACAATCTGTTGCTTATGGTTTGGGTAGACACATATCCTTTGTAACGTAGTATCTCACACCTGTGGCCGGCTTCTTTTTTGTGGAAATGACATTCACACGTGCATCCGGCAGTTGTATTCGGAGGGTTGAGGGGTAGCTGCCTTAGGCCTCCCCCGCAACCCCTTCCCACCGACCGGAGGATGAAACAAGAGCTGCAAGAGGGCCACTCGATCCCCGACAGAGGCGAATGCTGACCCCTCGAAGGGGTAGAGAAGGAGGGAGAGCGAAGGGGAATCCTTTGACCCGACGGAAGGAGGAGACGGGAAGCTTTGAACTTACCCGGGAGCGGTGGCTAAAAGGATCCCTCCTCTCACAAATAGCCTATTGGACTCCAACTATATTTTAATAAGTTTAATAACTTCAATGTATAATTTTGTAAATAATAGCTGTGACGTAATAAATTCAATATTTAAATTAACCTAGATCACGCTACTGTTATTCATCTCAAACGTTATACCTTTTTTTCTCCATGAGGCAACCGGCTTCGGATGCCACGTGTCAGGGAGAAGGGTCTCTAATAGTCTATTGGCGAATATGCTGGTCTTTGAGCTCTGACGCGTAACTATGCACAACATTTCCTGAATCAATCGGGTGACACAACGTGGATGGTATTCACGTTGTGCCCAACACCAGTTGCTATTATGCGCAACGACAAGATCAGTTCATGGAGTTTCGATAACACGGTCTCGTTTCCCTCTCGTTAATTGATGGTACTGAGCTTGCCGAGACATCTTAAAGCATTTTTCCAAAGTTGAAAATGATATGCAAAATCTGAGATGCTGTTGATGAGAAGGGAATGTCGCTGGCCTTTATAGCCTGAATATGACTACCAAGTAGGGATTGCAATATCGGATCAAAATTTCAAAACCGGTATTCGGTATTTTTTATACCAACAAAACACAGATGTTTCTTTGTTTTATCTGCCAGTTTTATTAGATTGTGTAAGTATCACAAAAAATAATTTGTAACTTAAAAATCATAACAGTAAATAAAGAATCACAAAAAAGTAAATGAACAGATTGTTTATTTAAATCACAAGAAAGTGTAAATATCCAAGTATTTACCTACCTATTTTTATTATAAACTTGATCAAATTTGAATTGTGGTTAGTCTCTTTTCTTTTTTTTTTCTTTTATTCTTCTGTGCGATTAGTTATTCTTATTCTTTATTATGAGTTATTATTTCTGAGTATAAATAGATGAATCTGATAAATATTTTGAACCCTAAAGTAAATGCAATATGAATAACTAACTCACCAATTAAAAAATATCAAAATATTACGCACTTTCTTCGCAACTTGTTTTCACAGATACGATTATTAGACTATGAATTCCGCGTGTGTGCAGTATCACTATGAGCTCTAATTGGATAGTTTTGGCCCACCTCCTTGGGTGATTCACATTTTTTATCCCTTCTCTTGATTGTACGATGCAACTTTATACTCCCAATCTGATTAAATTCGCGCATTAGAGACATAAAATTAAAGGTATATTATTTTGCTACGTTGAAGATCTTTGAACATATAGTGGAGACAATTTTAAAATTTCTAGTAAATACCGAAAAACTGGTATTTAAACTTGTGAATACCGGTATTGCAAAACTGTACAAATGGCTCAAAATACCGGTATTCGGTTTTACCGGTATTGCAATCCCTACTACCAAGTGATCAGATGACTGCTCAAATTTACTCACATGCATATCAATCACACCACTGTCGTCTCTTGAAATTTGATTGACACTATGTGCCTTATTTATTGGTGTTGCAGTTTCACTTTTGAGGAGATGGCTTTTTAAGAAGATTAAAAGTGTTTTCACACAAACATGATTCATTAATTGTTTGTTAATTAATGTCACACTTCTGAAGCAATACGAGAGTTAATGGGAGGGGGACGGAATGCCCAAAGGATCCGAGCTCATCCAAAAAGAGTTTAGAGCTACAAACCGATCCCTTGGGAAACAACCACTCCCACGTCCACACTTTATTGAAAAAAATCCAAATTTTACATTTTATAACCATTAGAAGACAGTAAGATAACAAAATACAAATTTAAAGGTAACTGCATTTTATACATATGCGTGAACGTAATACAAATATACAAAGCAAAGATAAAAATAATAATTACATAAGGAGTATAAGAGATGGAAGAAAGAATATACATATTCCGACTTTCTTACAAATTCAAAAATAATAATAATAATAAAATTATCCAATACAAATGCATCAAACTGACCAAAATTAAAAAATAAAATAACGAAAGACAGGAAACAAAAATAATAATAAAAAATAATAAATAATATAAAATTTTTTTTATCATATTTCCAGTTGACGCCAACACTTCCTGTTGATAATTTCTCCCTAAAATGGTTCTTCAGTTTAAAAAAAAATATGAACCGAAAAGATAATTATGTTCGAGACCTCCTCCTCCACTTATAAAGTATAAATGGGGATGGATCTAATTAAATTTGAGTCTGTCAAGAGTTGAGGAATGTAACTGAGGGTGTATCCCACCCTCCACACCTCTACACCACGCCAACGAGAAGATTTTGAACCTCAATAGATTAAACGAACATGAACCCCTCTACCCGGTGGGAGTCGAACCCATTAATATACAAAAAAACCCTCCTCGAATCAGCGTCCACAACCTCACACACACACACAAATTATGAATAAATAAAACAAGATATAATATATATATATTACATATGTTTTTATAACATAACAATTAAAAGGAATTTCGTATTTAAAGAATCAAATAGAAGTTTTCTATTATGGAGTAATCTTACCTATCGCATAAATATATATACTTTTTTTCATACTTTAAATTTCCTAGAAGACTATGATCATTAAGGCTTCTAAATGGCTAGGAATTAAAAAATGAAAGGAGCAATTTACGATAAAAAATACATGTTTTGATTTATATCAGACGCTCCACTTTTAAGCAAAAACGAGTACTTTTGATTACATTTTTCGTCATTCAAATGGCCGTAACTTTCAATGATTATTTAAAAAATATATTTCAAGGGCTTCTAATTATCCCAGAGGTTAAAGTAAAGTATTTTTAGAAAGGTTAAAATCTATGCAATTTGAAAATGTAAAAATCTCAAATTGTCAAAAAACATGATTTTAGCTTTCCAACACACCTTAAACTTAAAGGGGAAAAAAGATCTTTAAAAACTAGATAAAATTTATATTTATTATTTTAAACCCAGAAATTATATATAAAATGAGCCACGGACACGGCATCAGAAAGATAGATAAGAAACATTATCATATTATAATAAGAAATATTATAATCAGAAAGATTGATAAGAAATTATAACTAAATATTATACATATAGCCAGATAATTTTTTTTATTTAAGAAACCAATTTTCAAATTATCCTAAATTTCATTGAGTTTTAAACTTTTGGCGATGGTTCATGAAAAAAAAAGACACACTTTGATGGACGTATTCCTTCTAAGTTAAATGATTCTTTTTAGCATGTCGATCAACAATTGGCGTATTTCTATTCAGAAAAGGGAAAAAGTAATCACTTTTTAGAAGCTCTGGAGAGTCTGGAGAAAACAGAGTTACTGAAGGTACTTTTACGGAAAGTAAGCCGCTGAGGTCCGTTTTGGATGGATCCCTTGAGTAAATAAAAAGAAAAGGTTTCCTTAAGGGGTAGAGGATATTGAGTAAAACAAGGGAGTAGATTGTTAAATACATTTTACTTCGATTTTATTGAAAGGAGTTAGCTTTGTTTGGTTAAAGGAACAGAAAAGCAAAATTCCTTTTTTCCTCCTTTGACGATACCATAGTACTGAAGTTTCGTAAACTTTATTTTTGCCTTTAGTATGTTCTAATTTTTTTTAATAAAAAAAATTAACGAGTAAAAAAGAAAGAAAAAAATTATATAATCAAAATAATCTAAATTAATATTTTTTTGTATTCCTTTAATACATTGGTTACAGTAAAGTCCGGAGTATAACGCGCACGGGCGTACACACAACACGCACTTAAATTTCAAAGCTCAATTTTTTAATTTTAAATATATATAACGCGATATATATAACGCCGTCTAAAGTGAACCCTCTTTTTACAAAGAAACATGGAATGCTCGTGTGCAATTATCTTATAACCTTATTCTAAGTATTTTCCCAGGATTTTGAAAAAATAGTATATTTGTGGAACTAAAACCCTTCAAATGCATATGGTACATCATTTCTTTTAAATGAATAGTTTCTCGGTACGTTTTGAAGTGTAATTTTTACTATGTTCATCTCTTTTTTTTATATTTAAAGCTATCATTTTTATCCTCAGCGTGTATTGGGCACCAGTAAATTTCAATCTTATTTTTGTGCTAAATATGCGCCTGGCTTTAACGGTAAACATTTTTACTTTTAGATCACAATTAATTGAAAGAGATCATATTTTACACCACACATACAGATCGAAAGATACATTAATCATTAATATATCTTTTAATCATTGATTTATTCGTAATTAATAATAAATCGATGCCCTGTAAATAATTGCACTATAAAATAATTAAAATATTTATAAATCAATTTTCTATGATATAGTTTTTTCAATTGCGTGGACTTTCCCTACATTTAAAAATCATTCAACCGTATTACATTAGACGCTTTCGATTAATGTAATATGCTTATTTTTTCCTGGTTACTTTACACAATAGAACAAATCGTACTTAAATAATATTGCTTAAACTATGTATAGATGTATATACATATACATATACATTATACGTAAATTCAGATAAATACTTGTGGTTTTACTTTTTATTATATAAGCTGAATCTGAAATAAAAGTAACATTGAAAATGAATCATCAGTATGTATCATTAACTGTTGTTTCAGAAGAAATGCAAAATGACAGATTATTTGTTTCATTCTCTTTTATAACTGTAATTAGTTTAAGTTTTTTGATCCATTTTGTGTGCATGTTTCGAAAATGATGATGCATTTACAATTGATTCATACTACATTCACATTTAACTTCATTTTTACCCCTAAGAATACTTTGTAACAACAAATTCATTTGTTTTCACTTTGTGACAGCCAGTGCTCGAATTTCTCAGACAAATAATGGGTATACATCACTAGTCCAACGTATAATCAAAAAGTCTTCTCTCCTTCTTATTCAATATTTTTTATTTCCTTTTTTGGTGTGATTGTACAATAGAAGATATCTTAGCTGAGTGTATCTTTTTTCATCCAAGGCATTTTCATGGCATCCTTTATGTAAAGATGATATGCAGCTTTTTTGGACCTATTTACTTTGTTCTTTCCATGAAGGGTTTTTGTATCATTTATCAGAGATAAAGCACTGTGTATTACAGTCTGTTTTGAAAAGGTTTTTGCTTAACCTTCATTGATAATATTTTCCGAAAAAAATGGACTTTTGTGACACTGACATAACACATTGTTACACAAATCTTTGAGCCAAATCTTCCTATAATCTTAGGCATAATCAACCGATTTGAAAGAATATATCATGAAGTCGCTTAGATTAAGAAACAGTACAAATAAAATAAAAACTAATTTTTATACTAAAAGATTTATTTTTACCGATTTTGAAAAAATCATGCTATCGATACAATAGTCATGCTAAGAAAATTATGTATATTCTTAAATGCAGTGATAATATATATATATATATATATATATATATATATATATATATATATATATATATATATGTTCTTATAATTTTCTGTTCAGTTTTTCTATATAGTTTTAATAGTTTATAAATTATTGTTTACAAAATCGTAATATAGACGGTGCCATAGTAAAGGTTTGTAATATATTAGTCTCATATCATAGATAATTGTTTCATACGGTTAAGTATGTGTTCGAGTAGTCGGTTAGGATTGATTATGTTAAACCAGATCGAAAAAGATTTTTGATAAGTTATGGTATTCATGTTGGATTATTGTGTGTATCCTTATGTAGTTTAGAACAATTTTACAATATAGTCATTCTTATTAGATTAATTGTTTCTTAGAGTATTGTGAGCTTACACCTGCAATTATTAGGCTTAATTTCATTCTTTAAATCTGGATTTTCTGAAATTTTTCTTCCACTATTATGTGGATATTTAGGCTGAAAGGGGGAATGTTAGGATCCTATAAGGCAAGTTTAAACCTACTCCACCGTATTAAGTTGGTGACAGCTCTAGGAAGCAGAATAGTTTTCTTTTGGGTCAATCGACTTTTTATATGTTTACTTTATTGTGGTTTGTTGTTATTGGTTATCAAATCTATATTATTTATATATGCTTTGTTTTGTAGGTTATTTACTATTTTTATATTTGTTTTACTATACTACATATATTTATATGCCCATAAATAATATAGAAAACGAATTTATAACATTCTATGAACAATTTTGCTTTTATTATTTTAAAGAATTTTGGTTACAAAATTAGCATTTATAATTTTGAGCTTTTCTTTTATTCTTAATATGAATATTTTCCTATCTTATCATAAACATTACATTTTTATTGTTTGCTTTTGTGTAGAAGGATGTAGTAATTATAGCGTTTCCAATTATACAATTATTTTATGCGAAGTTATGAATAAATTCTTTTACCAATTCATTTGTAATAGAGTATGTATCTTACCTTCCATTGTTTTAATTACTCTAATATAATGATGAAAATTAAATTGCTTTGAATTAATCACATCAGTTTCAGGAAATCCTTTTTAAAGAAACGAATATCATTATTATCCCCGAAGCATGATAATCTGAGTTTTCTAAAATCCGAAGCATTTTCCACCCCTCTGCAAATTCCTCTGATATCTCTCAAGCTTTTTATTAAATAATAAATTGCATTCGATGAAATACGAAGAATTACTCTTGTAAGTAAAAGAAAAATTGAATAATCCCTTGGAAATGCCTTCAAATGCGTTATTGGAAATGATTGTATTGAAACACATTTAAGAAATAATAAATCCTGTGTGTGAGAGAACTGTTATAAAATCCGATTACTAATAAGTGTATTTTCTATTAATGACTGTTTCTCGGGAGAAACCTTATTATTTAATTGTTTATTTAATTATTTTTCCACTTTAGATTGGATAGGAACCCGTGTTTCTTAATTATGGAATAAAGAAAATGTAGTTGGAGTATAAAAACATGTAAAAGAACATGGAAGTTTTTGTTTATGAAAAGTTTTCTTTTGATCCATCTATATATATATAAATGGACGTTTGTATACATGAAATTGCATCACTCCAACACCGTTCAATCGATCACTATGGAAATTGGCATGTATATATATTTTTTGGATGAAGATTTTGATGCAAAGTATAAAGCTAATTGTAGTTATGTTTAGTTTAGTCTTTTTAAACAATAGAAAATGCAAAATTCGTTAAATCGTGACATTCCTTGAATATATTGTTCGGTAAATTGAGCTTCGACTGTATTTATACATCCTTTTTTTCAAACGAACAATGAAATAAAAATGTTTCAGAAATGTTCATGTTTGGAAGAAAAAAAGATTTTTTTTTCTCATGAAAAAATCCTTTTTTTCGACGTGTATTTTAATATCCGAATAAAACTTGGTATTTTATACTTCTGAGAAAAGTAATTCCCTTTTAAAGTATTGAAATAAAAGATTCCAAATTATATATAGCTTATCTCAATGACTAGGGGAATCTGTGAATATTTCGTAATGATCATAATAGTGTCATTTGGGAACCATTTCTTTGTTAACTAGGCAGGGAGTTTAAATGTCTTTTTAGTGTAAGGGATTTATCATCATTTGACAAGAACCAAATTAAAGAAAGATAACTTATTTTCTTTAGACTTTTATCTACGAGCTATTTTGAATTCTAAGAAGCAATATTAGAGTTCCATTTTCCTTCTTCAGTTTAGAGTATTATATTTATTTCAAAGAACAAACTTGTATCGAAAAAGCATAAACAATGATTAAAATACCAGAGGTTTTATATTTTTCCTGACATCTGAAAATATTTAAGGTTTAACATTTAAAGATTTTCAAGGGAAGTATTTAAATAAATAAAAATAAAAGAAAAAAAATTCAATCGAATTTCAATTTAAATATGTTTTCTTCGTCTAATTCACTATTTTTTAAGGTTACATGCTTTAGAATATATGAAGTGCAACATATATGATAAATCTTTATGAAGTATAATATACCAACATATTTTATATCGTTGATAATGTAAAAATTTTATTTTTTATTGCATTTCTATTAATACATGGCCTACGTGCCATGATTTCCAACCCTAGCGCCACAGAAGACCAGCCGTGTAGAGGGTTTGATGGAAGTTAAATCCGTTGAGGCTTTAAAGTCTTCATACTGGCGTGGTCTGGAAGCTCGGAGAGTAGAGTTTCGGTCCTGGTGTCGTCCTAGTCATTTGCTCATAATTCATTATTTCGAGCTCCGTCACCAATAGCCCTCGTGTTGATTTATGGTGTTGTTGTTGTTGCTTATGTCACCTGATCTTGACTGCATCAGATCCAGTCCCACGGAATTCATCATGACAAGGGGCTAGATGTATTCCTGTCATTAGCCGTAACTTTAAGCACCACACACGTGACATTACGATTTAGCTCGATTCCAATGCAATTTTGAAAGAGAATACCTGCGGGGGGTCAGTTAACATCCATATCTCTTTCCTTTCTACCAACCTCACGACAGGACTTGCGGCTTGATGGCTATTTAGAATGCCCTCCATGAGGCAAAGGCGATATATATTTGCAAATATCCATGTCTTCCCCAGGATTCGAACCCATACTCACTCACTCACGCGTGAGTGAAAATCACAATATGCATTTAAATATTGTAAAATTCGAATGTAAGTTATATTTATGCTTTTCCAAACATTATTTGAAGTCACACACACACACACACACACACACACACACACACACACACACACACACACACACACACACACACACACACACACACACACACACACACAACACACACACACACACACACACACACACACACACACACACACACACACACACACACACACACACACACACACACACACACACACACACACACAATATATATATATATATATATATATATATATATATATATATATACATTCATTGTTTTGAGACATAAACATCAAGAAAATGTATTTAAGTCTAACCATAGGACTTCTTAGAAGACTTACCTCAGTACCTAAGCAAATGCCTTACTAAATTATTGTATTTTTGCATATTTCAAGCTAGTTTCCGATACATTCGTTAGTACATCACATTTCTTTTTAAGTCGTTGCTATGACTAATGTATCGACTCTTTAATATTCAAAGATTAAAATGAAACCTGTTTTGTGAGTTAATTGAATTTAAGAACAAAAGCAGAACAAATTTAAAATGAAGACGATACTCGAGAATGTAGCTTTAATTTTTGAAAATAGAATTGAAAACTTAACCGAGACATTAACTTCTTTGCAATAAAGACTGAAAAGAGCACCGCTCAAAAGATCCATACACATATTTGTTCAGTCAATTGTTTCCCTAAAGGATTTGGAAATGATCCGCCTTCTGCCTGCTTATGACATCGAATGTTTAGGCAGTGCCTCGGATTAGAGGATAAAACTTTGTTTGACAAATGAAATCCGAAAGATTGTGATGGGATTAGTGTGCGTGGCATTTGGAAGATATAATTCTGTGTATTCCCAAACAATCATTATTCTACGTATGAATGTGTCTTGTCTGCCCCCTTAAGCCTTATTTTTACAACCTATTTGTAGATAGGTTTAAGTAAATTGAATACTTCTGATAATTAAATTTAATTACTTTTGAAAAGAAGGTTATTTACAAATAATGGATCTTTTTGTGTTCACAAAATTCCTCTGTTTAAAGGATTTATTTGTAGGGTGAGATAAAAAAAATGTATGCCAATAAATATACTTATTTTATTTTAAACGGTCCGTATGTATTTAAATAAATTCAGATTAATTTATTATATGTTGAATTATAGAGACAGTGAAAAAGGCTAATTCCCATTTAATGTATCAACAGTCTGCAGAAATGCTGCAGTTTGTGGTGAAACATTTCGAAATTAATATAAAAATAGGAAAGAGTGAAACTTAAAAAAAATGTTTAACGCATAATCATATATTGCAAAGTAATAATAATAATATAATTTTACAGAGAATTTGACAAAAAAAAAAAAAAAAAAAAAAACTCTTCGCCATGCTCCTTATTCCTTCTCACATTTACATCGGATTTGCCTATTTTTTATCTTCAGACAGTCATGGGCGTGGTGAACGTTTTAATAATGGAGAATAATTCAAATGAAAAGTGTGTCGAGATTAAAAAAAAATATAAAAATGAGCAGCTTTATAAAAAATAGTCCTGTAGTGTACCTTCTCATTGTAAAACAGTTGCTCAAATCTGAATGAATACTTTGATAAATAAATTTTTTTTATTTTTTGTAAACAAAATCAAGGTATTTTTTATTCCATCAGTCCATGTCCGTGTAACATGCTTGATTGTTGATTATTCAAAAAAAACCAACAAAACAAACAAACAAAAAAAAAAATGTTCTTTATTAGCAATATAATGTCTAAGGATATTGCATCATTTTATGACTTTAATTTGTCTTTTCAAATGGTCAAAATAGCTCACTTTTTTTGAAAGATTATGTAAAAATTATTTGCAAAATTGTCATCATTTTAAAATAACTTTAGAATAAACACTTCAAATACTAAATTATTACAGTTTCTAAGCTTACGAGTACATATTTAAATACGATAATGTGTGTTTCTTTAGAAAAACCATTTATATACTTCATGTTGTAATACAAAAAACAAATTATAATTATTTTGCTAAAAAAGAAAAAAAAACCATTTGAAAATATAAAAGCTTTTTAATTGTATTTATGCGTTTTTAAAAACTCAAATATGAATCGACGATTGAGTATCATAACACATTTTACAAAGATAAAGACACAAAAACTCTTTTGAATTGCAAATGGAATTATTTCCACATAATGAAGTGGTTAAAAATATTGTGATAGATATTTTATTTCAGATAAATATTATAATATTTTAGAAGTGTATTTTTTTTTGTTTGTTTCTATACTTCACTGAAGTCTACTTGAACATTTGCGTTTGATCAACAATTCTGTTTCGGATAAATTTAATATTAATAGTGCACAGTGACAAAAGGGTGTTGTTTTTATGTATGCTCAAATAGGTTTGTAAATAAGTAAAAATATGTCATGAGAAGTCTTTGTGTGAGCACATAAGATCTAAGGATGGTTTTTTTTTTATTGGCTGAAAATACGCTCATGTTTTATCTTTTGTATGTAACAATGTGTGGGAACGATGTGTGGCACGAGCATACTGAATGGTCAAAAATAAAATATTTAAAATAAATATTAATTTACTGAAAGGAAGTAAAACAAAAGACATTCTGACATAATAAAAAAGCGTACGCATTTACACTAATATAATATACTTTGTGACCGGGCTTTATCGCGCCTTCTAAATAAAACCCCTCTTGGGAAATCTTTCCAACCAACTCAAGAAGAGAACGCGGTTATGCGGATTAGGAATGTGTATATATTGGAGCTTTTAGGATTCAAGTGGAGGTTCTATGAGGAGGTCTAATAGTGCTAGCGAGATTCTAACAAAAGGTTCTAATAAGAGAAAGTTCTAGGAAGTGCTAGGGAAGTTCTATGAGTGTTAAGTGAAGTTCTAAGAAGGAGAGTTCTAAGTGGGTTCGAAGCAAGAAGATCATCCATTTAACGAATCAAATTGGATAAATTATTATATTGACGATAAAAGGACTGATAGCTGTTCGCCATGGATTAGCGGCAAGATAGATTATATTAAATTTTAATACTAGAGCGGATTCTAGTAAGTTAGGGAATCATCTATAAATATAGATTCGGTGGTTTATTGCGTTTTTTGTTAGAATTGTAGTTTATATCTCATCACACACTCCTGATCACAAGCCTCCTAGACTTGTGTTGCTTTGCTGAGTATAAATTGAGATAACCGTAAACTAATTTTAGTACGGAATCTCTGAGTGATCAGTCTTTTATCCCCTCAAATTTAGGTCGCGTGGATGATAAAGAGATGATACCCACAACCCGTGGGTTATCACAACTTGTAAATGCATTAGTACTGCACAGTGTTTTTAATAACTAATTTATCAATACTTTATTAAAAAAGAGTTTAATTGATATTTAATAGTACCTAACATAGACTTGTCTTATGAACAATGTATATATAATACTTATCTTTATAATACGTATGGTTCGCAATTAAAGTCGTATTGTAGCTTTAACTTCAAAGTACATTTTTATTGCATTCAATACATTGTTATTGTATGAATTAAGGAGCGATGAAAATTATGATTAAAAATTACGTCGCAAATATTGAAAGCTTCAAAAGCACATCCTTAAAGAGAAGTTCATAGTAGAATTTTTATTGCTTTCGAGAAACAGATTAAAACTTAATAAATAAAAACATATCCGTAAGCAAACAGAAGCTGATTTTTTATGCTTCTACAAAGAAAAAGAATTTATGTGAATATTTTCGCATATGTATATGTGGAATCGTATCTATTTTTTGCTTTCATGTATCATTCTTAAATAATAAATACAGTATATGTATAACATTGAAGTTTTATTCATGAATTGAATCAAAAAGTAAATACAGCTTTCTTTGTATAAATATAACACGTGCCTTAAACTAATGCGAAAAAAAAGAGCCTGACAGTAAATGGAAATAGAATAGAACTGTGCAGACTAAACCCTCTCCAACTGAGGCATTCATAAAAGCTTATCTGTGTCCTATATTTTATAAGTGGTATAGGAACATAGAAATCCGCGCGCGCGCTTCCGTACGGGTTGCACCACGATTGGAAAAAAAAGCAGATGTAGAAAAAACCTCTAAATTGTTCGCAGTCAAGTAGTGAAGGAATTTCATTTTTCAAATGCTATTTACTGGAAAAAATCACAAAGAGGGTTATACAGTATCTTTTCAAAACCCAAATCTATTTTCCCTTTTCATTGTTCGATTATGCAGTTATAATAATTCGATGAATTATGTTTCCCTTTGTACATTAAAAAATGTTCGACCTTGACATACTTTGCAGCTATCCTTACATTGGAGAAGCGGTGGTTAATCACGATTTTGAAAACTTTTTCATTATTTTAATTTGAGAATAAAACGTGTATGCTTTTTTTTTTTTGCAAATTTAGTCCTAAATATGTATTAGCGATATTTTTACGAAATAAACAATTCAATTTTTTAAAAATATTTGATGAATAACAAAAGCTGTTCTTCTAAAGCAGATTTCTTTTTATTACATACATTTAGATCTATGACGATGATGATTAAATTAGATTTGTATTGTATTGGCTTACTTTTATATATGGTGAACTCTTTTAGTGTACAAATAAATTTGTCTACGTTATATTATTTTAGTTATTTTAACTACCGTATTTATATTCGAATTTAAGCAGCACCTCATATTCTCAAAATTTCTTTTGCGAAAAAAGGATATGAGTGATTCTAAGCCCCCTTCCCCGAATTCTCGACTCTTTTTTTGAGAAAAATTAAATGATAAATAGTAAGAAGAGTTAACAATTGATTTATTTGACCAGTATTAAAAACTTTCAAATATATACATGGACCGATAAATATTCTTTCCGAGGTCATCTGTAATGTTTCGAAAAGGAAACAATCGTCACTCATTGTCACAGCTGACTCCCGCGGCCGCAGCGTAGCCATTTTCCCACATTCATGCCATCCAGTGCATTTGTTATGCCACATTTTTTCAGAAGAATGTAAAAGAATTACTTAAGACTGTAGAACACTGACAAGCAAACATTTCATATTTTTGCTTGTGCCATCGATGTTTCGTCCGTGTCAAATTTTGAGTGGCCGCTATTCTATTACTTTTTTTTCTGCATATAGAATTTCTCTCCTTTTCATACAAAAAAGTTTCTTTTATACGAGCAGACAAAGGTGTTTAAGATAGACTGAATAACTTGAGATAAACTGCGGAATGGAATAAGTCATCGTTGCAAGTATCCAGAATGGACGGTTACATTTTTCCTTTTGAAAGGGGGTGAAACTCAGTTTTCACATCCAATAAATGTTTTACCTTCGATTCTAAGCTGCACCCGATTTTCAGTAGCCTTAACAATGGAAAAATGAAGCGGCTTATATTCGAGTAAATAATAATTAATTTATTTTAATTGTTATTTTATTCGAATTGTGAATATTTTTAAAAGAAAAAATATATACAATATAAAATATAACTGAAAGATAATTAATTTTTTTTATATAATTTTGTGTTAAACATAAACACCAATTATTATTTATTGATATCAACTGAAAAGAAGAAATAACAATTAACAATAAGATCAAAAGTATGTGCAGGATGCTTACAAGATACTATCAGTATAATCCACATCAGTCTTTAAAAGCTAATCTACAATTAGTTTTTTGACACTTGCAATTAAAGGAAGAAAAATAAGGATTTTAAATTATTTATTTCAGTGTGTGATTATATATACCTGCAATAAACATTATTAAACAAAGGTAACAGTTATTCTCTTTTTTATTTTTCCGAAGAATTAGAGACTAATATAGCCAATCTGAGAAAGCTGTAAATATTTTTTTTTCATAATTCATGCGAAAAATTATGCGTTGATTGATAATCAGTTATTGGTGCTTAAATGTTAGTGAGCATGTGAAATTATGCTATTTACCCGATTCGCTAAAATGGTGATCAATCCTATGCAGGGAAAGGGAGACATAACAGGTTGCTTGTCACTAGACGTCTTAACGTCTGTCGCAGTGGAGTCCCAAGACTGTAAGATCAATTTGAGTCAAAACATTTAACTTGATGAAGATTCATGAAGACCTTTTATGGTTTAAAAACTGCATGTAAGATTGCTTTCAAGCACTGTCAGTCAAAAGGAGGAGAAACAATACTATGCCTGAACTAATTACATGTCATTGTGTCACAACAGGGAGAACAATGCTTGTTATTAAGAGGAAGAACCTTCTTCAAAATAAAAGCTTTTACAAAAGTTGACTTTGGGTATGCTCTTAATCAGTGATTCCAGAAGTGGTCTATATAGACCCCCAGGAGTCTATGACAACCTGCAAAGAGTCCATGTCTGCGAAAAAATAATTTGGGGTCCATGAGGTGTAAATGGCGGTCTACGATAGTGGCTCTCATTAAACTATATCGTGGCTTTTATTTTAAAAGGAAATTTAATGAAGTGGAATCCAGACATACTTAATTAACAGATTTATTTACTAAATTTTATTTGGCAAATTTGCAGTTACAAGGCGACTACATAAATTTTATTAAAACAAGTAGCACATTTCAGCCTTTAATTCCAGAACTAAGCTAAAGGAGTATAATTTTGGATTGTTGGTATTCAATTAGACAGCATTGTCATTCAATTGTCACAGACAATCTGCCAGGAAAATGGCGTTTTAACCTACGTTCAACATTTAAGTTCCCTTTTTTTTTAGATTTTGAAAATAGGTTTGGGAATGTTGTGACTATCGTAATACCCCATTAGGCAATAAATTCATATGGTCACTGAAAAAAAAAAGATGCCATATTACAAGAATTAGGCACTAGGAATAAGCACTAACAAAGATCTTAAAGTAGTTTAACTATAAAAACTTAATTAACATGTGTTTTCTTAAGTTTTAAACACTATACTTCACTACAGTTAAAAATCAAAATCTTTTAAAGTAAGTAGCTCTGTAGCTGCTGTCAAAAACACATTTAAGTTGATGAATTCGCAAAAATTTAATAGTAGGTAAGTAGGGCCTATCCCAAACCGAAAAACCTGTCAAGGGTCTATGGGGTAAAAAAGTTTGGTAACCTCAGCTCTTAATCATTAACACGCAATGGCCTGTTAGTTGGACAAAAGGGTTCATTATCTGTTCCAGATAAGATAGGTTTTCATATTCTTTATAGGCAAGATACATGGATATATAAATATTGTCTCGCAGCCCCTTGGGCCTCCGAATTCAGCTGCAAATTCTTTTGATTATGACAATGGTTA
Source organism: Trichonephila inaurata madagascariensis (assembly GCA_019973955.1). Classification (NCBI taxonomy): domain Eukaryota; kingdom Metazoa; phylum Arthropoda; class Arachnida; order Araneae; family Nephilidae; genus Trichonephila; species Trichonephila inaurata. Next base: position 8,147 of record BMAV01019779.1, on the reverse strand, counting down.
CTTTTCTCACATTTCGTTATGGTCATCTTCCCGGTTACCTCAAACCTTATGGGTTGAGTACGGCCAACTTTAATTATACATGTATTCTCTCTGATCAGCGGAGCGTCTACATCAAGTTTTGACCATTTACTCCACTTGAAGATAAGTGTGAATTTTGTTAAACATCCTAATTAACCAGTACTTTCCCCGGTATACCTTTCGTTAAACTTGTTCGAATTTAACTTCCAAAATAAACTTATTATACTTGCGTACTGGCTCTGATTATATTATTAATAGAGCAATAACACTTGATAATTATTATTGTATTCTATATAGACAGCATTTTCTTTTAGATTGAATAACAAGAATGTTATATATATATTAAGTAGTATGTACTATCCACACAAAATGTGTGCATCCTATCCTTTAATTTCGAAATCACTTGAAAAAAAATAATAAATGAAGGAAATAAACCTATTCTTGTGATTGTATATTAAAATTTCTTACTTCAGTTATTACTTACTCTCTTGTAGTAATGAGTAACAATATATCACTTAATTGAAGTTCGAAACATTTTGCGGCATAAAGAATTACTTCATATAAAGTATTAACACATTTTATAGTATTTATTTTTGTGCACCCGCTAACAAATATAAAGCTTTTATTCAAAGAAAGTTCTTTCAAAATAAGTTTGAGAATTTATTTTGTTGTTGCAGACCATTGAGAGAGAGAGAGAGAGAGAGAACTAAAATGAGAGATCTTGATAATCCTAAAGATACGTCTGATTGGTAAGACGGCTTGCGTCATGTGATGGGCGGAACTTCCAAGTAAATATATATATAAAAAAACTTCTTCGATCAGTGTAAAAGGATATCGGATTTAATAAATGCACATATTTTGAAAGGAGTGGTTCTGTGTGTGTGTTCCAAATGTGACAACAAAATAAAAATTTTCGATCTTCATCTTTGAGAAAAAGGCCTTGTGTACAAAAAAAGAAGAAGGAAAAAAAAAAATACATTTTCAGAACAGATTTTATTAAAATAAAATTTTGTTTACGGTATTTTTGTAATATAGTTAAAATTCGAATTTTTATGATGTGGAAGAAGTATTAATGATATTTTACATGCAATGGATTTGTTTGTAAGAACTGTGTGATTATGTACCTCTTTCGTATTTATTAAATTGTTAAAACATTATTTCTTTTTATCCATGAAAAGAATTACAGTAATTAAACAATAAGTAATGCGTGCCGTTTTAAAGAAAAGTATTTGCTTTTTATTTATCATTGATCTCTACATTAATATTTGTTTTAATTTTTCAGTAGCGTTTAAAAAGATGGAAGGAAACTACATTAAAATATCTGATATCTCTTTATATTTCCTGCTTTACCATTTGAATCTCAACTTTGGAAGGCACAAAATACTGTCTTATGTAAAATAGAATAAAAAAATTTGCATGCTCTTGGTTAAAACAAATGTAATTCCATTAAAAAAAATACAGACGTACGCAAGCATTGCTCCTTTTCTCTCTCTCACCTTTATAAAATGTTTTATTCTAATTATAAATTAAATCATAAGGTAGGATTTTTTCTTAATTGATACTCTGAAAAAATAAACATCATGGGATATAACTGTCGTATTTTGTAATAAATTTATAGATACTAAGAAGTTACATTTTTAAGAACATTTTTTAATCTTAAATAATATAATTTTTAAAGCCCATTTAAAAATAATCATCATTTTTCTCTTTAAATCGATTTTTTTTTCTTATCCTTCTCCAAAGTTGTAGCGTTTTTTTAATTCTCCAACAGCTTGTTCAAAATTTTTGAAACGCTTATGTCTTAAAGCTTTACCTCTCACCACATTCCAATTACACATGCCAACCACGGGCAAGCATTCTTTGTCAAACCATCCACAAATGAGGGTGGAGTGGATAAGACTTTCCTTAAATGTCACTTTTCAAGTTTTAGCTACGTTTATCGTAGATTGGCGTTTTGCTTCTTTATCGTTGTCAGCTGTCGTTTTGAAAAAACTGTTCTATCAAGATTTATTTGAAAATTTTGTTCATTCAGCTTCACATTAAGTTAGGGGTTAACAAACTGTGGCTCTTTATATCTATGGTCGTGGCTCCTCAGATTTCTAGCAATATGTATTATCAAAATAATAATAATAACAATATAATATCTATTACAAATTATTTTATTTTCTAATTTCTCCTCTTTAATTAATTACATCTTTATTAATTCAGCTTATGTGCGCTTAAAATACACTATTTCATTGGCTTAAGATTTATACATATTAAATTTTTTTTTTTTTGTTCTTCATTGACAGAGTGTATTGAAGGACACAGTACGATTCAATTGAGATCTTAACTTAAAAAACGCAGATTAATGATAGCTTATACGTTTGTGACGGGATCATCGCGCTTTCTATTAATTTTCCTCTTGGGTTTTTTGGGGCCGAAAAAGGCAAATCTTTTCCAACCAAATACAGAAGTGAAGCTTGATTATTCAAATTAGGAACCTTTTAAATAGCAGAAGTTTAGCGTAAGCGGTGTGGCTTTTTGGAAGTGATTATGCTAGTCGGAGTTAAAGCGTGTAAGCTGAAGTAAGCTGATATTCCTTCAGCTGTCCGCTATCCATGAAAGTGCGCTCAAACAAGGTGGATATCATTCCATCGAGATAAGGAAGTTACATTGAAGATTCGGGAGTGTTGCTGCTACCTAGGATATAGAGGTAGGATCATTCAGGTTAATACTAGGAACTGCGTATTTACTGAGATTAGGAATAGGTGGTACTGTTAAATATAGTGATTAGGTCATGCTTATTTGATAATACGTATTGTGTGTTTCTCACTTCAAATCCACTATGTTTAAATATAAATATTATCATAGTATAATGTTTAAGTTAAGATCTTAATAAAGAGTTATTAAGATTATGGCAACGCTTGGTTCTTTATTCACTCCCACACTCCTAAGTCACGAAGATAACTTAGAAGTAAGGCTTCACCCACGGGTGAATGCCTTACACGTTCGCTTTTATTCACATCTTTATTTACATCATACTTGTATTTCAGACACTGATAGTTGTGTCTGAGCTCATTTGAATGTGCAAAGGTCTTTTGAGATTTACTCAGCAAGTTTGTGAGTACTGTATCCTACATTTAAAGGATTGTTTTTCGACAGTAAAATTTCATCGCTCGTGAAGAACTGTCTTGCTCGTTGCCACTGATTGTATAAAATCCTCAATTCCCGATCTATGTAAGACTATATATATTTTGTTGACTTAAAATTTTCTATGTCAGGAAATATTTCATGGGTTACAATGTTTTAATTGTTGTTCAGCACTGTACATTTTTATTTTATTTCAAATCTTGGTGATTTTCCAGGACTCTAGAATTACCTTATGTTTATATAAATCTGATAGATTCTCCAGATTCAATAAAATATAGAGAAAAATAATTCCATGTAAGATAAGGTTTATTATAGAAATTTTGTAATATAAATATATAATTTTGTGAGTTAATTTTTTCAATGCATCGAAAGTGTTCAATTGCAAAAGTATACGAGTATTAAAAGAATAATATATATTTTTCACATTTTTATCATTTTTTTTTCTCTCCTTGATTTTAATAGTTATCCATCTTGTCAGGTGTTGGTCAAATATCTGATTATTATAATTGTTTGATATATTTTAGAAACTTAAGATTGGCAATAGTAGATATATTTATATTCCTCTAATTTTTTTTTGTGAGAGTAAAAGTGACTTTGAATGGACTAAATTCAAGATGGTCACATGATAACGGCAAACACGTGTTACCTATTGATTAAAAGTTGACATACTAGTTGTTCAATTTGTAAAGTTGAGATAGCATTTAAAATTTGATGATTGCGTAAAGAGTTCACGAGTTAAAATTCTTCAAACAGTTATTAAAATTAAAAAAACAACAACTTACATTACACGAATACTTTTAAATTAAGTGTATTTTGTTTAACTGTGTGCATTATATCGTTGACAAATATGTACTTTCTAAAAGAAAGTTTCTGCTAAAAGCAAAAGTTGGCAACAGTGAAGTACATGAACTAATTGGCTGGAAACACGTGACTATATTTATATGATATAATTATGACGTCGCATTAATTTATGAACTGATTGGCCGAAAACACGTGGCTCAGTTATCATGTGACTATGACGTCACATGAATTTAGTCCATTGTTATTCACGAGCTCAAGAGAGTTAATAACAAAGAAATAAGTGGAGTATTAATAAATATTGCATTCTTTTCACCGTTTTTATACGCTTTTAAAATGTTATTTTGAGATGTTAATATAATAGTTTAAATTGATTGTAATTACAATTCTTCTGATTTCAAATTCCGCAACAGAACATATCGTTAAATCAAATGCATAATAAGTATTTATTGTTTTCTTATTAATAATAGTAATTAAATTTTGCCGTACGCCTTTTTTCTGGTTTTTCAATCTTGAGAATTAAATTTAAAATTAGTTTTTTTTTAAACTTATTCTTCTGATGTATTCTAAGAAAGAGAACAAACGATTTCCTGAAAAAATAATGAGTGCAGAAAGGATGTTTTGATCAAAGAAACTCGTATTGATTATGTGGTCCTTAATGAGTTTTTTCATTCCTGTAGAAAGTGAATATCTCGCATAAACTAAAGTAAAATAATAAAACTTAACTAAGCAAATAAATATTCTTTCGTTAATCGTTGTTCTTTTTCATTTCTTTGATGTATGTAAGCAAAACAAACATACTTTTCTTTGCACAATACCTAGAAACTTTTCTTAAGCTAACATTACAAATTAAAATTGTTTGTTTAACACACAAAGCACAGAAACCGAAAGGAAAAAAAAATAAATCTCAAACAAAGGCAAAAAAAAAAAAAAAATTCTTATTCTGCAATTTCTATGAAAAAAGGAAAAGTTAATCGTGATTGTAAAAGACAATTTATTGTACTCTTGATAATAGAATTTCGTTTAACCCTTAAAGAACTAATTTAACTATAAAAAAAAGTTAAATTTATTCTTTAGGTAAATTTTTACTCAATATCTTATTTTTTGCATACACACAACATTTGATTTCTTCATCTTTCAAAAAATATTAATTTGGCATACAATTTAGGGAGGAATGCTTTCGCAAAAGGAAAGTATTTTGGTTGCGGATGTCTGAGAAACTCGTATATAAATTTTAATTATGGTATCATGTTTCTGTTTAAAACTTGCATTGTTTTATATTTAATTAAAAACTCGGATAATTAATTTCTTTTAGAAGCGTGAAGATGAACATCGAGTAACTTATAGATAATATATGTATCTTGTACAAAAGAAAAAGAGAAACGAGTTTTACAAATTAAATGTGTTAAAAATATGAATTGTGAGTTTTAGTACCAACAATTTATTATAAAATTTAATTTAATACCTTTATATAAATAACTAAACTTTAAGGATTATTTATAGTTTACTTAGGTATGCTATTGTTAAAATTTTTGCCTAAGAAACTTGCTCATATTTATTTATACCTTTATCTACCGCATTATGATTTACTGCAATTTGTTTCAAACAATATTTTTTTTTTTTGAATCACTACATTGAAAGGTAAGGAATATACATAAATAAAATACTCAACTTTGGGGAAATTAATCCGTTAGAGCTAATTAATTAAATTGGTATTTTTAAAGTACAGTGAGTCCACAAAGACCCCAAAATATTCTCATAATACGAAAAGACCGAATGGCTTTTTTAACGCAGTTTTAACTCTTAAAAATGCCAAATAACCGGAGAATTCTAATATTTTACACAGAACAAAATAATTATTTTTAAAGCTTATTAAATTTTTAAAATTAATTTACTTTCTTACGCATAAAAACTGCTTTAATAAATACAGTAGAACGTCGTTTATCCGAATCAATTGGGACCGGACACCATTCTGATACGCGATTGTTCGGATAACTGAAAACCGAATGCGATCCATGCAGTATAATTCAGTATAAGAAACCGGACACTATACGAATATTGAAAATCATCACATGCTGGAAACGTTCTTGAAGAAAAAGCAAAAAAGGTGCAAAATGTCGCAATTTTACTTTTATTGTGGAAAATATAATCACTTATTTTTCGCTGTACCATTGTACACCTTCGTTTTTTTGCTCCAAGGTCTCTGCAAAAAAAACTGGTTCGGATATTTGACGCTCTGGATAATTAACGTTGGGATAAACGAAGTTTTAATGTAAACAGAATTTAATGATATTCAAAGAGAAACAGTTTTTCTTTTCAATAATACACAAAAATTCTTTACACGTGCATTTTGAGTGAGGCTTCGAATGATTTTTTTAAAGCATTGCATCCTGGGGTAAGAAATGTTGTACTTTTATTACATAAACTACTACACTTTGAGTCTTGTTCAGTTTCTTCATCGTCATCTTAAGAGAATCTAACAAAAATTCCAGCAGATTATTTGTTGGGACTTGTTCATCTGAAAAATCATCTGTTAATATATCACTGATTTCAGATGGTAGATTATGTAATACATAAAATGCCTCTTAAAGACTGCGCTTCTTTTCACCAAACTTTCTAATAAAAGGAAATAATAATAATAATAATAGCCCCTTGAATATCTTTAATTATTGTTAAATCTCAGTTACACATAAAGAAATTAAAATATTGTTAATTTTTGAAAAATGAATGATTTCTTATTGTGGCAAAAAAAAAAAAAAAAAACAAGAAAAAATTAAAATTTAAAAATTTTTTTAAAAACGTTAAAATAAAACCATAAAAAAGCATAATAAAAAGTTAGGCTGAAAAGAAATGCTAAAAAATCATAATTATATTGCATTATAGTGATGACTCTACAATGCAAACTAAAAGCATCAATTAGCCACACGGACTGGAAAAAAATCCTTCTTGCTCTAACGTCTTGCGCTGTCGGTACTTACAAGTGTACCACAAAGTCATTCAACTGGATAGTTAATTATATAAATTGTTCACTTAAAATGAATAGTCAAATCGTTTTCTAAGCTCTTCATTAACGTACAAAAAAGTAAGACACTTACCTTTTGATATTAACTACTATTTCGGAACAAAAATGACAATCTTCGCAATCCGATTAAAATGTCAACAGAAAACGTAACTTCTGCTATAAATTTATTCGCCTTCCCCGCTAAAATACTCTTCAATTAATCCATGCTGCTACATATCTTGGAAGAATGGATTTAAAAGAATATTCCTGCTAAGTATCTTCAGAATATTCGTAAAAATGGTTATTTTATGTAACTTTAAATTACTTATAAGTACCGACGGTAGATAAAGGGTTAAAGCACGTTTATAACTTATAAACTCTTTAATTAATTTTCTCCTTTCCGGAGCTGATTGATATCCACACCGGTGTTCACAAATTTGGTTTTTAGATTTAGTCGATTATCTCTATAGGACTACTGGATAGATTTAATTCAAACTTGGTATGTATGTAGGGTATGTAGGGCAACACAAACAAATAGTAGATTAAGAATTTTAATACAATTATAATGAATAATACATTATAATAATACATTAATCTGAGTCGGAAGGTATGAAACACCAGTAGAAGAATAGAACAAAAAAAATGAACAATAGGTCTCCTCTTACAGATATACAGGCGTCGCACCGTGATTTTATACTGCAACTAATTGAATTTAGGAGTTTCTGTAATAATTAAACTTACCCGCGCGTGTTAAGCAACTCGGTTTTCAGGTCTTGAATGATTCTTGGAGGGGGTTGCGAGATGTAATTGTCCTTCCCAGAGTCTCCCAGGCACACTTTATAGGGAGTAAAGTCTGACGATCTGACTGGCCAATCCCTCCCTCAAATATCCTCACTCCCCAAAAACTCGTCGGCTAGATGAGCTCTATGTGACCTCGAGTTGTCAACCATAAAAAAGAAATCAGGGCTAACTGCCCTCTTGAAAAAATGAACGTAGAGCTCAAAGCCCTTATTGCTATACCTCACAAAATCATTACGTCTCTTTGAAATACAAAGAGGTGTGTGTGGCCGTTAGACGTGATGCTTACCTAGTGATGACGCCTCTGCTGCCGTAATGGTAGATTTCTTGTACATTGAAAGGCAGGTAGCTTGTCCTTGGTTGTCACCATATGAAAGAACGGCAAGAATCCAAGTTAGGT
>BMAV01019778.1:0-30922 GCA_019973955.1 Trichonephila inaurata madagascariensis | reverse complement strand
GAAAAGAATTTCGGTTCAAGAAAATGTTGGTGCGAGTATGGAAAAAAACTGCGTATTGCCTAGATATCTGCCGTGTCCCGAAGAGCGCCCATATTGAGTCTTTGTAAGGTACAACTTTGGTACAAAAAAAACTTTGATATGTATTACCTAACTTCTGGTATAATAAAACATTCCAATAGTACCTCATAGAAACTGCAGAAAAGTTATAAAAAAGGTGCAATCTTTTTTCGGACACGTTGTATGTGTTAAAACCTAAGCACAAAAAAAAAAAAAACTGTAGCTTACGATAGCATACAAAGGCAGAAAAGTCCAAGTACAATAAAACCATAAAATAGGGCAATGACGTATAATTATTTTGTATTACTTAAGTAATTTATTTTTATGCAATTTACATAATTATATTTTATTGTAACCCATCCGGTATAGAGATTAACGACGCTGACTGCTGTGTCGTAAAGTCTGGGTTCGAATCCCGGAGAATGCATGGATGTTTGTAAATGTATAGTGCCTTTGCGGCATGGAGTACTCTAAATAGCCGTCGAGTCACAAGTTCTCTCCTGAGGTTGGCGGAAGAGGAAGAGAGGAGGGAAGCCCCTGATCACCATCATGGTGTTCTCCCTCAAAATTGGGAGGGAAAAGAGCCAATTCCTACTGTCACCTAGATGGTGCTCAAAGCTACGGCAAACGACAGGTTTTAAATCAAGCCCTTTGCCCTGAGGAATTTCTTGGGTCTTGATCTGACTGCGTCTTACAGGCGGCATGAACAACAATATTTTTTATGAAATGTAATGGTTAAAAATGTTATTTTTTTCTTTTATGTTGTTATTAAAATTATACCGTTTACAATAATTTGATTCGGATGAGCGAGTGAGGGAAAATTAACGTCGCACTAATCAGTTACACGAGAGCTTTCAGCAACGGACCTCGAAATTTTGAACCATGGTCAAGGGACGAGGACGACACCTGGCGGCCCCCAGCAAACTATTACACCACACCAAAGGGAGGACGTTTGAGCTTTTCCCATTGCAACAATCCCCCACACGGAGGGTCTTTAATGGTACTGCGCATGAACTCATGACATTCCAGCCACGATCCAAAACCTTGACCATTAAGTTGCCACGGACATAATTTGTTTCGGAAATGATGGATTAATCTTTGTTCTAAATAAATAATTTTTACTGTAAATATATATAAAAATACGATTAAAATGTTTAATGTTTGTAATTATAATAAATATTATGTATTTTTGTACATATGAAATACATATAAATAATTCAAAACTATAGCTCCCTTTTCTCAAAACACGTTTCTTGCAAAAATGTAGTCTCCTATACAGAAAATTTTCCAGATGCAACAAATAAGACGGCTTTTCATGCATTTGCAAGCTCCTTAATGTACATTCAGGATACAGGGCCAGATAATATTGGTTAGCCTATTACTGTTAAGAGTCAGGTAGTGTGTTATAATGTTGCGTTTGTAATTCAGTCTCATATATTATCATGAAAATAGTAATGCGTTTCCAAACTCTTTGGCCTTATTTCTGCTTTCTGCAACTAGTTTGAATTTGTTCATGAAAGAACGAAGTGAGGTTTCTATTCCTTCATCCTTAAGCTTATGTTCATGTAAATTCACTCAAATTACATATTTATGTAAACGCTTTGATTTTTGCAGAAAAATTGTTGTCATTATTATTCAAATATTATTTCTCAGAATTACGTGCCATTTTATGAGGGTTATTCAGAAAATAAAGACCATTCAGATATACAAAATAAGATGCACAGTATGTGATATCCCCCTGCCTGGGGGTGACATATCTTCATCCACGTGACCTAGATTTGTGGGAGGAAGTAATTGATCGCCCAAGTTCGCCATAATAAGTCCAATTTATTATTATTCAAATCTATTGATCAACACAAGTCTTACTACAGGAAGACAATCAGGAGTTATGTAACGTATTCCTAAATTCTAAGTAAATACCGCCTGGAATCCTAACCACTTATTTTTAAGCAAAGTTATCCTATGAATCTTTGTCTTCCTTAGTATATTTAACTCGCTAAAGCCCGTTCTATAATTACGCTTCTAAGTTAATCTCTTACCATCAGTTCACGGCGTTCAGCATCTCAGCTTCCTTTCTCTTTCCTCTTCGCGATTACAAAACCTTCACAAAATATCTACTGACTAATCTGAATATCACGGTTTCTTCTTGAGAGGATTGGCTGTGAATTAACTCAAGCTGGCCCCAAAGATTCCACAAGAGGATTAATAGGAAAAACGCGGTAAAGCCCCGTCACAAGTATTTATTAGAAACAACAATTCTCTTGCATACCTGAAGCATCCTTCACTTCTCTACATAATCACTTATTGAATTTAAACATTTGTCGTAACACGCATAAAACACACGAGTTTCAGAATTTCCATGCCATATTTTTTTGCAGCCAAGTGCTCATTGCAATATTCCAACTTTTTATCTCTTCCAAAATGTTTACCACTCAAAAGCATTAAGCTTATTGAAAAGATGATAATCGCTAGGAAAGACCTGGATTATTGGTATTTTTTAATACAGTGGACAACTTGCTTAATGAATTTGATACAGAACAATTATCACGATCCTTCGATAGAGGGTGTTGGGAGGTTTCGAGAAAAGATCAGCCATTTTACAATCTAAAAAAATGTATTGCCTATTTCACTTAATAGTCAATCACTTAACTGAGAATTCACTTAAATACTTAAACCCGAAGAACAATCAAACTTATTAAATTAATTATAACAGAAATAAGAGCACTTATCTATTATCCTGAGCTCTCTTGCTTCAATACTTGCTTAATACTTCATCTTGATCTAATAATGTTAAAAACGACCTTTGGTTGTTAACACTATCCTTTCTTCTATCTCAGTTTTCAACCATAATCCTGCCTACTCTACGACAAGCACTTAAACAGAAGCTCTCATTCTACGTGAAAATAAGTCCTCTCCACCACGGAAAGGGGTTTTCATCTGAAATCCCAGTAAAACAAGTGTACTTTACCCATAAGGATTAGTAGAAAGCCCGAATAAAAAACATTACAAAGTATAACATGGGAATTCTGAAGCTCGTGAACAAATACGATAAATCTTTAAATCAAGGGAGTTATGATGTAAAAAACTGAAGGAACCTACGGGTATGTAACACAGTGCTTCTCAAACTTTCAATGTATATGACCTAATTTTCAAACAATTTTTATTGCCCCTCCTTACAATAACAATACATTAAATGCAATGATAATGTACTTTGACGCTAAAGCTACAATACGACATTGGTTATGCAGGGTACAAATTATCAAGATAAGTATTAAATTTTGTTTTTATTACTTTTAAGTAATGGATATTTTAATTAAGTTAATTTTAAGTAATAGATATTTTAAATAAATTAATTTTAAGTAAAAGATATTTTAAATAAGTAATCTTAAGTAATATATATATTAAATATGTTAATTTTAAGTAATATATATTTTAAGTAAGTTATATATATACTTTTAAGTAATAGGATAAGTATTATGTTACTTTTCCCTTCTAATTTTAAATTGGAGCAGAGTGCAATAAATATGCAACGTACATTTTATTTTTTTATTATGTCAGAATGTTTTTTTTTCTTCTTCTTTTCTGTAAATTATATATAACATTTTTAAAAATAATCTTTTTTTCGACTTTTCGATATGTTTGGGCCCTCCAAGTAGGATTAGCACCCCCCCTCCATTCCTCTTATTGGGAGGCGCGACATACAGTTTGAGAATCACTGATGTAACATAATTATTTTTTTAGCCAATAACTATTTTGTTTTCCATTTGGTATCTCTTAACAGTCTTTATTTTCAGGATGACTCTCGTATATAAGATTCCTCCACACACTCATACACAGTAGACTTTCAGTTATCCCATAGTGAAAATTTGGATTGCAAAAATTATTATTATACCATTATTTATAAGAAATTGTAAGAATGCATAAAATGCATAAAAAATGTTAGCTGTTGCTTAATTTATTTCTGATTAAAATAACACAGTTTTTTAAGTTTTTCACCGATGGGTGCAGGACAAAACTCTCAAGATTAACTTTTCCTCACAGTTAATGTATACTTCTAGTTCTAAGTAATCAATAATACCTTTGACGCGTGTTACCACTGAACTCTGAATCACCACCCCCTCCAGTATGAAGTGCTTTTCATCAGTGGGGGCTGGTTCATTTTGGACTATTCTGATTTTGCTCAATCAAGCACTCATTGCTTCATCGTCAACATTTTCACTTCTACCTATGCTTTGCAAAGTATTCAAGAGTATACTTTTTTCATGAGAATTTTCTACAAAATGATTAACCCTCTGCTGGGCGAGTAGCATCTCTCAGATACATCACCTCATACTTACGTTTGAAGATAATTTAGTCAGTTTATTTGTGAGATTAGACATTAAAATAGACCTGACATAAAATAATATTTAAAATAGAATCAGAAAGTGAAATATTTATACGGAAAAACATCAAAAAGATAATACACTTATGGACAAAATAATTATCGCACCCAGAAGGAGTCGTCAAAATGAAACGAGATTTTACATACGTAATGACTACTTTGATATAAAAAAAATGATTAGAAAATCAAAGAAAAAGGATAATTTATTTCAAAGAAAAAGGCAAAAGAACGGATGATTTAATGCCCTGTAGAACTCCCTCTAGCGTGAATGCATGATGCGATACGAACGGGCATTGAGGCGTATAAGTTCTGTATGATGTCTTGAGACATTTCGTTCCATATTTGCTGTAACCTTGCGTCCAGTTTGTTCAAACTCGTGGGATGCCCAACTCACCGTCCCAAATGATCCAAAATATGGTCGATTGGAGACAAATATGGGGATCGGGAAGGCCAAGGAAAGGTAATAACAGTGCGGAGACAGTCCTGTGACACCCTTGCCGTGTCAGGCTGAGCATTGTCTTGTTGAAAAATGGCTCATGGGAGCCGTTGTATGAGTGAAAACACATGTGGTTGTAGGATTTCATGGACATACCGCTGGGCTGTCATGGTGCCATGGATCAATACTGCGGGTGACCGTGTATTGTAGGCAATGACAACCCCATACCATCACACCAGATGTTGGAGCAAATCCAGGATTGAGGCGTTCATCACGGGGTCTCCACACACGAATACGAGTTTCATCACTGCTGAGATTGAAACTGGATTCGTCGCTAAAGACGACCTGGTTCCATTCCGCTGCAGTCTAGTTTCCTCGTGCGTGGTATCACTCCAAACGGAGGTGTCGATGGGTGGGGGTCAAGGGCGGCACGCGTAGTAGGCGCCGTGATCTGAAATGTCCTTCAGCCAGGCGCCTTCGTATGTTCGAGAAGATACTAGGACCCCTACTAAAGGTGCTACCTGTGCCTGGATGACGACCGATCTTCTAAGCGACTGGTCGGTGGAGGGCGTCCTGAGCCTGGTCTTTGTGTAAATGACATCTCTCGGATCCACTGGTCCCAACACTACCTCACAGTACAATCAGAGCAGCATAATTGCCGAGCTTATCTCCTAGCTGTCTACTCAGCTTCCATCAGGCCGATGATTCCCCCCACTCAAACTGCGACAGCTGCTCATATTGTCTTCGAAAACGACGTAATGGCATGTCTACTTCAGCTCTTCTTTTTTTAACGATGCAGGACACTCAAACAAGATTTGGTTACCTGTTTTATGCACCACGGAGAATGACGTTAAACGCCCTCCACTGGCTATACGTGATATGCAATCAAGCTGTATTTATAATCATTTGCATATCTTCACCAACATGTACCTTCATACCAAGTTTCATTATGATCCTGCAATTATTTCTTGGTGCGCCAATTTTTTTTTGTCCAATGAGTGTAGTTAGTTATCACAGTATCATCTCTGTTTCAATTTTAAGGTGTCTGTTGCAGTCTTCACGAATCATCTTACAATGTTCAAGGGCCTGAACAAGAGAGAACAGTACCTTCTTTTCCAAGTTCCTGGTGATGTTTCTCTTGGTTTTTCGTCTTGAATGGAGCGTTGTGTATATCTGATATTTCTTCAATACTGAGTCAAAATGAACGAGGCATCTGAGTGCTACACTCATATCGTCTTTTAAAAAATGCATGCAATACATAGTACTATGTCGTTATCGTTGTATTATTTCGTGTTATCCGATACTTCGTCTTAAGTGTTTTCGCTTTAAACGTATATCACTGTAGTACATATTTGTTCAAAATAACGAAACACACACACACACAAATAAATAACGTCATACACAAATAATATAAAAACTTGTTTTAATTTTGGAAACCCTTTCTATACTTTATTATCGAACTTATAACTTTTTTTATGCAGTACAAACAAAATAATAAATTAAAGTCTAATGCCAATTTTGAATTCAATGTAGAATACATCATTGCACTTATCATGCAACCGTCATGAATTTAGTTCAGCTTTTCTCAAACTGTGGGGCGCGAACTCCTAGGGGGGCGGATAATCCTACGTGAAGGGTACGTGCATATCAAAAAGTCAAAAACAAAAGATTACTTTAAAAAAATATTAATTTACTAAAAGGAAGAAAAAAAATACATTTCATAATAAAAAAAAAAAATTTAACGATATAATAAAATATAAAATGTACTACACACAAACTTGATAATTAATTTACCAATACAAAATTAAAAAACTAAAAAATAATTATATCAGTGACCCCATAGGCTTTGGCATATAAAAAATTATATAAAAAAATTTAATATTATCTTGAAATTTTATGGTTTAAAATTTAAAAAGTATATTTGTAGCTTTAACGCTGAAAAAAATATATTATTATTTCATTCAATTTTTTGTTATTGCATGGGGGGGTGATTTTAAAATATGATTAAAATGGACACAAATATTGAAAGTTTGAGAACTTATTTAGCTCAAATAGTCACCCCTTTTTTTAAGGGTTAAAAACTTCAACCTGTGATTTTCAAAAACGTATAAAAATAATTTTCATGATATTAGTGTCATTAGATTAGAATACATGTATAAAATTGTTTTTATGACAAAAAATTATTTAAAAAACTTATTTTGGCAAAATTAACTAGAATAACCTTTTTTCCAAATGTTCTCCTTTGTAAAAAATGCTTGTATTGTATTAATGTTTTGCCTGTATATAGCTCAGACCTCTGTACAGAGACTCAAATAAGATTTTTAAAAAATTCACATTATTTTCAGTTACAACCATTTGAAATATTTATCGGCGTATTTTCTTAAATTTCTCCTTCTGTTTAGTAAAACATGGATAAACCGACTTCCGGTTATGCGTTTCAAAAATTTAGTTGAGCCTCTGTACAGAGGTCTGAGCTGAATACAGGCAAAATATTAATGCAATAGAAGCTTTTTTACGAAAAAACTGGAATAAAGGTTATTCTAAGTTAATTTTTGCCAAAAATATTGTATTTAAAAAATTGTCGTAATGTCCTTCAAACAATTTTATACATGTATTCTAATCTAAGTGACACTAAATATCATACATATCATCCATTTACACACTTTCTCAAAATCACGGTTCCGAACGTAGTCGGATACTTTAAAGGAGTGCATTCTTAAGAGGATTCGGAAGTATAATATAGAGAAATTTATACGTTGGTTCAATAAATGCATGTAAATTTGCAATTTCGTAATTAAAAGCTCAGTAAAAGGGGTTTTGTCAAAATCATCACAAGGTCTCAAAGCGATCGATATATTTTAAGCGCTTTTGAATGTATATGACCCCTTGCAGTAAGTTGTGCGAACGGTTTCGTGCGTTGATTTACGACACCTCGAGGATTGGGGGGCGCTCTTCCCTCTCTCATCTGCAGTTAATTGCCAAAAGCGTTTTACGGCCGCAGGGGACCCGCCTAAAGGCTTTATATTTTTACGATTTGGGGGTGGAGAAGACTATTTGGTGCCTGATGAAATACCCGAAGCGTGCTTTGTACCTTCTAGGTGCCATCGAAACAAAGGGACACAATTCACACAGAAAAAAGTTTCTTTGTATATGCACATAATGGAGGGGGAAAAAAGAAAAAGAAAACAATGGCGAATTGGATTAGTTATAGAAAAAATTGAAGTAAATCCCGGAAGACGTATTAAAAGTATTAATCCCAATTTATATGTTTTATGACTATTTCATGCCGTACAAGACATTGTGTGTGCTTTTAAAAGGGAAATATAACAAAAAACTTCATTAATGGTGTCGAAGTGCAGTTGAATTTGTTCATTATGTAGTTAATTTTTTAAAAGAAAATAACTGAGAAAAGAAAACAATAGTAAACGTATATTTTTTTTTCTTTTTAAAAATGTTAAGGGAATTGTCCAGGTTTTTTTTTCTTTCTTTTTTTTTTTCTTAAATGATTTTATTATTATGAATTGTTGAATTATTAAAAAGAGTAAGAATTGTTTTTAATTTCTTTAAATTTCAGTTACTGGAAAGGGACATTGAAACAAATAATTCAAATTAACGACCATTAAAAACAAAAAAAGATATTAAAGCAAATGTTGATCCTCAAATAATTTTTCCTTATTCTATTTTTTGCATTAAAGGTCTTATATAGAAAATGTAGCTATATATGTAACATTTCCGCTTTTGATCCGTGAATTTTTGGCAATAATAATACTACGTGCATGTATTAGTTTTGATTCTTCAATGGCATCAAGACTCGAAACTTACAAATTTTAAAGTCACAAACTTCAGCTCACGACCATGACCATTCAGGATATCGTGACCACAAATATGCGTAATATTATGTTGTTTTTTTTTCGTAGCATAGCTTATCTCTTTAAAATAGTGATTTAAAGCAGTCTATATCGACCCTCAAGGGCCTATGGTTACCTACAAGGGTGTCCACGCAAGCAAAAAAATAATTTGGGGGTTCATGAGGTGTTAATGGGGGTCTTCGACAGTGACTTTCGTTAAACCCGGGTTCATGGCCACCTTTGCATCCCCACGCTACGCCACTGGTGTGGATTACTTCTTCTGGAGGAATATTAAATCCTTATCTACGAAAGCTCCGTTGAGAGCGCTTATGACATTGTCGTTGCACCTGAAAGGGAAGCTGCACCACATTCAGAGGTAATCAGTTTGGATACCTTTGATAGGAGTTGTACTTAATTTTTTTTCACTTTTGTTTTAAGGTATCCGACTACATTCGGAACCAGTGTCTTAAAAAAGCGCATAAATGGATAAGTTTCATGATATTTAGTGTTACTTAGATTGAATACATGTATAAAGCAATTTTAAGGACATTTTGTCAAAAAAGATTATTTAAATATAATATTTCGGCCAAAAATTAACTTAGAATAACCTTTTTTCAAAATGTTTTCCTTTTGTGAAAAATGCTTCGATTATAATAATATTTTGCCTGTATATAGCTCAAATCTCTGTACAGAGGCTCAACTATCATTTCTGAAAAATTCGCATTATTTTCAGAGTTACAACCCATTGAAATAATAAGCGGCGTTTTTTTCATAAAATTTCTTCCCTCTGTTGTCGTAAAATGTGGATAAACCCACTTCTAAGTTATATATTTAAAAAATTCTAGTTGAGCCTCTGTAGAGATTTCTGAGCTATATACTGGCAAAAAATTATTATAATAGAAGCATTTTTCACAAAGGGAGAATATTTTGAATATTGGTTATTCTATGTTCATTTTTTGTCAAAATATTGAACTTAATTTTTTTTTATTGTAATACTATTCTTAAAACAATTTTATGTGCATTTTCTAAACTAAGTGACACTAAATATCATAAATATTATCCATTTACACGCTTTTTCAAAATTATGGTTCCGAACGTAGTCGGAAACCTTAATGCTTCTAAGTGAACAGCTTGTAATAAATACCCTTTTCTTCCCTCCTGTTTTGTGTCCTTTCCATACGTCTTAAACAAGAAAAACGAAGTTCGCTTGAAACACTTACGTCTATTTAAGGCTTATGTACCGAGTGAGGAAGTCGTTCCTGACCCGAAACTCATATGTTATTCTGGATTTACTCTACCTCCCCTCAGAGTTTGTACATCTTATTTCGGACACCCTGTATATACAAATTGTACAAAATTATTCGTACACTCCACAATATATTAAATTTGACCGGTGATATCGAGCTGTTAAATAGACAAGTAAGTATAAAATAATTCAGTCTAGGTGGCAGGCGTAATTTTATAGTTAGAAGGGAGAAAATGTGAGTTAAATGATTTTGAACGTGTTAATCAGTTGTCAGCATTCTGAAGAAACTCTTCGTAAAATTTCTGCTGTGTTAGGAGTATTTCGTTCTATTATACATGACGTCAACGGAAAGTGGATGAGCTGAGTAAGTATGAATGTGCAACCACAATCTGGTGGACCATGCAACCTGGTTTACAAGGGTTGAATATTGCATAGGGTTATCGAAAAATATGGCTACACTATCAAAAATGAATTAAAAATAAACAAAGATTTTCGATTAGGTTTTTTCCCCTTCTGTTTTATAAAAAAAAAGGGGTTTTTTTTTGAAATTTTGGTTTGCAAAAGGGAAAAAGGTTTACTTTTTAGAATTTAAATCGGACGCATATCTCGGAGAAAATTTTTGGGACTATCTTTCAATTTCCCATCTTCTGGCCCAAAATTTTTAAAATTCATAAAAGGTATAAGACCATAAGTAGCGCATTGTCAAAAACAAAATCTGACCGCCTTAGCAGAAGCTGAGAGGGATCCCCCCTTCGTAAAAGAATTGGGGTTGAGCGTTAAGGTGGCGCATTGAAATTGTGCAATAAAACATAGTAAAAAACTCGTCTATGTGCTTATGACCACACAATAGAAGTGAAAACTTCTAATTTATTCTAGACAAGAGAATCCAGCTATTCGGATGTAAATTTCCTTTTACGGCTTATTTGCATGTGGTCTTAAGTAGTTCTCTTTTTTATGCTCATGCATCCATTTTCTCATTCTCGATCCCAGCAGGTGCGCAGCGCTTGCACCGCAAGCAAAGAGCCAAATCAGTGGTGGTTGCTGGCCGCATATAAATCTATCAATTAAGCAACATTTTTTACGAATTCCTTAAAATAAAACTTGTAACAAACTGAATTAGAGTATGCCGAATTAAAAACAGTTATTGAAAAATCAAAATAAGTCCCGATAGCATAGTATAGTTTAAGAAAAAAAAGAATGTTAGTGTACAGTGTTTTGGTCCAGTGTCCATTAATGCACATCATTATTGTCGCTTGCTCTCCTCTTCTCTCGTTCCCTCTCTGGAGTAAAGTGGGCTGCATGACAGTAATATTTAATTAAAAAAATAAAACTTTCATGGAAAAAGTTTGTTTGAAATTTTTTCTTTAAAAAAATAAACGCACTTAAAAAGTGTTTAATTCAAAATTAAGCTCGCGTCGCCGACTAGAGCACGATTACCGGGGAAACCCCAAAAAAAGCCGACTGGCATATCACCCCCTGACCCTGACCTTTAAATTTAAATTCCCCTTTAAAAAAACACCCCAAAAAATTTCCTTCAAAAATTTTTTTCTTTTTGGGAAAAAAAATTTTGGGTTTAAAATATTTTTTGTTTTGTAATTAAATATTTGCAAAATATAGGGCCCTACTTTTCGGGTGCCCCGTTTTCTTCTTTTCCCAAATTTTTAAAGAAAAAAAAATTAAATAGTCCTTTTTAAAACAAAAAAAATTAAAAAAAATTTTCGAAAAAAAATTTAAATAATTGCTCGTATTTTCCATAAATTTTTTTAAACCTTTTTTAAAATTTGGTAGGGCCTTTATTTTTAAAGCAAAAACATTAATAAAGCATTTCCCTTTTATTATGTTTTTAATTTTCTGATCATGATATATTTTCTAAATAATTTTTTCTTTCTTGCTTTAAAAAATATGCTGAGTAAGAGAGAAAAAACGGTCAATTTTTTTCCCCGCTTTTTTTCCCTTTTTTTTTCCTCTTTTTCCCCTTTTTTCCCCTTTTTTTCCCCCACGTATCAAAGACAAAGTTTTTCGCGAGTTTGATTGTATCCAACCAGACAAAACATCGTGATCCCTCGCCATATTTCGTGCGAAAGAGCCCGGGACACATTATTTTTCTTCAAGGCATTTGAAACAGTAGTTTGTTTCTTGTCAACTCGCGCATTATGCAAAGATAAAAGAAACCAAACAAATATCCCGATTTTTCGCTGCGCTGTGTGTCTTTCTCCCCCTTGCCCAGAGGCATTCGGGGAAAAATATAAAAGATCCAACTTTTGTTTCTTCCTTTTATCCATTAGTTTCTTCAAGAAGTATCTAGAAAAGGGAAATTCCCCTCTTCCCCTTTTCGGAAGAAGAATATTGGACCTTATTTTTCGGGTAAAGAAAACCCTCTTAAATTAGAATTCCAAGTGAACAAAATTTGGATGCGGTAAGGCGTGCCCTATAAAAACAAAATGTATATCATGTTAATTTTTTTCCCTTTTTATCCCGGAAAAAAATTCCCTCGCTTTTTAAAATTCAGTTTCCGTCCAGAAGTAAATATCAGGAAGTGATGTAGTGTCTTTTTTGTTGATATTTTGTCAGGATTCGTTCTGAATATGGATTCAGAGAAAGTCAATAAAAATATACAGATCGAAGGTAATAACTAAGGTGTGCACTGAAAATTCAGGTGTATGCTTAGAAATAAGTGATCCGAACATGTAAAGCAAAGTCACGTGGTTCGACGTAAATTTTAGAGCTTGACGTAAATTTACTTTGCGCTGAAAAGTTCTGCTCCTGAATATGATCAACAGCTGAAATGTATACACATGCTACGCAATATAGAATATATTTCATTTTAGTTTCAGAACCAGAGATATCCAGCTAAATCTTCCGTATTCGTTACTGCGTTTTCTCGAAAGAAGATAAATTTACATTTTAGATTTCTGAATAAGTTTCTTGCAATCTTCTGGCACAAGTCTTGATGAAGAATGAAATACATAAACTCTTGTCTAAATTTAATTCAGCAGGCTATATGAAAAAGGTATATTTTCCGGATATGCTTAAAATGAATAACGATTTTTTTTTCAAAGACAAACTTTTCGAATAATTGTAAACAGCTTCCAAGTTGAAGAAATGCATTGAGACTAGATTTTATTTCTTAGAAATATAAATAAAACTTTGAAGTTCTCGCAACCTTCAGTCAAATCGAAGAAAAGGAATGATCCAACAAATGAGAACCAATTTTAAAAAACAAAACCCTTGTATTGACTTCAAAGTAAAGTTTTTTGAAAGTTACCCTTGACAACCCTGTTTAAATTCATGTTTTCATAATGTAGAAAACGTCAGAGATTAGAAATATGTAAATAAGCTTAAAATTTAAATTTTATTTTATAGCAGAGTATTGGAAATATCCAGAGAAAGAGGTATGATAAAACATTGACAGCATCGCAATAAATTTTTCTTATAATGTCTAAAATTCTTAAAGAGAAAAATAATTTAAAATACATGTAGATAGAAATTCACATTACCGTTAAAATACTCTTATTATTTCTCTCCTTTGAGAATTGTTAATGTATTAAGGTATTTGTGCAATACTAAAATCCTGTTTCCATTGCTGCGTAAAACTTTGATTCTGAAAAATCTGATTATTCTTAAGAAAACATTGAATTCAAAATTCTAAAATATCTTCTTTCGTTTGATTTTAGTGTCATTTGTTGTGAATTGTTTTTAATATGTATTTTTATGTGATTGGTGTAACAAGCATTGAAAATTATTCATTAAATTCCATATTATTGTTATAATGTATTGCATTTGTTTCATCTATGTATAAATTATTTGTTATTTTAAAATTCCAAATTTTTTTTAGAAATATCTGCTCATATTTAAATATTAGTTGAAGAATATGGCGTATGGGTGTATGATAAACATAAATATGAAAAAAAGAAGAAAAAGGTTTTTTTCTTTTTTTTCAGTAAAAATTATTTTCAAAGTACTCCAATTCTAAAATTTAAAATTCTTTTTAAAAATACACAAATCTTGAATGTGAGATTTATTTTTTATTTATTAAAATGTAATTATATAACTAACTTTAATGTTCGAACAAAATTTAAGTTGTAATGCTCATTAAATTCAGGAAAATTAAGTCGCTGAATAAATATCATATTAGAAGATTAAAAAACATTCCAATAGTAATGCTTTTCATGCTATTGATAGACATTGCATAGCTTTTTTTGCAATTGCAATACATTTTTCCTGAAATTGGCTACTTTTTTAAAAATGATTTGAATGTTTTGATGGTATCGATTATAATGATTTGTGTGTGTGTGTGTGAGTATTTTCTTTATAAAATATCTTTATTTAAAAATATCTTGAGAGCTATTCTGACATATACATGTAATCAGTTGTCGTTGTCGTGTGTTTTTTATCCTGGGATACATATGAAATACACAAATGGAAGAACAAAGATGCACAATACAAACACAAAGAATCTAGACATTTATTATAAATGATTATCCTAACATATAACAAGAATGGGTGCGCTGCTTTCCATTCGAGACAGGAATCCATTACAGTCGAAAGTCTGACTTCTTTTCCCGAAGAAAATACAACCATGCCTTACTCGGGATTCGAACTCGAACCCATTCGGTTACAAGCCGAGGGTTATATACACCATACTGGCTGATCGGCTATGTAATCAGTTATTTTTTCAGAATATGTCATGTGGTTTTATATCTATCAAATGCAATGAAAACAGACAATCACATACAAAACAGAAAGCAAAATAGCTCGTTTTTTAATGTAATAAAATATTTTGAATTCTCAATATAAGACGTATAGTAAAAGTAAGCTTAACAGTAACAGAATTTCATATATATATAGTGATAGTTTATTTTTAACAGAAGTTGAAAGAATATGGAAGTTATATTTAAATGAATGCAAACAGTTAGGAAGTATAACTTTTATACCTAAAAATGTAAATTTAATTTATATTTAAAAAAAAAAAATCACATTTTCTTTTTAAGTCTAAAATGTTTAAAACATTAATTTTTTTTACTTATACTAATGCAACTTTATTATAAAAATTATTGTCAATTATGTAATAGCTCCCTCCCTTTGGAATTAAAGTCGTGTTCGGATGAAATAAGAACATTTCATAAAAGAGAAGAAAAAAAATTAGCAAACGAAGCATTGAGTTTTTATTTGTAAAAACATGTTATAATTAAGATTTTAAAATTAATTTTTTTACGTTATTTACATCCTCATTATCATACAAAATTGTGCACCAAGTAAGTGTGCGATTGTTACTAAACTTGGCAAAAAGGAGCTTCAGGAATACATGGAAGGAAGATTAAGTGGGTACCTTCCGATCAAGCAGGTATCTTATCACCTCCAAAACGATCGTCATAGCATGGAGGCTATTACTTGTTTATATAGATACCATCGTCAAACACTCATCTGCCAATAATTCGGCGAATAGGCGAACGAAAGATACTACATTTGTGGCGCACGTGTGAGCAGTTGCGTCATTTTGAATGCGACGGCTTGTGAGTTGCGTCATTTTGAATGCGACGGCTTGTGAGTTGCGTCATTCGTTCGTGACGGCTTGTGTGTTGCGTCATCGTGTGTGATGGCTTTGTTGGTTGCGTCATGTGTCTGACGGCTTGGTTGAATTTGGGGTGGATAGACAGGCTCGATTGTAGACAGATCTGGTGATCTGGCAGCCCAGAGAAGTATTTGAGAAGCTGTAAAAAATTCATAACAACACGTGCCGCGGGTGGTCTGGCCTTATCTTCTGGAAAATAAGGCCAAGGTATGGCGAAAGGAACGGTAGCAAAAAGTTCTCAGAATGTGGTCGATGTACTGTTGTACCGTAAATGTGCCTCTAATGTCGACCAAAGGGGTCCGACTGTCAAAAGAAATGTCACCCATGACAATAATTCCTAGTTGAAGGTCTGTATGGCATACGATAGTGAAAGCACGTTTGGCAGGCTGCCCTGGGAGTCTCCAGACACGTCTTCGATGATCGTCATGACACAGTTGGAAGCGGGATTCGTCGCTGAAATCTATACGTCCACAATCAACAGCATTCCAACTTGGTGGAGCTAAGCACCACCGTAATCTGGCTCGACAGTGTGCAGGCGTAAGTAGCAGGTGGAGTATTGGTCGGTAGGAGCGTAAATTGTGTGCTCTATCAGCCGTCTGTGGATGGTCATAAAGGACACTCGTATGCGGGTCGCGCGTCTGATGGTTGATAACGATGAATCAGGCACTGTGCCAGCTGATCTGAAAATCAATCCGTCTTCCCGATGTGCTGTAGCCCTAGGTCAACCGCTACCCCCATGACACAAAAATCTGCCTTTGCCCACTCATTTTTGCCAGTTTCTAATGGCCGCATCGCTTCGACCCATATGACAAGTGATTCTCCAATTGCCCAACCTGCTTCCTTCAATTCAATGATAGCCTCTTTCAAATCTCTGACAGTTGCTCTTAATGAGCTCGAATCCTGCGGCGAGGTATATTTTCAGTCATTGAAAGGTATCCTAAATCGCAATGCAACAGAAATTTTGACATTCAGATTGAGAATCGCTTCTTTAAGACACCTTCTGAGTGCTCATTTCCGATGCTCTGTTGCTCCCGCTACTCATTCACTGGACACCAAATTTTTATCATTTGCATGTTCGGTACAAATGTTTTTGCATACGAAATTTCATTACAATCGAGCAATTCCTTCTTGGTGCGTCGTTTTTTTCTTTGTTATAGTGTTCATGAATGACAATGAATTCAAGCATCAACTCTTGTAACAATGTGCTGACCAAGAGATCTATGAAGCGTAAGAGACAAAAAAACTGGTCTAATAAATCATTGTACATACATAATCAGTTCTCCATCACATTATCACCTACAAATTTGTTCCATTCAGCATTTACACATTTCTGCATTCGGTGCTACTATTGCTGTTAGTAATAGCACCTGGAATTACGTTTTTGAATTTTGACTTTCCTTTTTTGCCTGAACCTATTCAACAGAGGCAAAATGGGTTACCTTTACGTAAGATTTAGCTGTAGAAAATAAAAAAAAGTTACATGGGGCCAAATCAGGTGAATAAAGAGGATGCTCCATCACAGTAATATTTTTGCTGGACAGAAACTGCTTGACAGATAGGGCCGTGTGAGCGGGTGTATTGTTCTGAAGCAACAGCCACCCAACTGGGGCCTTTTTGCCCCTAATTTTTTCAAAAAGCTTTTGTGGTATTTCAGTGTAGTAGTGATGATTGGCAGTCTGACCATTGATATGAGCGAAGACCTTATTATATCACGAATTTTAGTCACTAATCACTGACCTTGGGCGCCCAGCAAGTTCATCATCTTCCACACTGACCCTTTCCCCTGTAAACCTCTTTTTCCATTCAAGCACGTGTGCACGAGACAAAATTTCATCTCCATAAGCGTCGGTTAATATTTGAAATGTTTTGATGGCTCATTTCGTAAGTTTCACAAGAAACTTGATGTTAACATTTTACAAAAAAAATCCCTCATAAAGTACCCAAAACGGGTGAATATTTAATTAAAAGGACCACATGGAAAAATGTGCATGGGATGACGTCTGCAAAACAGTTGTTGCCAACTCCATTCTTTTTCACTTTGCCTCGTTTTTTTTTTGTTTTTTATCTCGGGTTTTGTTCCATCCAGCCAAATTGGTACACTAAGCTAGAACTCTAAGACAGATAATTTAAAATAGATAATTATGAACAAATAATATAAAAATAATTAAATTCCTACTTAGATCAACAAAGAAAAATTTTATTTTAGCTTTTTTTTTTTAAATGCTACAATTAATATAAATATTTATATCTGGACTCAAACAAAAAGTAATTCTTTTTCCCTTTCTATCATCAAAGTTTGTATTGTCCCCAAAACAATCTGTTTTAAAAAATTTCGTTCAACTGGGTGCTTTAAGACGTGAGAAAAAAAACCTTTTCAAGTTTTGACACAAGTCGCCAAAAGGGTCGCTAAATCACCAAAATTGATGCCAACGTGGCTGTATTTGTAATTCTTTAAATAATTAGTTTTAATCAATTAATTTTTATTAATTATAATTAAATTATTGTATTGTCATCCAAAATTATCATGTATAAAATTTCAGCTCAATGGAGCGCTTTAAAATGTATTTTATTAACGATTGAAAATCCCTCCAAGATAAAAAAATAAATAAACAAATAAATAAATATATAGAGAGTGTGACCTAATTGTAGGAATTGAGAAAAATAGTACATGTTATAGTGAAAGATATTGCTACATTTATTATTGCCAATGCAACACTGTCATAATTTTTCGTTTTTTAATTTTTCAAGATTACAAAGGTTTTTGGATTGATTTAGTCGAAGAGGTTGCATCTCATTCAGTTAAGAACAAATTGATTGTTTTTTTAAATTTGTATTGTCTGTATATCATGCAGTCATTCCTAGTGTTTAACACAATAAAAGTAATCTACGGCAAACCTTGTTGCAATCATTTTTAATTTCATTCAGTGACTTCTCCACCGATGCTGCGTTTGGATATTTCCATAATCTCAATAGTAAGCGAGATCTCCACCCTAACCAACATGAGGACAAGATTCCACGGCACTCTCTCGTTTGATGACATATATTAAAACATGAAATTAGATCCACATAAATTCTTTAACTTTTGAAAGCCTTAATACGCAATAAATAAAGTTTAATATTTAAATTACATTAATGAAATTGGAGCTTACCAGATATATACAAAAGAAATATGAATATCGATATAGTTTTAAAAAAATGATTGTTTTAAAAACTAAAAAAGCACGTTTTTATTTTAAATCTTATTTTGTTTGTTGTATTTGTAATAATCATGTGCGTTTTTGCTTCAGCACTGTAACTTTATCTTTTAGTCACCAAATCTGGAAATAAGAGAGAGAGAAATCTTTATCCTGATTATATTGGTTAAGATAATGGAACAAAATTATTAAATTATTGTATTGTCATCAGGGCTTGACAAGAGTGCAAAATATCGAATTAATCTGACCTTTTAAAGTGGGTAAAAAAAAATTGAGTTTAAAGATTTCTCTCGTTACGTACAGGTGAAGCTAATAAAAGTGTGTTAAAAAAGAAAAAAAAAACAGTTTACAAAACAACGTAAAACAAGAACAATATATCACAAATTAATCACTTTTCATGATATTATAATGTATTACGCCCAACTAATGTTATCAACACTCTAAAATAAGGTTTCATTGTCCTTGTGTAGAGTGGGAAATATAAATTTTTTAACAATTACCAAACACATGAAAGCGTTAGCACATAACCTCTCAAGCCCTAAATTATGACATCCCATTTTTACATCTATTCTACTTCATCGTTGGATTTTAAATTCCAAAAATTTATAGCATGCCAGCTCTACTGCATGACGCTCTTCTTTTAGAATTTCCAAACCCAATTTTTGTCCACCTGTCAACTACGCGTTTGTTATTCTATAACTCAGTTTGCAATATACGAAATGAGAAAAAGCAGTTCACCTCAAAACTTTGGGAACTGAATGTTTGTAGATTCGATTAACACTAGAATGTCCTGAATTCGATTTCCCTAAAGTGTCCATCGTGTCATTTCGACACCCCGCAATAAAAATACATAAAATAACTATAATAACTAAATAATTGCAGGACTACTGTTCAGTACTGTTTAATTTAAGATTATTTAATATTATTTAATGTAGTTATCATATTTATGACCTTTTATATCATAAAAAACTGACGTTGGACCACTGCTTTGTCGCAAAATATTTTGAGACGCAAACCTATCAGAAACATTACTATTATGAGTAACCATTCTGTGCCATCCCCATATCAGGAATTACTGAATATTATCAATTTCATGCACGTAGTCTCTTTGAATCAATCTTGTTTCTCAATCGGAATCTAAATTAGAACAAGATAGCTCACTACCAACCGATTCATTGTCAGAAAGGTCTCTCAACAAATTAGCAAATTCCTCAGGGCTTAGATCATTTCTATAAGTCAACATTTCAGAGTTTTTGCACTGCACAATTTCGAAATCGAAAAAAAAATTTTTTATGAGCAGATAAGTAAATGATATACAACGAAACACTTAGACACAGCTATTTTATAGTATAACTGGATTCATTTCCGATATGAACCCAACAACATTGAATTCAAGGTTAAATATATGTGCGATATTACTTCCTGATGTTTGTTTTACAATGGTATGTTTTTAGTGAACTAACTTTTGCTGCACGTTAACCAAAAAAATGATAAATTGCCTTGGTGTCGAAACGACACCGGCGGACGTTCTAGCTTTATTTAGTCACAAAATATCTATAAACAACCTAGAATCACAAAAACTTTTCTGTGTAATCACTATGGAAAATTATTAAAAGTCACAAAATTTTGAAATTCTCTGCAAAAGTGTGAAAAGGAGTACAAACTAAACATGCTCCAGGGTCGACGACACCGATGGGCGTTCTAGTGTTAGATACAATTAATAAAACAGATAAGAAGTATCTAAAATATATAATAGCTAAAAATAACCACGCACAGTACAAATCTTGGATGAGAAAGTATTTTCAGAAATAGTTTGATCCAATAGTTCAAACTATTTCTTCAGTGATGTACAAGAAATAAATCAAACGTCCTTGAATAAAACATATGTAAGAGAACAGTTAAAACGAAAAGATAGCAAATGTCCCCATTTGTTCAAGCTCCCCACGACATTTGAATGGATAGCAAAAACACTTTTCACTTCCATACTTCTTGAAAGAGAAATGGAACAGCGTCTTAAAATAGACTGCATAAGTAATAACCCAAAGCACACACACACACACACACACACAAACACACACAAACCAGATCATCCGGAAGAAGGTTTGATACTTTAGGGAGAGACCCTGGCAAACAGAAATGGAAACTACGCGTAATGATTTAACCAATGCAAAACCATCCAATCCTACTCGTATAAAAAGAAATTCAAAGACATTAATCATTTTTCACATACACTGCCAACCTTACTTAATGATGTCTACTCTGAAGCTTAATAGAGTCTTTCTTTTTATCTAGGGTCCTTCTTTCTACAGTTTTCCGTTCAGCATCATTAATTTCGACGTCTTGCTGCAGTACTAATTTTAGCTCTTGGGGGCAAGTCTCATTTCTAGGACAGTACTTAGATTGAGTTATTTTTTTATTATTTTGTTCTATTCGTTCTTTTTCTTGAATGGGGAGGTAAGGATTTAGCCGGCAAATGTGATGGAAATGTAATAAATTGGCTCCTGTTTTGAAATTCAAATTGTGTCGGAGGACATTGTTGCAATGAATCTCCTCACTGGAAAGGGTCCCACTCGTTCTGTAATTAAAAAGTTTTTCCTCCTGTTGAATTGTTGTCGGTGTTTGTTATGGGGTATAAATAACTCAAGGGGGTGGTTATAAACATGCTAATTTGGAGATATAATGAAATGAAAGGCTTTTCCAGTTGGAAAGCGTTCCTTGTGCTTTATATGAATGATTAATTGCTTGACAGCAAAAAATACTTTCATTAAGAAGTTAAATTAAATTAGTTTTCTCAAGTTTAAAGAGACTGATAAACTGGGAAGAGTCGAGAGTAAAATAAAAAGACGCATACATTTAAAACCTCGTTTCTTAAGCAAAATGCAAGATACAAACATAATAATAATAACCACACAAACATAATGATATCAAATGATGCATTTTTTATCAAACAATATAAAATACATTAAAAAAACAAGCAATATATATATAAAAAATTCAGTCAATTCCTACTTAGATTAAACAAAGAAAATTTTTATTTTAGTTACTTTTTATGAAATAGTTACAATTAATATAAATATGTATATACATAGGACAGAATCAAAACACTGAGTGGTAATTAATTATCATTAAAGTATCGTATTGTCATCCAAAATGATCATGTATATAAAATTTCAGTTCAACTGAATGCTTTAAAACGTGAGAAAAAAATATTTTCAAATTTTGACACAAGTCGCCAACGTGGCTGTATTTGTAATTCTTTAAATAATTAGTTTTAATCAATTAATTTTTATTAATTATAATTAAATTATTGTATTGGTATCCAAAATAATCATGTGTATAAAATTTCAGCTCAATTGAGCCCTTTAAAATGTATTTTATTAACGATTGAAAATTCCACCAAGATAAATACATAAATAAATAAAGAGTGTGAGCTAATAGTAGGAATTGAATAAAGCATTTTCATCTAAAGTTATATATATATAGTTCTCGTAGTTATAGTCTGTAGAAGATTTAGTCTACATGCTGTCAACCAATTGGGAATATTTCCGTATATAATTATTAACCGCTAATCTTCAGGTGGTCACCCCAAAATCTTTAATGGTTGACCGATCGATCGCTATCGACGTAATGCCTACCCTTGCGTTAGAGCATTACGCACGTTCATTTGAGGTTTCTTCATAAAAGGGGTGCGCGTTATGCGGCGAATTTTCCTAAAAATTAAAGATTGTAGCGTGAAAATATGGGAGCGTGTTATACGCCGGATTTTATGGTATTTTATTTTTTTTTCAGATATGTGGCGTGTATACAATAGAGTTTTTTTTCTTCTTTTTTTTACGGATCTCTTTTAAGGTCACAAGTTTTAATGTGCGAAGACACTTCTGCTGGTACTCTATTCTCCAAAATTCAAACCTAACCCGACGGGAGAATTATTTTGAGCTTTGATGGGTCTCCAGTGGCACCTGGATTGGAACCCACGACTCGACAGCACAGGCCAAGATTTCTTGATCATGACCAACTGTCTATTACGCTCTTTTGTGAAAATATAATAAGAATGCGAATGAGAATAATAATTACGTAAGTATAATATTCACGTAAAATAAGTACAATGTGTGTGCATAGAATAACAACAAAAACTGACCATAAGCTCCTCTTCATAAAACCTTGATTATTTTTAAACTGTACATAAGTTAGAAATACTTTAGAAGATATTGAATATACAGTCGGACCTCTATATAACGAGGTCGCTAAATTTCTGGAAAAAGTTCGTTATATGGAAAATTCGTTAAATAGAGGTTCATCTTTTAATGTACTGAATAAACCACATAAAACAAATTATATTAAAAAACCTCATAAACACTATATATTAAAAAAGTAATTATTCACACCTTTTTTTAAAAATTAATATATGTTTATTTTATATATCTTACCGATCAAAAAAGAAGAAAACTGCAAGGAAACAAGAAAAGAGTGTTGAAGAAATCACTGTATTTTCAATATTAAGAAAATAATTTTAAACTAAATTTAATGAATTTAAGGACATTTTATAGAGTTTAAAGCATACAAGATATATTAAACATATATTATTTTATAATTAGAACACGGATACACGAGACATTTCCACTGCGTTTGAAAGAGGATATCGAAGATGTTTTTAGTGAACTGGGCAATGGGGTTTATATTACAGAACTATTGATCTCGACGAGTTAGGATCTAATAAAACCAGTTCAAGATGTATGACCCCCATAAAATGTATTAAAGAGAGAATAACTTGAAATTTTTTCAGAAATACTTCAAAAAAAGGGAGAACAAAAATTGAATCACAAAAGAAAATGTTCGTTATATAGAAAATGCCCTTCGCTATTGAGGGGTTATTTTACGAAGAAAATCATGAAATGTTCAAGGTTCCAGGAAAAAATTCGTTAGGTATATAGAAAAATTCGCAATATAGAAGTTCGCTATATAGATGTTCGAATATATTTATACTGGCGTAGCTAGCTCTGTGTATTAAAGTTCCTCCAGGGCTCTTTTTTAGCCCTGTTAGTGGGACTGTAGTTACACATGTTGGGGTCTTCGTTATTATGATACGGTTGTTACGGCAGTAGCTACGCCCCTGTGTATTTATATCTACAGATAAAAGTTCTTTTTATCTCCGTATACAGGTAAAATTAGAAAGTTGATTGTATATGTGATAATTATTTGCCTTTCTACAGAATTCCAAAGAATAAACATATTTTTTTCTTTATTCAATGGATTTAAAAAATTTCTTTTTTTTTCTCTACGTAATTCTTATCATAAAGCATAACTCATTTTATAGCTGATAAGTGAAAACACTTGTCGCAATGCCTACTTGAAATTCTTCATCTTTCACAAATAAATGACAAAGCATTTTCTATTTTTTTTTTTTTTTTTCAAATTACCTGTCGAATATATTTTATTACGTCATACAATTGACTTTTTTTTACAAAAAAAAAAAAAAATATGTTGTCTCATTTGCTTAAAACAAATACAAAATCTTTCCAAAGTAAAATAACTAATTAAAATATATTTCTCAGAAGAAAAAAAAATCGTTTTATTATTTAATTATAGGTATCCAAAAAGAAAATATTTTCAGTTGAAAATATCAAGAACAATCAGATGAATATTTTATTTTATTACATTAAATATACAGTCGAACCTCCCTGTTACGAACCTCTACATTGAGAATTTATCAATATAGCGAACTTTTCCTGGAAACAAGAACATTTCACGATTTTCTTCGTAAAATAACCTCCCTATAGCGAAATGCATTTACTATGTAACGAACTTTTCTTCTTGTGATTCAATTTTTGTCTCCGTATTTTTAAAATATTTCTGGGCATGTCAAGTTATTCTCTTTTTTAAACACATTTTATGACGATCATAAATCATGATCCGGTTTTATTAGATGCCTAACTTGCCGAGAGCAATAGAATTCAGGGCGTTTCATCAAACATATAATCCCCATTTCCCAGTTCAATGGAAACATCTTCGATACTCCCTTTCATCCTCAGTGGAGTTGTCTCGTGTCCCCGTGTTCTTAAACTAGTCTCCGTTCATTTGTAGTGTCGTAAGGGTAACTTCGTTTCTTGTAGCTCGAAAATGTCAAAACGTAAGTGCTAGAGCTTCAAAGAAAAACAGTTGATTCTTCAGGAAGTGGATAAAGGCGTCGAGAAATTTTCCTTGCAGTTTTATTTTTTTTTTTTTATAGATAAGATATATGAAAAATAAATATGTATTAATTTACAATACAGTGTGAATAATTACTTTTTTTAATATGTAGTGTTTATGAATTCAAAAGAAGTTTTATGTGATTTATAAAGAAAATTAGAACATGAACCCCTATATAACGAACTTTTTTTCGGGATTTAGGGACTTCGTTATATAGAGGTCCGACTGTATTTATTTATGGAATAAGATTAGATTATTTATATTGTCTTATTACATTAATGTGCAAGATGACACTTTTTGTTTTGGAAAACAATGATAAAAATTTTTAACATAGATTTAAGAATGCTAATTTTGAGCCTAGGGCCCTCTTTTTTTTTGTTGATGAAATATATATTAAGTATGTCATTTACATTTATATAGGACTACGTTAGCCAAGGGGATGTGATAATCCTACGTAAGGGGCGCATGCATATCGAAAAGTCGAAAACAAAAGATTATTTAAAAAAAATTACTTTACTGAAAGGAAACAAGAAACAAAATGCATTTTAACATAATACAAAAATAAAATATACATTTACTCAGATATAATACACTTATCAATGTATCAGTACTTCACAATGTATCTCATTATTAATTTAACAATAGTAAAAACAAGTTTAACAATTACCAGTGAAACCATGGGTTTGTTTTTTAAAAAATATTTACAAAATTTAGTACTTATATTGCCAATGTGTGCGGTTTATAATTAAAGTCGTAATCTTGCTTAAGTGTCAACGAATATTCTTATTGAACTCAACACATCACTAATTTATGGAGGAAAGGGGGTGCGATGAAAATTATATTTGAAAATTTGGTCAAAGATATTGAAAGATTGAGAAGCATTCCCTCAATCAATGAATTTGTCTTGTATGTCCTTAACATCAAATACATTTATGTATAAATAAGATTTAAAACATATATATATACATTTAAAATAACATACGATCATTATAACCACATAAGTAACCACATAAGTAAATTACTATGCTCAAGGATAAGGCAATTTGGGTCAAACAGTTTCAGAATGTCAACTACTATATATATATTAGGTTGGGGAAAAAGAAATCCATTATTTTTTCGATAGATGGCTGTAATGACGATATCTCGTGAAGTATCGATCAAACAATTTGAAATTTATGCTCGTTGTCAAGATGATATTTCACACTAAAAAAAATATTTTGCTGTTTTTCGTTTTGTCCATTCAGTTGTGAGTTACAGTGTGTTAAAAATGAAAGTCAACAAAGAGAAAATTCGGTTCTTTTTACAGTTTTTCTTTGATAAAGGCAAAACTGCAAGCCAGGTGGCTGAAACTGTAAATGGTGTTTATGGTGCCGATACTGTAACTGTTAATTACATGTAATTTTGGTTTCATCGATTCCATTCATGCATTTTTGATGTTAAAGTTGCCCCACGCCCGTCATCGAGAATGTCGATAAATTCATAGAAATAATCGTTGACCGCCATATTAGTAGTCCTATCATCGCCCAGGAGCTAAAGATCGACCATAAGACAGTTTTAAGCCATTTGAGCAAAGTTGGATTCAAAAAGAAGCTCGATGTTTGGGTGCCACACCAATTAACACCAAAAAGCATGATGGATCGAATTTCCATCTGCGAAGCCTTGGCCGAACGGAATGAAATCGACCCATTTCTTAAGCGGATGGTGACTGGAGATGAGAAATGGGTCACATACGAATATATTGTGCGAAAACGATCGTGGTCAAAGCGCGATGAAGCAGCTCAAACAGTGGCCAAACCGGACTAACATCCAGGAAGGTTCAACTGTGTATTTGGTGGGACTGGAAAGGAATAATTTATTATGAGTTGCTTCCGTAGGGCCAAACACTAAATTCAGATATCTACTGTCAACAACTGGACCGTTTGAAGTTAGTGACTGACCAGAAACGGCCAGAATTGGCCAAAAGAAGATGTGTTGTGTTCCCTCAAGACAACGCCAGGCCACACACGTCAGTAGTGACTCGCCAGAAGCCCTGGGAGCTTGATTGGAAAGTTTTAATGCATCCACCATATAGTTCGGACCTGGCACCAAACGATTACCACCTTTTTCTCTCATTTCAAAACTTCCAGAGTGATAATAAATTGGGATCAAGAGAAAATTGTGAAAATCGAAAATCTAGAGTTTTTCGCCAATAAAAGCCAAGACTTCTATGAGATAGGCAATATGAAGCTACCTTTAAAATGGCAATAAATTATACAACAAAAAGGTACATATTTGACCCAAACCAGACAATACGAAGTATGTTAAATAAAGTTTTGAATTTCATGCAAAAATAATGGATTTCTTTTTTCCCAACCTAATATATATATATATATATTAATACATCATTTAGCACGGGATTTTTGCTTAAAGAGCTTAGTCTTAACATTTCTTCATGGTTTGCAATTTCACATGTAAGATTTTATCCTAATTTTTTCTATATTTTTTTCTTAATATTCCTCTCTATGAGAGAAACATTACTGTCCTCTCTTCATTTTCGTTTGATTTTACTGTCTGGTTTATCATTAACGTGTGTTAGAAATATGCTTAACTTTTCAACATGGCTCTGTTTTTTCTATTATGTCGAAAATTTCGGCTGTACGGGGAAGTTTGGTGCTATAAAGCGGCTTTAACCCGCCGAGTTCAACGTCAGCTTAGAAATCGTATTAGGTCTCCTTTTTAGTCCAAAGACTCTTTTCGTATCTTCATTTGCTATGTCTCTTAGGCTCCAATTACTTTCTTCTTTGGCCTTGTAGGTTAAACAACTTTTTCACTTGATATCGTATTTTGTTTTGTTATACTATATATATATACATATATATATATATATATACCTTATCACATTTCTCTAGTCCTATCAAGAACTTGTGACACCCATGCCAAAACCAGTTGCCCCTGTTTTGCAGGCAGAAAGTGGTGTAACGTGTTGTTGAGTAGGTGTTCATAATATTTTAGCTCATCAATGCGTATATGTAATAATTCACTTTAATTTCAACTTAAACAATTTTTTAATATGTATTGTGGTTCTCTGATCCTTTGTGATTCCTACTTAAATAATTAATTGTAGCTTACCCGCCAAATGGGATATAATAGTAACTTTATCTCATAAAAATTAAAACCTCAGCGTGTTTAAAGTATGGTATCCTCGTATGATGTCTTCCAACCAATCACTAGAACCACCCATGGAAGTCATGTGAATTTTGGAACTTCCGGTTTCCACTTGATACAAATACTGCGGTTTTCATGGAACATTCACTTGCCGGTGCTTGCTTTGTAATGTCGCTACGTTAAATGTTGTCCAGGCTTTCTATAAGTGTTTGTGATCGGCAATAAATGTTGAATGATACTTAAGAAAATGTTTCCTTATACTAAACAATTTCTCGTCACTACAACAACTGTTACAATCCCAATCTTGCTAATGAAATAATAAACAAATAAATAAAACATCCCACTCCACCATATATATATATATATTTATATATGACATGATTTTAGAGTCAGAAACAGACTTAGTTTTTAACAAGGTCTTTATTTGATCAAAGTTACACATCATCTGACGCAAGAGGCAGAGAGAAAAGAACGCCACCGAATAATCTTAAGTGGGTTAAACACTTAAAACACCGATCGCGGCGTCCATGAGTGCTCTTGAAAGTTAATGCTGACATATAGGGCTATTAAATATAACGATCTGGAATTAGACATGTTTATTGGCTAGGCCATATGTTCGGAAGAAATAAATGGGTCATTAGTTTGACACTTGAAGAGGTGAGGAGGTAATATAAAAGTAAATTACTAGATAGGGAATTTAATTTTTAATCTAATTTAATTAACCTTATATATATACTGATTAATAGATAGATAGTTTACGATGGAGGTGTCTTTCAAAACCAGTACGTACTAATAGCTGCCATGATAGACGAGAGGTCATGGCTGTGAAATCGTAGCCAGTGTTATTGGCCGTAACCCAGTGTTCCTCAAACTGTGGGGCGCGCCCCTAGAGGGCGTGGTAACCCTACAAGGGGGACGCGAGTATATCGAAAAGTCGAAAAAAATGATTATTTTTAAAAAAAGTAATAACTTACTGAAATGAAGCAAAACAAAATACATTCTGACATCATAAAATACAAATTTATACTGATATAATACACTTATAAATGTATCAGTACTGCGCAATGTGTTTCATAATTAATTTAACAGTGATAAGTTAAGAACAAGTTCAATAATCAGCAGTGACCTTATGGGAATGTCATAAAATTATATGCAAAATTAAATACTTTTCTTAATAATTTGTACGGCTTATAATTTAAGTCTTATTGTAGCCTTACGTCAAAGTATATTATTATTGAATTCATTACATGTTATTGTATGGAGGGGGGGCGATGAAAATTATGATTAAAAATTGGGTCGCAAATATAGAAAGTTTGAGAAGCACTGCCGTAACCAGTGGTTTGAACTCTAAGATAACTAAATATTCATTGTATGGTGAAATTTATTCTATAAGGACACAAATCCTCACGTTGGTGGGTATGAAAATTTTAAGAGTGGGGTACTAGCCCAGGAGTAGTCATTGTGAGTTTCAAATTACAAGTTTCGATTCCAATAGAACTCATACAGTTTCAAAGTGGGGCCTTAATAAGTAATCAATTTATAAATCAGGTTCGTGGTAACTTTTTTACATAAAAAGTGATGAATAGAGTAAGAACACATAAATTTTTTTAGAATTAGTGTCTTAAAAAATTTAGATTCGAGATCCTGTTTTGTTGTAAGTCATTCTAAAATAGTAGAGGAAATCATTTTATGTACAGATTTTTTAAAAAAACTATCAAAAATCTTTTTTTGTTTTTTGATGTTCTTTAAGAATGATAATTAAAAGAATGGTGCTGATGTTGGAAAAATAGTAGATATCCAAATTATTTTAAGAGTGATTATAATTTAAATTTTCTAATTTCCTCCAACAAACATTATAAATTTTTAAAGAGAAAAAAGTCATTTGAGAAAAACATGTAATTTACTGCCATGTATAATTAAAATAATAAAAATGACTGAAGATTTTTTTTGAATTAATTAGTTTCAATACATACCTATGTTTCTGGATGTAATTGCTTTAATTTTAAAATGTTTGTGTGATTTTTCATGATATATTTCAGTAAGTAAAATCTCAGTGAAATATCTCGGGTATATGTTACCGTTAAAGCGTAAATTCCGTTATTTCAGGTAATGGGTATTTTTAAAAATAACTGATCGTGTTTTATAAATTAATAATTTACGTTTAACAAAGTTTTCTTTAAAAATAAAACGTCGTTGTTTTATATGAAAACGCGACACTTGGAAAGTTCTTAATCGGTTTTTTGCCGCTTTGGGAAGAATTTTTCCCATTAGGGGGTAAAAAATTCTAATAAGTGTTCGTATATTCAGCGAAATTAATTTCAGTTTAAGAAGTTCCAAATATTGAAACGACGCTTCGATATGTTGCAACCAAAGTTTTACTGGGCAAGGATTTAAAAAAATGCTCGTGTAAAAAAAATTTTAATATTTAACAGTGTGCTTGTTTCAAAAATAATAATAAGTTAATAAAGGGCGTCGCAAAATCCTTAAAAAATAAGAAAAGTAAAAAAAGGTATCTCATAAAAATTTAAAAAATATTCTTTTTTTTTTGTTTTAAAAGTTTACAAGGTTTTTAAAGAAGCAACATTTTTTTTTAAGTTTTTTTTGGTAATATTTAAAAAACAATCTTTTTTAAAAATCCCTTTTCCCCTTTTCTGTTTTAATAGTTGGAAATAAAAATTATATCATCTCTGCTTTCCCCTTATTATTTATCAATTATTCACCCAAAAGGTAAAATGTTTTTTCGAGAGATTTTAGCTAATGATCAATTAATTTATAAAACATCTTTTTAAATTTTTATTTTTTACTTTTTTAAAAGTCCATTTTAGTTATTTCATGGAATACCTAATTATTTTATAGAA
>BMAV01019777.1:454900-493297 GCA_019973955.1 Trichonephila inaurata madagascariensis | reverse complement strand
TGTTTCTTTTTTTATTCAGCCCTAATATTTTACTATTATGTTGCTTCTAATAATATTAATTGGATTACCCCATTCTGTTTTATGCTAACTAAACTTCTAATTATAGTTATAATAGATATCCTCTTTCTACTGTTTGAAAGATAAAAAGTAATAATAGAATTGGAGAAACAAGATAAAAGAATGCAATAATTAAAGCCCAAGAATCGGAGTGAAGAATAGAAAAGGTATTTAAGAAGAGGGATATACAGATACTGTTAATGTTATGAACCGAAGATGTAATATATTTCTATAGTAATTGAACTTGATTCAATTCGGTATTGTTACTTCTGGAAATATATTTAGTCGTTAATTAAATTTTAGTTGAAACTTCCATATACTCTCCACATTTGATTCATTTATTACTATTCCTTGAAGCAGATAATGAATAATGCAACTCTTCACCTGATAATTTGTAATGTAATTAAATTAAAAAGTAGTTCCCCCATTCATCGCTTGGAGATTTACATATGCGCTACACTGTAGAACCTTAACACGTTTTATTCAATGAGAATAATGTAAATTTTTCAAGTAGATAGTTGAAATCTGTAAAGTAAAACAAATTTTTTCGATAGAATAGTCTAAAAGATATTATTCATCTCTAATTTAATCTTAAGTATAATTCTGATTAAATTTCTGCAATACAAATCTAATTTATGTATCTGCAAATAAGATTGGCATTTATGGATGTACTTTTTAAACATACATACAAAAAAAGCAACATGTTTAACTTGATCTTGAATAATATAACAAAACTGAATTGTTCATTTTTTAAAGTTTTTTATTTTTTCTATATAAGTGCGACTTTTTTTTAAAAAATCAACACCATTAAGTGCTATCTGCAGCTCTATTTAAGAAAAAATGTAACCAAACCTTGTGTGGAGACAAATGATAACATGGGAATTAAGATTCCATGACAAAATATCCAAAAATCAGGGATTGAGTCTTTATGTCGCTGTACAATGCTAAAAGTGTTAATAAAAAAGAAGAATAAATAATACAAACAAAGTAACACAGAATTTTTTCTCTACTTTCATTTCCCCAACGAGGATTTCAACCACGTTCAGCATCATTACCACCATTCTTCGAGACTATTCAGTACATTCTGTGTACGGTAGTGAAGACGGCACAATGGTCTTCCCTACGGTCGCAAGTAACATGTCACAAGGAATATTCCAAACTATCTGTGATTTGCATGCAAGCAATGGTTATTTGTGATTCATCGACGATTACAGTTGCAACATCTGTTATCACCTCTTCTTCTGACCTGGGTTTTCGGCCTCTGTTTGAGCGAATTGTCAGTCCCTCTACTTCTTCGAACTTCTTAATTATTCTTATCAAAGCATTAAGCTTTGTAGCTTCTTTATGTAGCTCTTGTAGAGTTCTAAAATAACATGGAGCCCCGAGGATGATTAAGTTAATTAAACTTTACAAATATGTGCGTTACAGTAATGTGAGTCACATATTCACTTGATCTGGCTCACTTCAGCTGATAATATTCTTCAAAGATTTATATATGTTTTAGAGACTAAATTGTAAAGCGGCTATCCGCGAGCTTTCACTAATACTCTTGGCGTAAATTTGGTTCTTTTAAATGTTGTTCTATTGAAAATGTATACCCAAAGCAGACACGGTTTATTTAAATGAAGGGTTATATTTAAGCAATAACTTTTAGTTACGCGCAGTTAGTGGTTAGTGGAAAGCATTTGAAAGCTAGTCGATAGTTACTAGACGACTAATTGCTGAATGTTTAAAGATTCCTAATTGAATATTCAGTCAATAATTTAGAATTGAATAATAAGGACCGATTGTGGAACAACTGAGAACGGAATTACGGTAATTTAGACCGTAGA
Source organism: Trichonephila inaurata madagascariensis (assembly GCA_019973955.1). NCBI lineage: Eukaryota > Metazoa > Arthropoda > Arachnida > Araneae > Nephilidae > Trichonephila > Trichonephila inaurata. The sequence continues at coordinate 491,408 of BMAV01019777.1, read as the reverse complement.
TATCCAAAGTGTTTCGAGAATAAGTTAATTGAATCATAATATTAAGTATCCTTTCTGTCCTGTAATTGCTCCTATACTTAGAAGAAGTGTGCATTTTCTACCCTGGGTTGTTAATTAAAGTGCAGGAATAGTAAATTAGAATATTTTCTGATTATGGCTGATCTTTCTTCTAACTCTCAAACACCAATAAACGCGACATCACGCTTATCATAAAATTACTAACGCGATTGTCACACACGAAAATATAAATTTTTTCGGCTTTGACACATATTTTCTTATACTGACTCTTATCCGGGTACGCTCTAAAGCTTCATATGTACCCTATTGGTTATTTTTCGAAACTATTTTTATAGAATTTAATTATCCTTGTAATTATTAGTCTTCATACCATGTTTGGTATCATGACGGTTGTTTGATCATGTTACATATGGCTCTGAATATAGTGTCAGCTTAAAAAAAATCCAGTAAATTATTCTAATTTTTGAAATAGCCCTTTTATTCTGAAATTCATTTGAAAAAATAATGAGTATTTTAATAGAATGAACAAAGTTCCTGAATTTAACTTTCATTTAGTGGTAAACATTACAACTTCCAACATACACAAACTTTCTCAATGTCAATTCAATACAGCCTGATATCTAACAAAACATATCTTCCAAGACATAAATAAACTTCATGAAACAGTTCAAGTATTATTCGTTAGTGACATGTTTTCCTTTCACAATTCATCAAACTATAAGGATATTTGCCTCCGGAATTTCCGTGATTTGATTGTGATTATAAATGCTTCTACTGTTCTAAATGTTAATTATACACGAGCGAGCGTTGTTTCACCGATTGATTTTGAAAAGGAGTTCTTTTCATTAGAGAATAGGGTCTAATGAATAGATTTGAAGAATATGTGGAATTGTGAAAAGATTAAATGAAAATTGTTGAGTCTAGCAGACATAAATGGAGAGGCCTTAGGGTATAGATGATGTAATGGAGTTTGTTGCATCGGTTTGAAGAGAGATCTTTTGAATAGAAATTTTATCTCAATGCGGGATTTATTGAAAATGCTTATTTGGGTTGTATTTACTTTCCCTGATAAAATGCATTTGAGATATATATTTATTTATTTTAAGACAAAGAAGCAGCTGGCATTACAAAATTCATGCAATGCAGAAACAATATATTGATATGTGTTTAACATAGTTAAGATTAGCATGTTTAAAATTCCATTCACTCGGTAATATTATCATTTGAATGATTAAAATACCATAGAGATTATTCTGGTTAAAACATCAGTTATTTTACATAGATTCGGATTTTTGATAACAGATGAAAAGAAGTAATATTTGTTTTTATTTATTTATCTTTCACAAAATGAAACATTGCTATCAAGAACAGATTTTGCTAAAATCCATCCCCAAGTATGGGTCTGGGGACGTCATTAACAAAAATTCTTGTTTTTCCCAGTAAAATCGGAAAGTTTTCGAGAAGAGTTAACAGGTTGTTGGGAGCGTGACATATATGAAAAAATTCTCATTTTTGATGTATGAGACCTACGGACTTGAAAATTTCCAAAAAAAGTCTCTGTTTCGTAAAGATTTTTCAAAGGGAGAACGGTGGAGTTATAATTATAAAATATTGATGTTTCTCAAGTATCAGACCTACAGATCCGAAACTTTTCAAGCATTCTTCTTTTGTTGGGTAGTAATCCGCTAAGGATGGATTTTGAGGAAAACGACTCCAAGGGTGGGTATTACTTTTGTGTTAAAGAAATATACTTCTGTTTTATAAATTCAATTCCTGTCCTTTTTAAATCAAGTTGTGAGAGATATAAGAATTATTCTTTGAAATACAATCAAAAGCTTAATGCTAAGATTTAGACATCAATAATAATAATAAAAAGAAAAAAAAACAATATGCAGTCATACAATGCCATGCGAACTGAACAGAAAACTTCCAGTAAAATATGTATGTTAAAAATCTATTTTGTTACAAATAGCACACGTTTTAAAATGTATGTGTTGTAAAATATAGGATATTTCGAAAAATAAATAAGGAAAACGATTGAAAAATACTTTTAAAGTTTTCAAAATGAAAAGTTCTATACAATATGAGAGTATTCAATAACCAAATATTGTTAATAATTTGGAATTTGGGTTTAAATTAAATTTTTATTTGTTTTTAATTTTTTCTCTGACGATGGCATAAAAGAGGCAATATTATAGTTAAATATATCGCTGTAATTCACATGTTTGGAAATGTTTTGAGACTGAGATTTAAAAGTTTTTTGTATACTAATTTGATATCCTATTTTGCTGAATTTTTCATCTAATAGTTTTGTAGTTTACTTAAGGTATCCGACTACGTTTGCAACCATGATTTTAAAAAAGCGCATAAATGGATAATTTTCATGATATTTAGTGTTACTTAGATTATAATAAATGTATTAAATTGTTTTAAGGATATTGTGACAAAAAAAAATTACTTAAGTACAATATTTTGACAAAAAATGAACATAAACAAACCTTTTTTCCCAAAATGTTTCCCCTTTTTGTAAAAAAATATTTCCCTATTGTAATAATATTTTACCTGTGTAAAACCAAAACCTCTGTACAGCCCTTCAATTTAGAGTTTGAAAAGTTCACATTATTTTCATAGTTACAACCCATTGAAAAAATTTATCGGTTTTTTTTTTTTTAAAAATTTTCTCCCCTCTGTTGTCGAAAAAACATAGATAAACCCACTTATAAGTTATATATTTAAAAAAATTTAGTTGACCCTTTTTGTAAAAAGTTGGGTCTATATACAGGCAAAATATTATTTTTAAATAAAAGCTTTTTTCAAAAGGGAAAAATATTTTAAAATTTTTTGGGGCATTTTTGTCAAAATAATTGAATTTAATAATTTTTTTTTGTATTTTTAAAAACAATTTTATAACATTTTCTAATTTATGTTTCACTAAATATATAAATTTTATCCATTTTATAATTTTTAAATCAGGCAATTAGTCGGATATTAAGTTTACCCAAAAATATTTTAATCATTTGGGACAATTTTTTTTATCTTTCCATCTAGATTGCTATATTTTTGTTTTCCAAACCATTCATCTGAAGAAAGAATATACAAGCTAGTATATTTATAAAGTTAAGTTCCAATTCTCATTATATATCATCACAGCTTTTCTTAATTCGTAATTATACGCTCTTATTTTTTAATCATCATCTCAAAAAAACTCTTCGAAATACTAGTCAATATTTCTTACCTCAAACTGTCATTTATATTGTGATCAACTCAAAACTTTATTCCGAAATAACGTATGAGAACCATATTGATAAGAGACAAAATAGGGTGTTCGAATAATAAACATACATGGAATTTTCAGAGCCACATACATTGGTGACATTCAATGAAGCAGACATAAATTCGAAACACGTGATGAGGAGAATCGATCATACATGGGACGTGTGTGAGCATTCACCTTATTGATAATCTTATCCATGTCTGAAGTATAATCGATAGAAACTAATTTATATACGTCTACTTTTCTCCTCATTCCGCGGATTGTATTCGAAAGACTTTTATTTCGAATATATTTCTAGAAATTGCTTAAAGTTTATTTATTCAGTATGGAATTTTAGGAGAATTGAAAGCGTACACATATCGCAACAAATGCTAAGTCTACAATGTATTTATTGCTTTAAATATATTTTATAAATAGTTATATTTTTGTAGAGTAGGTTTTCGTAATATTTTAAAATAATATTTTGAATTTCATTTACTATATTATACATTGAGTCTTTTCGAAAATTGAAAAGATATTGTATATATATATATATATATATATATATATATATATATATATATATATATATAATATATATATATATATATATTTTAAAATATATATATATATACAGTTTTATATATATATATATATATATATATATTGTATATATATATTATGTCGTATATATATACAACTATATACATATATATATATATAGACTTAAAATTAACATATTAATTATATAATATCAACATATGAATACAATAATTATATTAAGACATGGCCAGAAAAATGCAATTATTATTTTTCCCTTTTCACTCTTTCTCTTCCTTGGATTAAAATATCTTCATAAAATAAAATGTACACATACATTAAATTAAAGTACACTGTTTTCTTCTAGTTTATAATATAAAGAGCCTTTCAATTTGGGGGTGGAATGTTAAAATTATGAAAAAAACGAAACTTTTAAAATTGTACCTTTTTAAATTTATATAAATGCTTTTTAAAATGATTTTCCCAAAACAGTTATGAGACTGCAATCTTCAGAAATTTCTTCAGGTACTCCGAAGTAAATGTATACTGGTCGTTATAGAACATCTTTTTTTTTTTTTTTCCATTTAGTTTCTCATTTTACACGCTGAGTATTTTCCTGCTGAATTAGACGCTCTTTCGTAGTGACTCTGGGAGAAATGTAAACACTTTTTTTGGGGCTGAAAAAAAAAATAGTTAAAGGGGGAAACCCGTGCCAAAATTACAACACCGTCAGCATCAGAATATAACCCATGGAATGATGAGATCGTAATGAAGGGTCAACTGGGTGATCCTGAATAACGGCAAAAAAAAATAATAATTAAAGAGTCATTTGACGGAAAGCCCTGCTGGCATGACATCACCTTCTTCCATCTTACAATAAAGCGTTACTGGACACTATGGTATTCTCTCCATCTGAAGAATGATGTATTTTATCGCAAATGGGAATCTGCCAACGGAAAAGCATTCAGGTGGCAAGTAATGTTTCAAGACCGATAGTCCTTGAGGACCTCGTACGCAGTCTGACTGTAGGCCATTTTGGAGTTATGAAGACCTTACAAAAATTCGAGAGCATTTCTACTGGAGTGTCGTAAAGTGATGTCACACAGGTGAACCCTGTGCTTCACGTGAAGGTCCGAGAAAAAAAAGTAGAAGAAGACTTCAGCTGAATAATGTGATAGCGCCTTTTATATGTATAGCTTTTGACATCCTAGTCCACTTCCTAGATCAGAGATACTCAACCTGCGGCCCACCGAGCCTTTTTGTGGCCCCTCGGCCCATTTCCCAGAAATTTACTTTTTAAAATATTGTATTAAAATTTTTAGGGAAAAACGTGAAATCAAAATACATCAATTTGCGTTTTGCTGTCGTTGGGGTAGGAATTGATGTTCTTTTTTCTGTTTGGAAGGAGATTGCGGTTAGTGATAGCAGACATCAGAGGAGTAACAACAATTTTATGGGTGGAACTAATTTTTAACTATGTTTCATATATTACAAGTGAAAAATATTGGAAGAAAATATATCGTTTCAACACAAATGAGAGGTTGATTTTTTTGTAGTGGAAAACAAACATGCATCAGTGATTGTTTGATTCGTCACGAAAGTACTGTATCCTCGAAACTCTCTTTTAACAGGTAATAAATAGGTTTTTTTATTTCTTGAATAATCTTTGCAACAGCAACAAAGTGTTTTGTATAAAGTAATACCACAGCGGTAACAAAGGCATCCGATGAAATTTGTCATACTATTGGTATTCATAGGAAACCGTTTACTGATACAGAAATTGTGAAAAAGTGTTAAATGCTTTTAATTTATTTTTAATGACGAAAATAAAAAAAATATGAAAAAATAATAAAAAAGCGAAACAGGAGTTATAATATTTTGATCAATTTTTTTTTCATTTTAAATTTCCAATCTTATCTTGGTCTTAAATTATCCTCCCCTGCTTCCCCATTTATTTTCATGTTGTGGCCCGCTTGAAATAACTAATTTGAGTATGCAGCTCGCGTGAAATAGCTGACATATGTATGCGGCCCAGCAGAAAAAAAAAGGTTGAGTACCCTTGTCCTATATCATCAGATGGCTACAACATATTCTGGTCTTAACGCATTACTTCAACCCAGTGACTTGAACCCTATCCCATTCCCGACCAAGACGCCTCGACGTTTGCACAGATTCCTATTGCAGCATTGGATCTTAAGATACGGGGTTTTTCTATTACTGCACTCCGATCAAGGGAGATCTTTCAGTTCTGCAGTTTTCTAGAGACTGTGTGCGATACTTAGTATAGAAAAAACGCTACAAGACGGACGCTATTGAAACTTGCCAATGGATAAATAAATATACATCTACTTAAAATATATGAGAATTATAAATCTTAAGAATTATAATGAGTTTAATATAACCTTAGTCAGGAATGATTTCTTATTAAATCAAGGGTAGAATTTTCTTCCTTTTCTAAAAATGTCATTTAGAATGTTCAATTAACCAATAAAGTTTTCATAGAAATTTATTTGTCAAGCCAATAGCCACTAGTGAAAGAATATGTAATAACTCATTATATACAAATCTTTAAACTTTGTATATCTGTTGTCGCTCGGAATGGCCTGGCATGTTTCAATCATGCGTTGACGTTCATTTCTTCAATATCTTGTAAATTTTACGGCACCTCATTTTTAAATATCAAGTACTTATGTTACTTGACTCGCAAACAATTTTTACCTGCTCTTCTTTATATGGTATTTGGTAATTCATTTCCTCAAAATAATTCGAAAAATTTGGTTATTTTTGTTATTCTTTTTAATTTTTAAAACAAAAGGTTTCTGATTTATGTTTTAAATTTAACAAAAATTATATTTTTAGGGGTAAACTCACAGATTTATGTACAATTTGCATCTGGATATTAACTCAAAGAAAAAAAAAAAAAACTTTGGTTTTATCAAAAAATTTGTTTAAAATCGAATGATTTCCTTTTAAGTTTATTGAATTAAGGATTTAAATGTTTAATTAATGTTTCAAATATTTCTGCTTAAATATCAAAATATGAAAAAGAAAAATTAAATTTCTAGATAAGAATCTCATTGGAGACAGAATACCTCCCCCTTTTGAGATTTAACCTGAAATCTTTGAGGTTGGAGTGACAGAGATTATATTGGAACTTAAACATTATTAGAGAAAAATACATTTTATTAAAAATATTAACGGACATTAGATAAGACATATCAAGGAGACTATTCAAAAAATGTTATTTTGAATTTTGAAAGACCTAATAGTTTTTATAGAAAATGTGTCTATCAAACCTATGCTAGAAAAAAATCCTTTCTGGTTTTAATTGGTTATCCATAACAATTTAAATGTAGAACATTCTTTAGAATTTTCACTATTCTACAGTACTTTCTTTGCATTTACATTTTATCAATAAATTTGGAAAATCCTCCAAAGCATTTGAGAATTCAATTGTACTGAGCCTTTTTATTTTGGAAAGGATAATGACTTAAAATCTTTTATTCTCAATCTGAAATACATCAATAGGATAAAATACTTAACAGAGCATGAAAAGCTCAAGAGAAAATAGTAAAAAGAAGGAATAAAAATAGGAAGAAAAGACCCAGTAAAGATATCACATGCTTAATGACTTTCTTTTTTCAAAGGTTTCCAAAGTCTTTGTTATTCACTACTCCCATTATTACCTTGGTGTCATTAACAATACCCCAGAGAATCATTTCTCACTACGGCTTATAATTTAATTCGCAAAAAGACTTTGGAGGATAATAAAGTATAATCGTTGTTACCAATTCCCTAATTGACATTTTTCCCTGGTATGGCTATTAAGAGAACTATTTTTTCCCTCAAAAATAGGGCACTGTTCAAATTTGCCCGGAATACATTTAAATCCCAAATAAAATTAATTTTTACAGTATTTTAAATCAAGAAAAAGGACGTATATTTGTAACTTTTTCAAGTTCTACAAATTTAATAAAGATAAATGTTTACCATATTGGAATGAAATATAACTTGGCAAAGTTCTATTTTATGAGTTGTGTTGTAAAGCCCATACATATTTCTACTTTAGGGATATAAGTAGGAAATAATTAAAATTCATACAGTTTGTAAGGGAAAGCAAATGTATTTCTCTCTCTCTCTCTCTATATATATATGTATATATATATAAGGCAAATTAGTTTAAAAATTCTATAAAATTCTTCAAAATTAAAATAAAATATGGCTTATAACACACATTTTTAAAACTAAAAATAAGATCAAAATCTATGGATACGCGTTATAAGAAGGCTATGATAATGATAGCTTCCAAAGTGTAAAAAAGAGGTATTAAAAAGTATTATGAAAATTAGACTTCTTCATAGATCGGAATATTGCTTATTTAAAAAAACTAAACTGATAAACTTAAATGGCTGCAGTTCGAATACTATTAGGTTGCCAAGTATGAATTGGGGCATAGAAGTTCATGTTATTTATTTCAATTGCATATAATCTCATTTAGATGCCGAACTTTGGCATAATTTGTTTTTCGTGTGAAAGGTACATCTTTTCTTCTTTTTAACGCATATTTCATTTTGAAAAAAAAAAACATATCATTTTAAAACCTTAGTTTTTATTGGAAAAAATCGAATTTTATGATGTGCATTTTTTGCTCCATTTTATACTTGACAACCTAATATTTTTTCAAAATCTTCAGATATCTTGAATAAGTAACTTCACAATATTGCACACATACGTTTCAAGTTCATTCGTAAAAAAGGGAGTGCACATTGTACGGCGAATAAAACATAAAACATTACTTAAAGTAGAGATTTACGAAAACTGAATGGTAATTCGATCGACTCTCTCTATATATAGCTGTATTTTTAATTATAACATTGGAGTTTTTTTCAACACTTTTTTTTTAATTTTGAAATTGGAGAGTATGTTTTAAAGATTGAAGAGAGAGAATTTTTGAAAAGTATAGGGTAGAAATATTTTTTCGTCATCAAAATTCTAACATGTTCTTTAAGAATTTAATAGAACAAATTTTTTACGTCAATATAATCCAAAAACGTTACATGATCATTTTATAATGTCTAATTTCAGTCTAATGTAAAAAAGAAACCAAAGAAAAGAGAGAAAATTAGATTCCGTAATGGAAAATTATTTTAGAAGTTAATTAACTATGTCATTGGTTAACTGTTTGAATAATTAACAAACGAATTCATTTTCTTTTAAGTTAAGATGCTTGTTGCTGATGATAGTTACCCAATATGACCGTGACTGTCGCTCTGATGGAGGAGGATTTGAACAGAATGCTTTATACTCGGAGATAAATACAGCTTCATTGCAAAGCCTTAGACAGTGTAGTTGAAAGGAAAATCGTATGTGCTCGAGTTATCTTAGCTCATGAAATTGTTAGCCGCAATGCATTGGAGAAATAATCACAGAAAAAAGTTCCGTTTATTTTATTACTGGTGAGTGAGTGAGTGAATATTAACGTATCACTGTTTAGCTACACCGAAGGCATTTAGCGATGAACCTCATAATTTTGAACCATGATGAAGTGAAGAGGACAACACCTGATCTGGCACCCCCGCCCTTTCTCTTCTATCTACCACAAAACACCAATATGAAGATCCCTGAGCTCTCGACAGTTTTAACGTGCATTTCGCCCCTACACGGCGGGTTTTCAGCAGCACTAGGCACAAAACTCATGACATGCCTGTCACTAGTCCGTTACCTTGACAACAAGGCTACCAAGATCTTTATTTTATTCAGGGACTAAATTGTTGCTCTGATTTCTTTAAATTTCGTGATCTTTTAGTAAATTTTCCTCATATAATTTATTTTTTTAGCTGTTAAAAAGGTGTTTTCCTTTTATTCACCGATCGGCATTCTTAGCTGTTCAACCATTGCTCATATTAAACCCCGCCCATCCCAAGATCTGAAATAAGTTATATTTTCGTTGACTGTACCGATTTTGATTGATTTATTCATGAACTTAATTCATTCTTATATTATTTAATTGTTTTCATATTTTTCTTTAAGTATATATATATTTTAATTTTAAAGTAAATTATTTTAACAAAGGGCAAGAGTTGTAACGTTACAGTCACTCAAACATCCAATGATGAGAGGTTAAAGCCTGGAAGGTCTAGGCACAATAGTCATCCCTCCAACTACTATTCAGGGACTATTTGACTGAGATTATTCAGGAATCAAAAATAGTTTAGAGCCATTACTTCAATTTATATAATCCTATATTGAATTAGGAATCATTTGGAATACTTTCTGTTGACATAATCTGCAGTATTATAGAAAGTATCTTTGAAGCATGAGCTGAAAGTGATTGTATCACTGGTTTTGATGCAGGAACAAGCTTTAGGTGAGTTTTACACACAGCAAACTTATACCAGCAGCTCATTTTCTGTCATTCGTCATCTAGTGTGAAGAGGGGAGAGATTTCATTTCACTAGCTGACACAAGGCTGACTGAAAATGGAGTGCAGAACTCATCCATACAATGAAGTGGCAATAAAGCTCTTTCTTCAACTTCCAGTAGCCTCGTGTGAATAGTGTAGCTTCTACAATATTATATTAGTTTAACCAACTAGTGGGGAGGGAGAACGTGTTTTTCTTCGACTGTTTGAGGTATTGTTCAGTTGATTTCATTTGAAGAAACCCAGGTAATTTCTTTTTAAAAGTAGTTTTTGGCTGCCTGTTTTTGTTATGTGCGGCATAAATCGTCTCTATTAAAGGGCTCTTAGAATCTACCCATAGGTTTATGTTTGTTTGTGTTCAACTTCTGTGTTCATTATGTTATTTTTAAACCGTGTATGTTGAGGATGTTTCGTCCATGATGAACTTAGCGTTCACATTTAGAGTAGGGTCTTTAAATTGCCCATTTGTGTGTAAAAGGGCTCATTCCCATGAGTAAACGAGCTCCTCTTAAAAGGCAGAGCATATAGTTGGGAGCTAGATTTGAGTATACATCATTTAGGCACCTTCACATGTGGTATGATGGCATTTATTGCCATGCCACTCACTCGAGCACTTGGAAAATTACTCCCTCTTCCCCACCAGTTAACTGAAATAAAAGAATATTGTGCAAGAAGCTTTTCCATTAGATAACTTGTGTATTGAAAATAGAGAAAGAGCTTTTTACTGATTCTTCGGAGAATCTGGCATTCCTTTTTCCTTACCATGCTCTCTTTATAGTCAACTTTAAGTACACGAGTGAAATGATTTATCTCCCTCTTCGCACTAGAGAAGTAATGACAGAAAACGAGTTGACTGGAGCAAAGTTGTCTCAAGGGAAACCAACCTAAAGACCTGCACTTTGCATCACCTTTAACAATTTAAGTTATCACGAATTATTCACAAAATCAGTAATGTCATCAGTAATTTTTTAAAAAAAAAAGTTATCAAGTTGAGGTGCAAATTGTGAAATTATTATGTTTTACCTACTTTTTCTTTCCACAACTAATTCCACATTATTCTTTCAATGACCCAGTAACGACAACTATTGAATTCAACTTCTTTATTAAATGTAAGGGGTTTCCTTCATAGAGAGCACACTGGAAGAACATGTTACAATGTTTTTTAACAGGCATAAGAGCCCCGACTTAGAGGGACAATGATATTTAATTAGGGAATGTCAGATGAGATTGCGAATAGGCAAATTCCCCAAAAGCCGTGATTTATAGAGTTTTCCGGGATTCTACTAATTTTATCCTTATCACACACAAGTGAATCCCAAATTGGTTTATATAGACCCCCAGGGGTCTATGAAGAATTGCAAGGGTCCACACCAACGAAAACATAATTTGGGGGTCCATGAGGTGTAAATGGGTGTATATGATAATGGTTTTCATTAAACCAGATTTTGACTTTATTTCTTTTAAAAAAATTAATCTTGTGGAAACCATAGTTTAACAATTTAACTGATTTATTTAATAAATTTAGTGAGGTTAATTTCCGGTTGCTAGGTAACAGTATAAATTTTACTAACAAGGAGAGGGCACGACTAAGTACGAGACTTGGTGTAATAGCAATACTCCTTTAGGGTGTTCAACCCTCAATGTAATTCCGTCGAATCGCCAGCCAATTCGGAGAAAAAAGCCTTCAAAATTCCTGCTTAGCTTTTATACAATTAAATTTCAATTTCCTCCAACGATTTCGTAGCTTGGTTGATATATCGTCTGCATACTATGCGCGAGGTCTAGGTTCAATTCATCGATCAACTGTTTTTTTTTCACTACATTTAATTATTTTTAAAATTAAGTGAACTTATTTATGAAAGGTTTATTTAATATTAAATGATATTTTATGTAATTATTTCGTATTTTATAAAGTAAAAAAAAATACTATAATTTTATAAATATTTATATTAAATTTTATAAATATATTTTTATATTAATAAATAATATTTGTAATAAAATATATAATAAATATTAAATTATATTATGCTTAAAAATTAGTTACAAATAGTTTTATAATGTGAAATACAATATGCAATAAATAAAATATTATATATAATATAAAATAATTTATAAACTATATTATTATTAAATTAATCATTTTATAATTAAGATAATAAAAAAATATTTATTCTACTTTTGATTAATATGTTTTCGAACACATTTAAAAAAACTTATTTTGAACCTTAAATCTTAGTTAATCCAAGCCTAAGCGATTAAATCCAGATTACATAGAGGGCAGTTAGTTCCTTTTCGGTTCCTTTGAAATGAATCCTACAGATAACCACTGTTAGCAGATGTAAAGTGGTAAGATGCGAGAAAGGGCACCTGGAAGCAGTCTCTCTGTGACACCATTGTCCTCTTAATGGCTATTTAACCTACTAGGAACTGAAGGATACGTAATTTAAACGGCCAACTATCACTATATGGTGTAATTACGGAAATAGTTGAGATTTCAATCTCTTTATTTGAAAGCTTCATTTAGATTTCGGCAACTGGACAACATTATCCTGCATAAAATAAGGCTTACAGACGCATAAGAAAAAAAAAGTGATTAAAAAAATGTAAATTACATGAAAAGTTGACAAATTTTGTCATCTTGGTCCTTATTTTGTTCCAGAAAAATTTTGAAAAAAAGAAAATAATTAAATAACTCTTACAATATTAAGACTTTTTGCCGCACATTTTTAACGCTGTGAGGACAATTCTCAAAATTGAGCCTCTAGAATCTGCACTTCATTTTAATCTTGTTAATTTAGCTACCTTGGTAAGATTTTTGTATTTACTTTGAAGTATAATTATGTTTGATTTATATATATAATAATAAATGCACATTCACACATACACAGTTCTTTAATCTGAAACTAAATAATAGTTTCGTTGGTACGTTAAAATTCATTTATGAATGCATAAAAACATAAGATATGACTTAATTATATTTTGGCTGATGCTTCAGAGTAATTGAAATTAAATTAGGTAAACATTGAGGAGTTAGTTAGCAATAAATGCAGTTAGATTAGTTCTGCTATTTTGTGATTAAAATCAATTTGATTAGAGACAATTTAATTTTTTAAGGCTTTCATTACAAAATAGGGTTGCTATATAAATCAACAGAAGAAACGTAAGTTGTAAACTTGGGGATTTTTGACTAGAGAGCCTTTGAGAATCGAAGGAAATTTTGGGTTAGATTTGAAAGTAGCTTATCCTTTATAAACTAGTTCTTTATGAAGACAAAAAACACCATGCAAAAGGGACCAATGTACATTAAATATGTCGAGGCTCAAACGTTCTCCTGTTAGTGGGATGTAGAAATTAGATGAGAAAGGGTGCGAGCTTCAGGTGTCGTCCTCGTCTCTTGACCATGTTTAAAAATCATGAGGTCCATCTCTAAAATCCCTTGAGTAGCTGAATAGTTTAACTTAAATATTCACTCTATACAAAAATAAATTATTCATCGTGTACAGGTTTAAAATACTCCATGCAAATGTATATAACAAACAAATGTAAGAAATGCATGCGGTATATAACTTGCATGAGCGATGCTTTTGAGACTGCACAATACCCTACAAATTTCAAAATTACTTTTTCATTTTTTTTACATTTGCTTCTGACTTTTATCATTGGAAAGCGTGCCACCAAATTTCAGATCTAAAATCAAATTATTTTTAAGATATCTCTGTTTTTTTTTATTTTTTTAGCAAAGGTTTTATTTTCGGTTTCATTTTAAAGCATTTTACCAATCTTAAACTGATTTAATGAAATATATTTTTGACCCCAATTAACTCTTTCGGAATGAAGTGCTTTTTAATTTTAATTTTCATTACTGGAATCATTTCTGCTTGATCATGTTTTTAGTTCTTTGAGTTTTTACAGTTACTTAATTCAGATTGATTTAAGAGCAAATTTTTGTTTTAAAAATACTTTATATAACTTAATGCCTTGGGCTAACTGTTCTCAGTTTTCTAAGAGAAAAATATTTCGAAGATATGCAATAATACTGAAAATGATATACCTAAAAATCAGATTTCAGCTGATGCTGCAAATAGATATCCGAATACAAGTGTTCTGAATTCAAGATAAACTGAATATTTTCGTGATGTACCAAACTACATTAAAGTAAACTTATTTTAGTACTATATTTTAGTATTTTAAAGTTGCGCAACAGAAATTTAAACTTGCTAAACTGCCCTAATCAAAAACTGAAAGACTAAGCTAACGTTAGTATCCATATTATTTTGTACATAAATGTTTTGTGTGGCTCAGAACTTTTGTAAAAGTAATGTGTTAAGATTAGGCTGAATAATCTGTCGTTGTGACAAATGATATGAATATTATGTAAAATTCTATTTTTTATTAAAAATAACTTTTTCAGTTATATATAATTAAATTAGTGTTTTGAGTTAGAACTTAAGTCGTAAAATAATATATTGAACAATTAAAACTTTACAGGCATAATTATATTTCTTTTTATGACTTTACTTGTGTAAGTGTTTTCTAATCACTAAGAATTTTTTCAGTTTAAAATAGAGCAATGCTTCTCAAGCTTTCGCTGCTTACGAACCAATATTCAATTATAATTTTCATCGCCCCCTCCCTACTTCATACAACAACAGTGTTTTAAAATCGATAGTACGATACTCTAACGGTAAAGCTGTAATACAAATTTTACTTCTTAGGGGCCGCCAGCGTATATAAATTTCTCTCTCAGCCAATGCGTAATTTGCCTCGGACGTACATATGCGTCTTTCCGAAATACAACATTTTCTGTTCACTACTATCAAAAATATTCCGAAGGCTTTTGAATATTGCCAGTAGTGGCGAAGGATTTACTCTTATTTGAGAGAATTTTCTTATTTATTCCCTCCCCTCCCCCTTAACCCAAATTACTACATACGTTTGCATATGTCAAAACTTCGGCATTGGGGGATAGAATCGCGTAACTTTTAATCGTAAGGAAAGGAATTATATAACTATAAACCGTACAAATTATCCAGATAATGTTAATGTTTGCATAGAATTTTACGTATATATATGACAAGCCAGTAAAGTCACTGGTAATTAATAAACTTGTTCTTAACTTAGTATTATTGAATTAATTATAAAATACATTGCAGTATTGAAACTTTTATAATCATTAGTATTATATCAGCATAAATATCCTTTATTTTTTATTATGCCAAAATGTATTTTTTTTTTGTTTACTTTCAATAAATTAATACCTTTTTTTTAAATTATCTTCTGTTTCCGACTTTTCAATATGTTGTCGCCCCCTCCTAGGGTTCTTACTACCCTCTAGGAGGCGAGCACTACAGTTTGAGAAGCACTGAGATGTTTACAATTTTTATGTTTAGATACTCAAATGTATGTTCTATAAAATCAAGTATGGTTTTATGTCTGGAATCTCTAGTTATGCTTTTGAAAAATGCTAAAATTATTATTTTAAAAATTGTCATGATTTTTCTTCCTGGTATAACTAGAAAAATAATTATTAAAAATCAACAAAGGAACATATTTTTAAATCCATGCTAACTTTTGTTTGCAATATTTTAAAAAGCATAAATCAATTAAAATGAGTAAAAAATTTTGAAAATTGAGCATTTTATAAAAATTTGAAAAAAAAAAAAAAACCCTTCAAAATTTCTTAATTTTTTTTTTTTTTTTATTATAAAATAATGGCTTGTCAAACTGACTTTTTACTTTCAGATTCAACTTAATAATAAAATCTGAATCTAAAACATAAATTATTTTTACTACTAATATCTCTAAATAATTTTTTTGAAAAATGATACTATATATAGCCTTAAGCAATACCCATACATTCTTTCAATACAAGGGAAACTGCATTTGACTATAAACTATTATTAAACATTTGTAGTTATTTCAGGAAGTATTTCACAAGACACACAAATCGAAAGGTCCTCATAGTTCCACACGTTTCCTGCATCGGTTCAATAAACTAATCCCGATCTAAGCTTACGATCATTTATTCATGGGTCCGGGGAATTAAAGATTTTTAAGGTGAAATGCCATTAGTTTTAACAATAATAAATTTTGAAACTGTCAAGGAAATTTCCTTTGGATGACAATGAATAATTGATTCGGTTACAATTTAACTACATGTTTCTGTTAAAAGGTTACAATTTGTCAAATATTCTTAGTGAAAAGAATGTGTTCTACTCTTATATAAGCAATATTTACACGACATAATCTAAAATGACGTTTCAAGATCTCGTTTGTGTTAAGAACAAATTAATTTAACAATAAATAGAATAGTTTTCTCGAAATTAATCATATAAATGTCATTTCAATAGCACTTGAATTTATCTGAGTTGTAAGAGTAAACTATCAGGTTATAATTTTAAATCAGAAATGTATTCTTAATTAGACCTTATATTATATATATCATAACGTAATAGCAATAATTAAAATGAAATCAAACAATAACGAAAGTAAGCTGAAGTACGTTAATTGATCTTTTACAAAGGCAAAATTGTTAAAATCTTTGAAAGGTAATTTACAGTATTTGTCATTAAAACTGCTACACCAAGAAGGATACGGGCTACAGACGTGATATTTAGAGAAGAAGGTGCTGTGGTAAAGAAATGATTAGATATTCAGCGCATTCAGACAAAGCAGGAACCAGTAGAGACACCTACGATGTGTTTAAATGAAGAATTTGTTCAGCTGGTTTCTCAACACGAATTAAATTTGAATGTTGTTACCTGGTGAAAAGTTGTCATGATGCCTCCTGTAAGAAGAAGAAATGCGTACCAGCACGTTTCTGACTTTGATAAAGGTAGATTTGTAGCGTACCGAAATTGCGGTTTATTGTATCACGGTACTGCTGCTCGCGTCGGTCGAGATCCAACGACTGTTAGCATAATATGGAATCGATGGGTTCAAGGCAGTAATACAGAACGCCGAGCTGGATCTCAACCACCCCCTATCACTAGTAGCCAAGAAGACTGACGTGTTACCCACATGGCCTTAATGAATCATGCAGCCGCGTCAGGAGCCCTGAGTCAAGATTAGGGATCATTTGCAAGATAAATGTCTGCACGAAAAGTTTGACTACGTTTGCTGCAACATCGACTATCAGCTCAGAGACCATGGTTGTGGCTACCCTTGACGCCGCATTACAAACAGGAGTATCTACAATGGTGTGATCAACGAAAACCTGGTGTTCGAATGGCGAGACGTCATTTCTTCAGACTAATCCAGGTTCTATTTACAGTATCAAGATGATCGCATCCGGGTTGGCTGCTATCGTGGTAAATGCACACTGGCTGCTTCCATTTGTCATCGTCATATTGGTCGATTACCTGGCATGATGGTATAGGGTGCTATTGGATACACGTTACTGTCACCTCTTGTTTGCCTTGACGACACTTACAGTGCATGTTACATTTCTAATGTATTACGGCCCGTGGTTCTACCCTTTATTCAAGTCCTGCGAAGCCCAATGTTTAAGCACGATAATGCACGACCCTATTTTGCCGATATTGCACGGACCTTTCTTGATACTGAAAATGTCCAACTGTCGTCCTGGCCTGCACGTTCATAAGTTCTTTTGCCAATATAAAACGTCTGATCTATGGTTCATGAGAGACTGACTTGTCACCATACTCTAGTCACTACAGTTGCTCAGCTGTGCTTTCGCGTTGAATCTGCTTGGTCATTTGTGCCTGAAACTGGCCATCTAATCTTTGTTTGACTCAATGACCATGCGTATAAGTGATGATATTATTCCCAGAGGTGGTTTTTTTGGTACTGACTTCTCAGGATCTATGCACCCAAATTTCTTGAAAATGTAATCACTTGTTATTTCTAGTATAATATTCTTATCCTATATATATCATTTGGTTATCTGCATTTCTTTTCAGTGCAGTAATTTTAATTCATTCTTCCGTGTAGATGTTTTTGGGAGTGGTAGCCTAGCGATTAAGGACATGAGTTCGAACTTAGTGGCACTGAAGCACCGGCGTGTAGAGGGGTCGAGGCATATGAAACCTCTCTATTCTCAAACGTCCTCCCAGTTGTGTGATTGGAAAGTTAAGAGAGGTGGTGCCATCTAAGGTGCCTTCTTCGTCACTTGACCAGAGTTCAAAATTATGGGGTCTATCGCCAATAGCCCTCGAGTAATGTTATCGTCCTACGTTAATATTAAGTTCCATGAAGATGCTAGTTCATGTTATCTAAATGAAATTGCATAACTTTATTTGGTTTCAACTACCAAATAGGCTTTTTCTTTAGTCTATGTAAGTGTACTTTTTTGTTCAGGCTATAGCAAGCTTGCAATCGCGTTTGTGTGAGAATAGGTATTACTTAGGAAACATTATAAAAATCATTTTTTGTTTCTTATCCCTTCAATTTCCATCAATGTTTATTGAAGCTAAGAGGAAGCGAATAAGGTATCGAACACTCTTAGTATTAGGCGAGTAAAGGTACTTATAATTATATGTAGATACTCAGCTTGATCCATTGGACTCGAGCCACAAGGTCCCTAATTCCTTTTCTGGATACACTAATAGTTCAAATATAAACTATAATTTAATCCAATTCCAAAACGTCTAGTTGCTATGTTAATTATTTCTCTCGCAAAATCAGTTCACTTAACTTTAAATAGTAATTTGGTTTTGAATATGTCAGTGCTAATTATACAGAAAGAAGTTCCCAAATTAAACAATTTGTTAGAATTTTTCCCCATAGATGAATAATATAAAGGTACACAAAAAGTTATGAGGCATGAGTTAAGAGTCATTATGATACATATGGGTAAGGGGTGAGCCAGAAGTAACTTCCCGATTTTCCACTGTCACTGTTACGTTACTAGATGAGTGTCGTTAATTTTTTCGTGGTTTTTAGTAGCAGAATATTTTACCATTTCAGCAGACACGATGGTGTGGTGTGATGAGCATCGTACTTTCATGGTATTAGCGTGTTTGAAAAATGACACTCTGTTATCATTTCACGGTGTTTTTTTTTTCCATTGGCAGTTTGACTGAGCCCGACGTTCTTAAGTTCCTGATAAGAAAGAGTTTTGTTTATGGGTTCAAAATTTCAGAAGTTCGTCTAGAAAGTGTAACCTTCGGCAAACCAAATTACCCTACGGGCACCACAACAAGTCGAAACAGTGAGACCAGCCGTTCTTTGAATTGTTCATTCCATAGGTGTGCTACTGTTATGGAGATTTCTGATTGAATTACAAGAATATTTCACATTTGAGTCTAAAATTTCATTCATACAAAATGTTGTTGCTGAAGAAATTTAATGGCCGTAATCGAGCTAACAGCAGTGCAACTTCTGTAAGTATTCACTTACCAGAATGTGTAAGCAGACATAAATTTCGTAACAAAACGCTAAATTATCCAACATAAATCCATAAACGTAACTCTCCATAGTAAAATTAATAGAGTACATAGTAAAAGTAATCATTTGGACAATGACATTTTTAAAAATAAGGTGAAGGTACAAAATATTGTTCAATGAAATAGGGAAAAGTTTAATAATATTTATCGTTGCTTCATTATTTATTTTTGAACTGTGGAGTTATTTCCTATATTCCTGTATATAAAAGAAATTCACATTGAAGGTATTGATGGTTGTATTCCTGCAAAAGAATATGAGATTAATTATTATATATTTTTTAGCATTTCCTTTCTCTCCTATTATTACAACTTGTATTCATATATTTATTGCCGAAGTTTTTCTTTAAAAGTATTTATAACATCATAGTAAAACTTAATTCATCTGTCTTCAGAAACCAATAATTTGTTGTTCAAAAACTACGCAAAATATTTTCTTTCAACATTTTTCTATTTTTCCAGGAATATTAAAACTCCTGATCTTTTTAGACAAGAGAAAATATACAAGAAAAATATATATTAAATATACACAAATCCACACAATTGAAAAACTTCTGGTAATTTTGTTTTACAAAAGAATTTTTCAATAAAATGTTACATACAATGTTTGATAATATTATCAAAATCTGCAAATAACCTACATCCAGCCATTGTAATAATATAGGACAACTATAATTTGAATATAAAAGATAAGATAAATACATGCATTAAACATTTGTAATATATTGTTATAAATCTAATATTCCGTTAAAGCGATCTCTGTAAGTATTTCATATTCCCTGTATTTGTGACAAGTCTCTCAGTTTGAAAGGGTTGGATATAGTTTAAAGCTATTCGAGATAGAGTGTAAACCGGTATTCAAGTAAGATTACGTTATTCTAGCAACTCTGTTATAATGTCGACAAAGTCACGTGAAATGTCTCTAACGTAACTGTCAAAGATATATCAAATGATAACAGTAGTATTCAACGTCACTGTTTGTACATTTGGAGCGTGTTTTATTCAGTGTTTATATAAAATTGCAATCCAGTGCAATAGATGGTTGCATAGTGTGTAGTAAAGACGATGACAATTGTTCTGTAATCTGTGTACACTTTTAAGATGTAAATAGGACGTAAATTATACCCAGTGTCACTTAACGTTAAATGAATACATTCTGCCTTTATGTAAAACTACATGGCAACTCTATTTTACGAACTTCCTCATTTTCAGATAAATCTGTTGGCTAGCTGTTGCTTATTGGAATGGTGGCTCTCTAGGAAAACCAGCCTCCCAACTTTTAGGTATTACTGTGTGAGATATTTTTTTTTCCGAGAAAAGAATATGTATACTTATTTATATGTTAAACATGAACTTAGCCAAAAAAATTAAAAGTTTGTGAATCCAACAAGGAATGTTTTAAGGAATGTTTCTTATCTTCACATATACACTTATGAAACTGTTACTATTGATTATATTAGTAAATATTTTAAAATCCTTAATACTTTTTAAATATTTTTCACATGTTTAACATTCCTTAAAACCTCTTTTAATCCAAAAGCTTCGTTTAAAAATGCTTAAGACCTTGCTTATTCTCTAAATATTATATTGATATGGTTAAGCTGTATAACTTAATTTTTTATTGCTTATTGACGTGGCACTTAAAGACAACTCTAGAATTATCAGTCATGGACACGGAATTTTAAGCCACAATAAAGCGACGAGAATGAAACATGTGATGACACCTTTTCGAACAATTGCACGACACCAAAAAGAATTTTGAGTTTCTACAAATTTAATGGGAAGCAGCCCCTTTTCTCTCTCGATTTTTAGTGGCATCAGAAATAGGAACACATGACTCGTAAAAAACAATGTCTGCCAAAAGCATATACAATATTATAAAATAATGTTTTCTTAAGGATCGAATTTTATTTCATTAAATCGTTTTATTTATATAACTGAAGAAATAAATATTCATTCCCTGCCAGAAAAGACTGAATTATAAGATTATTGTAATTTATATTTAATGAGGAAAAAAAAGATTAGGACATTTTTCAGCATATATTATGCAATTTGTGTTTATCTAGATTAAAGTATCAAATTTATACTATATAATACATGTATGATATTCTATTAAAGATTTAACTTACGAAAAAATTGAAATGGAAGCTATTAGTTTTATTTCCTGTGTTTATTTTTTTTAAAGTAATTAAAAACAACATACCTTTTTATATTGTAATTTTCTGGTCCAGTTTAGTTGAATGTGTTATTATTTTGAAAACATAGGTTTTAATATATTTTGATAGAGAACATTTTATAGTATATTTTTTGGAAGTTCAAAATATGTTGGAATCAACTTTTTCCTGCTGAAACGCTGCTACGCAGTTTTAATAAAGCTAGCGCATATACTGCACACATTTAAATGAAATGTGAAACTACTTTGTTTATCGTATTTTCACGAGAATTTCTAGAAATGCAAATAGTGTTATACCGTTAGTTTCATTTGCTTAGAACACATATTAAAAACGTTGTTTTCTAGAAAATGTGTCAGTTCGAATTACACCGTAAAAAAGAAGTTTTTGAGTTTTGAATCATGAAAAGAATATTGATTGACAGTGAATCATAGGCATATAAACTCTAGAACTGTACAGAAGAATGTATGTCCAAATGCTGAAGGAATTAACTGTCTTAAGACTATTTAACCATTAGATTGAAAATATGAAATAAATAATACTAAGAGTTCCATGGTGTTGGGGGGTGCTATATATAAGGGAAAGTTGAAAAGTAAAGGGATTTTTACAATATATCTTTCCAAGATTTGGCAACAGCGCTAGTACCCAGCGATTAATGAGGGGTAGTCGGCAAGACTTCTTTTCAACATGTCACACGTCCTTCCTCGTAGTGGATGGTGTGTAGCAGACCATTCAAGATGGCGGCTCCATTGTTCTTCTGCACCAAGGAGGAAAGTAGGACAATGATTCGCTTTTTGTTTGTGGAAAGTGTGATACCTGCGCTAGATACTAGCCATACATTATATCATTATATCCTCAACGACTTGATCGGTATCCTTTGTGGTTGACATCGATGGACTTTCCAATCTTTCATTGTCCCATAGAGAAATTCTTCCCTGTTTGAAGGGGTTCAAGAGACGGCTCAGGTGCATTGTACATAGCCAACGAAGTCAAACAGTAGCTCCAGTTACCACCCAGTTGAATGATTTTTCCAGTCGTACAGTCTGTAAACGGACTGTGCAAAGCTTGTTCCACCGAATGCGTTTCAGGAACATTTAACCTACGAGTGTACCAAAGCCCGATGCTCACCATGGGCTGTATGTCTTGTCTAGGCAAGAGAGCACGGAGACTGGAGAGTAGAATACTGAAAAAGAGTAGTACGTTCGTTAAAATATGGCGTCAGGCTCGTGAAACTATGGATCCAGCATGCCAGGTTGGAAGTGTGCAAGAGGGCATGGTGGCTCAATCATGGTATGGATTTTTTTTCGTGGCACTGTTTGGGATCTTTTGTGCGTGTACCAACCTCTCTCAATGCAATGCAGTACGTGGAATTTCTGGGTGATCACTTCCATCCGTTTATGATGTTCTGTTATCCGCACGGTAACGGAGTTTTTAAGCAAGATAACTCAACCTCTCACAAGTCACGGTTGGCTACTGGCTGGTTAGAGGGGCATTCCTCTGACTTTTCTGTCATAAATTTTCCACCTAGAAGGCCAGATTTAAATCATATCATGCATCTTTGGGATGTTTTTTAACAAAATGGGAAAGGCTATCACACATCACCAACAAGCCTTATCAAATTGTGGACAGCTTCAGCCGATTTTTGCTACTTCATTCCCGTCGAACGTTTCCAGAAATTTGTTGAATCTATGTTTGATCACGTGACAATCATTACCAAAATCAAAGGAGGCCCAACTCTATACTAGGTAGGTATCCCTAATTCAGTGCCCCTTCATTTCATAATACACAGGCGTTATGTTGGTTACATTCTTCAACTCTACATTGATATTTCCTACATTGTCACCCAGAGGGAATTTTTAAGCAAGATAATGATCGTGCACATTGAGCTCAAGTACTTTAAGATTTTGAACCTCATATTATACCCCTTTGTGATTGGTTGTCCCTTGACTTATTCCCTCTAAGGCGTTTGTGTGAACAGTTGCAATGTCAAATTACGCCATGTCACTTTGTACATGATTTGGAGGTAGCGTTTTAAGATTTATGAACCTATTTGCCTCAAGAAAACATCAAGTATCTAATTAATCGAATGCTGGACTATATGTAGCATGCATTTCAGCTGGAAAGGAACCGCTAAATTAAAGCTAGACTGTATTAATCTAATTGTTCACACTACGTGGTTTTCATTGTCTTGATTGCTGTATCAAATGATCTCTCATTTGTATCATTATACGTATATAAATTTCATATGAATTCGCAGCTTCTTTCTTAGTGTTATATTTTCAATGCACCTGAGTGTACATTGGTTTTGTCATTCATTCTTCTTTCTGGTGTTGCACTCTAGATATATTACAGTATATTGTGATATTTTTGCGAATAAGTATTTTTTTAAAATAGCTATTTAATTGTCATTTCAAAATATCTCTAAAATTACTGATTAATTTCTAATGAAATTTTAAAGTTCATCTTTGTAGATTATTCTCTAATTTATATTGCAAAACTTCGGATTCAGTGATAGAAAATTTAATATATTTAAGAAAGTCATGAAATATATTACAATGTCTTTCCAAATGTAAGCCGATCCGCGTAAAACAAAATGCGTTCCTTTCTTTTAAAATATTAACACTAATTTAAAACATGTACATAAATAAAATTGAAAAAAAAATCCTATAATTTTCAAATACGTCGCGATGAGGACGAAAATGTTGTCCAGCGGGTAAAATGAAAGAAATGTTTTCAAAATAAAAGGCTGAAAAGCAAAAGGATTAACGCGAGTTTAAGGACTAGTAACCCCATTTAAAACTAGCTTTTTCTTTCCTAGTTTTGTTATCATGCACTCTGTCTGCGCAAGTCTTACTTTGTGTGCTATTACTTTGTTTGGAAAACTAGGGGAATAAGATGTTCGTGAAAAAATAATTTCAAAGTATATAGGGTGTTGCCGAATTCGTCCGAAAAATTCAGAGGAGTGATAGTAGGCAGCATGAGTATGAAAAATCCCCATAGAATATGAGTCACTACCACGTTTAGTCGGTAAAGATGGCTAAAATATTAGCCGTCAGAAGGACGATGATCCAGACAAGGCGTGTTATGAAATGAATACGGAGATTAGGAAAAAAAAAAGAGAAAAAGAAATTTTGAAAAAATCCAAACATATGTAACTGTCCCAATTCGCCTGGAGATGATGCCTGAAATGCAGACCTTTGCCCACCAGAAAATGTAATTTGTGCATGATGCTGAACCAGCATATTTTTCGATTGCGGTCGATTAGATTAAATGCTACATATCCCGGTAGGGAAATTGGGTGCAGTGAACATGTTGATTGGCCTCAAAGATCCCGGGACCTCCATACCTTCGATTGTTTCTTCTTGGGCCATCTAAAATCCCTGGTTTATGAGACGCAGGTTACTACTGTGAAGAAATTTTCGGCACCGCTCATCGTCGCTTCAGCTGGCATCACCATAACACCAGATTTGTTTGAACGCGTCCAACATTCTTTCGTCCCTTAATGTCGGCTGTCTTTGACCCAACTTCAAACAATTCCTGAAGCAATTATTTCACGTTGCACTCCTAACGTCATTCTGAGATACATTGATCGTATTGTAAGCGATTGCCTCTTTTAATTCCTTTGGACATCACACCCTTCATAATAGTTTTTTGCGAATTACTCCAATTAAATGTGGTTGCGACTCCGTGTTGTATGTTAATTAATTGTCCCCATGATGCCTACTACCTGAATTTGCCGGTCACATTCGGTTATTTACTTTAAATTGTCACGTTTGTGTAAAATTCTAACAAAAGTGTTTCTGTTTCGCTTTTAAATGTAATTAAGAAACAAGTTTGTGAAAGGACGAAGAAAAAATTCAAAATAAATTAAACTCCTAGAACTTTGCTTCATGTTTTGTGGATAAAAGTTTTTGGCATGATGTCCATATATATTTAGACCTGACAATGAGTAAATGAGAATATTATAAATTATTTAGAAACTGAGATACTGACGTTAAAGAATTTTTGTTACTTTCTTTTTAAGACTTTCTTTTGAAACAGCCAAAACTTAGAAAAAATTACAATGTCTAACCATTACAATCAGAAAATGCTAATAAAGCAGTTTTTCTTAAACTATGTTTTTTACAAGATTCGTGAATTCGTATGTAAGCTAGTTTTCTTATTTTAATTTTAAATGCAGTTTCAAAATTCATCGGCTTACAGACAGAAATATACAGTAATAAATTAGTAATTAATACATTAAATCCATAATTTGTATAATTTAAACTATTTACGATGAAATTTATTATGTCTAGCAAAAAGGAAACTTTAAGCATAGTTAAGTGTTCTCTAATTCCTCACCTTATTCTTAAATTTCAAACTGTATAAGATGATGAATTAAAATGGATTTTTGCTTAACCCCCTGTAACATCTATCAATCCATAAGAGGCTTGGGTGTAAAAATAAACGGAAGCATTACACAACTTGGGTATATTTCCAGCCATAAATCTTGCAACTATAACGACTACAGATGGTTATACTGTGCCAAATATTTACAAAGCATTCAAAAAAAAAAGATTTACTTTCATTATTCCATATTTACTGTTAAAATATAATTTAATCACAAATTTTGAATTTCAAAATTCCTCACATGGAAAGGAGTAAAAATTTAATTGATTTAATAATTTCTCCGTGTATTGGTTAGTTTTGTTTTGAAGAACATTTTTTATTTTTGTGTGTGTCTTTTTTTTCTTCCTTAAACAGTCGAAAAATATGTCTGTAAGAAATTAAAATCTAAATAAGCTAAATAAGCGTATGATCGCTAAAGAAAAAAAAAAGTATATATACAACTAAAAACTAAATAATCTACAAAGCTAAGCGTAAACTCACTCTTATTCCGAGCTAAATCAACATATAACTGCAGTAATAGTAGGTAAAATATTTTTTTCCGAATTAATACAGTTGATAATATGAATAATTACCAGCAACTGTTTGTTGTGTATTAAACAATGAATTGAAATTTATTGTAGCTTTTAGCATATTTTCTTTAACAACTGAGAGAAGTTAATGAGAGTATAGGATAAAGAAAAACATTTTGTACATATTCTCTCATTAATTTAAATAAATGTAAAATTTATTAACTAACGAAAACTCTTATGAAATAATATTTATATCATCTTAAAACTATTTCACTTACTAATAAATACTATAATGACAATCTTACGGCTTCTTTTTAATGGTGCCCTTGTTCTATTTTTTTACCCCGCCATTTAGGATTGCACTTTATATATATCATGAATAGTATACAAATGACTGAAATATATTTTCTGACACAAAATTGTTTAAACAACTTTCCTAAAACAATAAGCTTCAAGGATATTAAAAAATAGTTAGAGCTGGAAAAATATTTTAGAAATAATGCATTATTATGATAAGTATAATTTGGGCCACACTATTTGTTGATTATATGAGCTGCATTATATTATTCTATTTATAAAGATAATTTCGTAAAATAAAGAAAAAAGGTATGCATAAGGACATATGTAAATGTAAACAAGTACTTCTTTTTCGTACAACTATTTTAAAATCTGGATTAAAAAGAGGAATTTTTCTAATGTTCTTTTTATTTTTATTGTCTTTCCTTTTTGTACATGACACTATTTACGTTAAGTTTTGAAATTTCAACATTTTTTAAATAAACACGTAAGTAAAACAGCGATCAACAAATGTTTCAAAACTTTATCTTATTATCCTTTTAGATTTCGTTTAATTTTAAAAGTATTTCTTTAATTTTAAAAACTTTCTGATTCATCAATGCAGTTCCCTTTAATTCTTTATCGATTTTTATGTAGTCTTAAACGTTTATTAACCAAATATTTTATATATAAAAATAAATTTTCTCAGCTGCATTCAGTATATTTCTTTAATTTTTAAAACATAATAATTCTATGCATTTAACTATCTTGGAATCTATAAAAGTAATTAGGTTACATAAAAATATGAATGGGAAATCTAGATGTTTCTCTAAACAAAATTAGAAAGCCTAAAATGCTAAATGTGACAAAAGGAACAATATCTAATAACGCTTATAATGTAAGTTGTGTTTTTTTTCTTTTGATATATATATGAATATATATATATATGGTTAAAAAATAGTTACATAAGAATGCATTGCATTCGGGAACACTTAATCTTCTTATACACAAGCTGTGCACAGAGTTTTCCATTGATTGAAAACCCCTTGCGAATTCCAAAGAAATCATATGACTAACACCTGCTTTCAATCTCTCTCTCTCTAACCTGTATTATATTATTCCTCTATTCATCTGAAGTACCATCGAAGTAAAAGCAGGTGCAACCTTAAGAATAATAATACAGTCCTGTTTTGTCGGCATTGCCAAAATTTAACTTGTAAAAATCATACGAAACAAAATTAATTAGACTTGTGTACGTGGTTAAAACCGGGAAAAAACTGGTTATTTGTCCAAATGTAGAATTCATATAACTTAATTCTGTCTTTTTATCAAATCTCTCTTTTTTGCTCCAGAATTTCCTATAAATTAGACCAAATATATTATTTTACAAAATAAATGAAATATCCAAATCATATAATTATGCATTTGCTCAATTACTTACCATACATATAATTTATTTATATATATTTTTTCAAAAATTTATATCTATAATAAAATATTACTTTATAACTCAAAAACTAACAGGTAAATAATATCTGCCACCAGCGTAACTACACATCTTTCTTTTGCCCGTGTAAGAGAAGGTTAGACATAGTATAAAGTGAAACATTTGCTAAAATATTCACAATTCAAAATAAAAATGCTGCTATTAATTAAACTTAAATTTTTTTTAAATAAATGTAAATGCTTCTAGAATAATTGATTTTTAACTCACTAGTACTGAGAATAATATTCCAGAATTTTACGAAGTGAGCAAATTACGTGGAACACAGTTAAAGAAAGTGGAACTTTATGACTTAAATCGTTTTTCTATTAAAGTAAAATATTAGGTTCTGCATTTATAACACGATACGATATTCGCAATACGTTTCACCCTTTTTCACATTTAATTATTGTAAACATTAAAATGTATAGTCATTGTTTGTGAATAGAAATGGAAAGTTGTTCTTATGAAACGTTATCTCTAGAATAATTCATGGCTGTGAAATATTTTAATAAAAGAAGGATAACAATTTTTCAGAAAAATGAGCTTATTTACTTATTGTAGAAAGCAAGCACTGATTTCAATATATATTTAAAAACCTATCGGGGACAGAAAAATGCTCAATGTTGAAATTGAGCATGAGGTACTTTTTAATTGTGCTATTGCAGCAATATTTTGCAAAATATTAACTTTCTTTATAAATTTTAATTTTTCACTTTATGTAAGCGAAAGTGCATTTGTGCACATAGTTTGTATTCAATCATTTTTAAATTGGATACGGAGGAGGATTCATTTGGTTTTATTAAAGGATACGACTACGTTTAAAAATATATATGGAATGTATAGTTTAAAAGCTGAAAAAAATAATAATATACATTTTGATATTAAGGAATCTATTTCATTAACCAAGATAAGTTTTCATTTCATTGATTTGTAGTAATTTTCATTTGCTTGAAATGTATTCGTATTCTGCATTTAAATATACTTAAATGGCATTTTTTTGTTATAAATAACCATATATTTTATTGAAGTGGGCCAGTCTTTCCCCGATATTATTGTATATTATTTCTCCGATCTATTTCTCTAATTTTCACATCCACAAGTGTCATTTTCCTGTTTATAGATTCTAAGTTATAAACATAAGAGAGTGCATTGCAAAGACATCATTAATAATCGTTCATTATGTTATTTGGTATTGTTTTGTATTTAATGTAATGCATTTTTATCCCTTCGTTACGCGTGTGATTCGCTGAGACGCACAGTATAAATTATTTTAGTGTCACACTCACACGGTGCTCGGGAAATAAACTCATTTTCTTCTATCTGTATTTCTTCATTTGCACTAGGGTTCAGTACTAAGGACGCAGTCTCGCGCTTCATATTTCGGGCGACTTCTTGAAACTGATAGAGGCTGCTTGCCCAATAACGTAAATTTTAATACCCATGGAATTTTTAGAGATTTTGATGCTTTCCTGTGACGTAAAGTGTAGGTTTCAATTTTATACTAAAATAACTCGAAAAACGTATTTTTCTACTTTAAGAGGTATTTTCTGCTGGGAAATGAGATTCATCTGAGAGAAACCTTGAGAAGATGTCATCTGTGAAGACGGCCTGAGAGTAACATTCACATGCCTCGTTCATTACGAATTATGATTGATGAAATATCTGATGCACATCACCCTGTTCAAGACAAAAAACTATGAGAAACAACACCAAGAAAAATAAAATTTCTGATTATATCTTAAATATTATAATACGACTTGTGTAACATACGCATGTATGTAATGGAGTGAAGTTTGCTCCTTACAATTTGTTAAAAAAATGTTTTCAACATAAAATACACAGTGCGGCAAAAATGTTTTAAGACTTATCCTAGAGCACAGGCTGTAATGGCGCTATGAATACGAATGCGTATGCGTCATAATGTCCGTGATTTTCTGTCACGCTGCTAACAAGTTTGGTGCGTTTAGTTAAGTAGTTAGAAGAAAACAAGCGTTTATTACAGATATGAATTTTTTTTTAACATTGATTTTTTAAGATGGAACAAAGAGTTGTAATCAAATTTCACGCAAAACTTGGTAAAGCATACAACTCATGAAACACTTTTACGATTACTGTTTTTAAGTAGATCAAACGGTTTTGTGTGGCACAAACGTTTTTTTTTTTTTTTTGGATGGAAGAGATACAGAAGAAGAGGATCAGCATTGATTTTTTGCCGAAATATTGTATTTGAATAACTTCTTTTTGTCGAAATGTTCTTAAAACACTTCTATACATGCATTCTAATCTAGTCTTAAAACTTAATCCTACTGAACAGTAGTCCTGCAATTATTTAGTAAAAACATTTACTTTATATATTTTATATCGCAGTGTCAAAATGGCACCGGTAAACGTTTAAGGGTAATTGAAATCCTGGACTTTCTAGTGTTAATTGTTAAATCTTACCAATGAAATGATCAAATCCTCTTTTAATGTAAGTATGAGGTGATTTATCGGAAAGATGCCACGCGCCTATACATGGTACTTCTTGATGTGTGCCTAGCGGAGGGTGAATGTATTTAATGTAAAACATCGTTATGTACAAAAAATATGATGTTTTAAGAAACATAAAAAAATTGTTTGGTTTACTTTATCCCAAATTCAATACAGCAAACACTTTCAAGAAAAAGTTCTTGGTAGAAATTGTTTGCTTTAAAAAATGTAGACATTGAAGTCAACGGACCTAGCCAATATCCCACTTAAAACTGGAAATTACAACATGCTTAAGGAGCTAAATTCATGACTGTCATATGTTAAAGGTTGTCACGGGTTCTTTACTGAATTCAAAACTGACAATAAAGCTTACTTGTACTTGTTGTTCTATTTGGAATATTTAGATAAAATTTCAAATTTTATCATTGTGTAAAGATGTATTATGGCAAAAATCATCCAAAAGCTTATAAATTAAAAAAAAAATCTTATTTTATACGTGCATTTTTGAATCAATTGTATTTTGTTTACATATTTCCTTTAATTTTGTTCATAAATATGTACATTTTAAAAGAACGTTTCTAAAAAAAAAACCAAAATTTGGCAGCAGCGAACTGATAAATACGAAACACATGCTTGTACTTATAATTTGACTATGACGTCACATGAATTTATGAACTTATCAGCTGGAAACACCTAAATATAGTTATCAAGTGATTGTGAAATGACATAGATCTACCCCATTGTTACAAAGTGTTGCAAAGAACAGTTTTTAGCCACCACATGAGATTGTGTTATAAAACCACCCCTTTCATTCAAATAAAGTATTAAAAATATTTTTGTATTGAATCAATTTATTTGAAAGTAATTTGTGTGATATTGTTTGACTACTCGTTTTTGGCATGATTCTGAATTTGCGCTAAATAAATATTCGGTAACCAGTCAAATGTTATCGTATTGGCATGTTATCATTCTAAATTGGCAAAATTTCTCAACTTTTTGGTGGAAAAATCAATTGGTACTAATTTTAAGTTAGTGTCATTTTTTTTTGTAAGACTAAGTTCATAATTGGTGAAAGCAAGTGTGAATTATAACAGAAATAAATTTGAAATTAGTTTAGTTTATCATTTTATTGGTAACCAAAACAATAATTCCTTATGTGGTTAGTAAAAAAAGAAAGAAAAAAGAAATAGAAATTTGAATTTGAATTTGACACGCTGACTAGTACATGCCAGCGAAATGCAACAAAATAATAAATCTAAAGTGAAAGAGATATTGCATGTTCTGAATCTCAAATCAAAGAGAAACGGTAAGGTATTTAGTTAAAAGTAATAAGTTATTTTTAGTATTGAGTCCTTAAAAACTTGACATAAATATAAAAAATAATGACATAATAATAATACTAAGAATCATTGGAAGTCAACACTCTCATGTTACACATCTGTCAACTTCTAAACTCAAAAATAATGTGATCACAGCTATGATTTTTAACTTTTAAGAATAATGGTCTCATATATAATAACTTTACTAATACTAAACATTTTCAAACTCTTCCTTTTCAGTTTTAAAAATTTCTGACATCCGTAAAATTGATGGGATTATTTTATTTCATTAAATTAATAATTTCAAGTGAAAATTTGATTTTTTTATTCTGAAACTATATTTTTTTAAATTTCATTTAATTAATAGTCATCATCATTTAAAACCACAAATGGAAATATATATGTTCATACATATTTTATTAAAATATCTCAACTTTTGTTTCTCATTTCTTATTGCATTATACTAATGACATGATTCTAGAATTTATCAAATATTTTTGCATTGCCTTAGAATTTTTATTATTACATCTTAAAAATGATGCAAAGGTCTGGATTCTGAAATCTGAATTAAACCAGTTAGCATGAAAAAAACCAACGTTTTATCATAATTAAACCGAATTCCCTGAATCTCTGCAAACTGTTCTATGCTTTTGAAAAATATGAACGATTAAATTTCAAGCTACCGCAGGGAATCATTGGATACGAGAAGAGGTTTTAAATTTAATGAGCAAGCAGTAACACTGGCTGAGGTTACAATAATAGCGTCTTTTAAACTGAAACCATTATTCTCCTTGAATTTGCAGTTGCGCCTTTCATTGTCATTGTTAGTACAATGTGCACTTTCTCTAATGGTGAAACTCGGTATTAAGTGCCGAGTTTAAAAATTTATGCGAGACTGATATTCAAATATGAATTTCAAATTTTCTTTTGGAATAAAATATTATTTGATATTTATTTGGATTTGTTCAAGATAAAAGGGTCTGTTCATTACAAACAAACAACACAAGAATATACACTCTTTTGTAATAAAAGCTTAATAGCTATAGATAAAAATAAATTTGCAGGATACTATTTTGTTTGCATACGTATTATAAGCAATTAATATTAAGAAAAAAGTTTAAAAGCAAATTATATTATTTTTAGTTGCATCATCTATTAGAAAACTCTTGCCCGAATGATGTACCGATGAAATACAAGGAGATTAATTACGGCTATAATTTTCCTGGCATCATGCGATAACAAAGAAATAACTTAAAACTACTTTCAGCTCATTGAAACATAGATGTGAAATTGTAATAAAAAATAAAGTCCCACTAAGTACTGATAACTGACTGCTATCATCTGTATCTAATGTATTGCGGTAATCATTGCAGCATAACTTTTCTTCTTTGCAAGTATTTGAGAATTTTGTATTTTCTACTTAATTCTGTATTAAATTATCTTTAAATGATGTGAATGACTTTACATTTTGTACAACGTAGCATTTTCTCTAAGTGTACAAACTTAAAAAAAAAATATAACAGTTTTCCAAAATGTCCACAGTTTTGGCCACCACTGTATATTTACGCGTACGTATATCTAGATTAAGATTAAGGATTTAAGAGTATTTTAAAATTATAAAAAGTGATATATATATATATATATATATATATATATATATATATATATATATATCCCAAAGGAAAATGAATACTCCAGTAATTATTTAATTGAATATTCAGAATTTGTCTTTCCATTAGAGTTATTTTTAAATATGGAAATGTTATTGAACGTTTAAGTAAAGAAACACTCATGAAAATAAATGTCATTTGCACTCGATAAAAGTATTTATTTGATGATTTACAATCTTCTTACACGTTACATACATATAACTCTGGTCATTCTTGATAATTTTCAAAACAGGTTCACCTAACGATATTAATGTCACACCGAGAGATGAATTAATAAATCGAAAAAAAACTGCAACATTGTGATTTATCTGTTCTTGTTGCATAGACAACAACAACGTCTTCTTCTTCAACATGAGCATTTCGAATGCAAAATTCAAAAGTGCTCGTAATAGTCTAATTAAATGTTATTTCACATCTTCATCACTTTTTTACTTGTTTGTAAATCCACATTGCATTCACGTAAGATGTTGAAGTATACAAACTTCAATGTGATTAATCATGTATCCAGATCAAATCAATTTGTGGATAACAAAATGTCATAGTCTTGCTCAGTGAATTTTTTTATTGTTGAAAGTCCTGAAATCACTATATTTTCACCACAGATTTGTAAGAGAAAACAGTATGTTGATTTGCGCAAACGGACAGGCTTTTGATGAGAATTTTGCCTGCTCCGTATTTACATAGTGTTTGTTTTTCAGGACAAGTTTGTCGTAAATCTGATGAAAACAACGCAGAGGGTGAGAATTATTAGGGTGAAATAACTGATTGGGTGTGATTGGGAATTAGTCGTCAAGCCCCCAGCGATGATTTCTCCTAATTCGCTGCTGTAGTCGGCATCGTAGGTGTCCAGGGTATCATTTGTACCTAGGAAAGAAGTGTAACAGGGATGAGTTTTAACAATAAAAAATTTAATACAATGATAAAAATGATTTATTTAATTTCACTATAGATTACTCTTATTTAAGATTATTATAAAAATGATTTTAACACATAGGAAAAAAAACAAATGTGAATATATGAAACGTGTATGACAATTATGTGGTGTGATAATAATAACAGATTGATAAATCCAAGAAATAATTTTTAAGCGTTTTGTTTCTAAATATTTTTGAAATGATCAAAACTAACGATAAAGGTATGTGAAAAGAAAACGTAATCTATTTTTTTCTCAGAATCTTGATTTTTTTAGGGGAGATAAAGTAATTGTCAGTAAAACCATTGAGTAAATTTAAAATAAATAACTTTATAAGAAATCTTACAGATACTGTGAGAGAGGAAAAAAATATGATCGTAATTTCAATAGCAATTTAATTTAAAATGTTTAGAGTACATTTCACCATCTTTTTTAACTCTTCGTTGAATGTATACTTGGAGTAAAAGTAATATTATGGCTTAACTTTAAAAAAAAATAATAATTTCTTCTTATACTTACCATTCAAGGCGGATAATGTTCTCAAAATGCACCAGGAAAAAAAAAAGTTAACCCATTTATACTGTTACAGAAAATTTATAAACAAATAAACTGAAGAACATCGTTTTCCTCCCTTGGTACTGTATTTGTATATGGTGCTAAAATCCACTTATTTTATTCAAAAATATATGGGAGGAATACATTTTTTAACAGAAGGATGGGCTAGAATTGAACCAATATGAAAGACTTGGAGACAACTATGTGGGTGCAGTTTGAAACGCCTGAAAGAAACCAAGGCACGTATCGATACAAATCAATCATCAATGGGGCGTGTCTGGCTTCTCATCCTATCGCGCGCGTTGTCTGATACTATATCTACAAAAGTATAGACTATAAAAGCACCGAATTTATGGACATTTATGGTTTCTATTGGAGTCTAACCTTATGGGTGTTCTATGTGAATTTCATTACGCAGAATTCAAATAATAAGTTATAAGGAACTATTAGGGGATTGGACTATTTATAAAGAATCTATATATTGTTACTATTTTTTTCTGACTGTAAAGATATGCATCAATTTCTTCCTTCTTTAGCACTGTAGGTTCTTGAACTTCTTCATTTTTATTTTATTATAATATATATACATATATGTACTATTTATAATAATGTTCTAACTTAAAACATGAAAATAGTCAGAGAATGTAGAATAAAGTAGTATTGCCCACGAAGTAACATTTGAACAAATTTTTAGACTTCCGGATAAGTTAGCAGTTTACGCATAATTTCTGACACACACTTTTAAAAGATTTTTTTTTTTAAAGTTTGACTTTAATTTGCAAAAAATCTAAATCTCAGTAATCCAATCGAATGAAAACAGTCTACCTACTTAGAAATATACAATCAACTAAAAAGTGTTAAACATAGTTTGAAAGATACTTAAATAAAAGAAATTTGCAAACTTAATACACAATGAAGACTAATATAAATGAAGAAAATAAGATAGTATTTCAGTAAATATTTGTTCATAAAAAGTATTATTGAATGAAATCAACATCTTGTATGTAAAAAAAAATATGAAAAAATTACTTTAAAAACAAATTGATTTTTAAAGTAATATCTAAAAAATTAAAAACTAATAAAACTTTTACAAATTTAGATAGATATTAAATGGT
>BMAV01019777.1:439233-454800 GCA_019973955.1 Trichonephila inaurata madagascariensis | reverse complement strand
TTAAATGGTAAATATAAAACTTGACAAAACGAATTTAAAAAAAAAAATGTTCGAGACATCTATATTTAATATCTTTAGTATATAAAAAAGAGTAATCAAAATATTGAACTCTAAGTGGGGAAATTATTATGACCAGCTGACACTTATACTCATATCTGACATAGCTTCCCGTTGGTGCTGCTAGAGAACGAAATAACTATCTAAAGCTATGATTCTCAAACTTTATATGTTTGAGACGCAAATATTCAATTACAATTTTGATAGCACACCCCTACCCCTCCATACAATAACATTGCATTGAATTCAATAACACTATATTTTGAAGCTAAATGTACAGAACACCTTTAATCTCTCTAGTGCCACCATCATATACAAACATCTTTCTCATCCAAAGTCTTAATTGCCCCAGATGTATATATACGTCTCTTCCCACAATATGATTTTATCTGTGCACTACCATCCATAAAATTATTCCGTTGGTTTTGGAATGCAATAAAAGGACAGCGTGATAGTGTTTGCAAAGGATTTACTTATTTCAGAGGATTTGCTTATTTATTCCTTTTCTCCCCCTCCCTCAATACACCATATACTTTCACCTACATGGAAAACGGTGGCATTGGAGAGCGAATTGCGTTCAGGTATTAATTATAAACCATACAATTTATCAAGATAAGTGTTAATTTTCGCATATAATTTTATATATGACGAGCCCATGGTGTCCCTGGTAATTATTGAACTTGTTCTTAAATTAGTATTGTTAAACTAATTATAAAATACATTGTGCAATACTGATGCTTTTATAAGTGTATTGTATCAGAGTGTAAACGTGCATTTTTTTTATTATGTCAGAATGCATTTTGTTTGTTTACTTTCAGTAAATTAATAACTTTTTAAAATAATTTGTTTTGTTTTTTACTTTACACTTTGCTCTCTCCTCCCTAGGTGCCGCTCCCGACCGTTTGAGAAACGCTAATCTAAAGGGAATGGAGTTATAATGAAGCATCAATGGCTCTATGTTGCTTGCTAAGAAATGAGGATAAAACGTGACTTTTGAATGCGGACTGAACTCTGGAAGCTTCAAGAATCAGAATCTTCAAAACGGCTTCCCGAGAGTAACAATTATTAATACTTAATGTGAGAGTGGATTACTAAGCAGAAAACCGGGCTCGATACCAAGCTTGTGGTCGCAACATGCTGCTGAACCGTACTCGGATAGGAGGATTCCCGAAGTTGTCCAGTTCAACAAAAGTGCAAGCAAACATCAAATTGGGGGAATCGATATTAAAAAGCAATTATATAAGAACAACTCTGAAAAGATTTTCTCCGCATGTTACACTAAATACGCTAAGATAACAGACGATACGTTCTAAAGTCTCTACTGCCAACCTTTAATAGCTGTATATATTTCAAGTTCACAAAAGGGCACTAGAATTGCGCAAAAGATCCCTGGAAAAGAGTTATGTTGTCTAATGAAGGGTTATTTTTCCATTACATCTTGTAAATGGAGGGTTGAGATTATGGCGAAAACAGAATGAAAGCAAAGACCCCACCTGCACTTTAGAAAAATCGTCAAGCTGATAGATGCAATATTATGATGGCGGGATGTTTTATTGGTCTTGCATGGGTTCTTTGATTTGTATGGAAGAGCGTTTGAAAGCCAAAGGGTATTTAAGTGTTATGGCAGATGAAGTGTATGTTAGTGGTGAACTCTCTGCTCGGGACGTATATTTTCAGAGAGAAAATGATCCCTGTTATTCAACTGTCAATATCCTCAAACGGTTCGAAGAACATGAAACAGACTTTTACCTTGATTAGTTGTCCAGCACAATCACCATATTTTAATCCAAATGAAAATTTAAAAGGATGAGAATGAATGGGACATCAGAAAGCAGGATGCAGTATCATCCAATTTGAAAGGATTTGAAAGTATAAATTATAGGGTATGTGGACTCTTATTCTGCAAACTACCTACAACATCTCAGGTGATATTAAGCGCAAAATGTGGCCCAATATTGCATAAAAGGGTGTCATAATAATTTCACCATTCAGTGTATACTCATTAAAATTAACATCAAACTCATAACAAATGTATGTTTGAAGAATAAGGATAATCCTTTTGTGTGGAAACATGTACCTATATTTTTTTTTTTTTAATATTAATAATTTTATCGATACTTTTATCAACAAAATATGAGTCAAGCTGCAAATATTTAAACATTATATTCTTGTTAATTTATATATAAAGATTACTGCTCAGAGAGAATGAAAATTTATTAATATTAGAATTCAAAGGATTATTTTATAAAGAATTGGATCGTTGGCTTAGAGGCAGTGTGACCGCTTCGTAATCCCAAGGTTGCAAGTTCGATCTTGACAGGAGTCGATGGATTTTCTGGATACGAGAATCGTAGGAACGCTTTTCATATGTCTTTGCGACAAGTAAAAGATCCCTCCAGTATTAATTTAACCATGTTTACTCTCAGCAAAATTTAATCATGTTAATATTTAGCTTTCAATGACAGCTTGAGCTTCAAAATTTGGTAGTGAGATACAACGCGAGATGGTGCCACCATAAAATAGCTCTCACGATTAGATATTCCTCGTGTCTGAGAAAGCTTGGTTGCCACTATTCATCGGGCTGCGGTAGCCCAGTGGTCAATGTATCGGATCATGGTAGGCATGTCATTTCGAGGCCAGTATCACTAAAGACCCGCCGTATAGGGCAGCGATGAACGTTAAATCTGTCGAGAGCTGAAACGTCCTTTCAATGGTGTGGTGTGGCAGTTAGGAGAGAGGTGTGCTAACTCAGTGTCATCCACGTCACTTGACCATGTTTCAAAATTACGTTGTTCGTCGCCAAATGCCCTCGTACAGGTGAACAGTGCGACGTTAATATTCACTCACTCGGCACTATGCAAACTATTAAGAAAAAAAAATTATAAAGAATGTCTGTGTGTATAATTTAAGATCTATTCCATGTACTTAGCATACATACACGATGTATATCACATATTATGAATAAAGTATAAACATTGAAAACTCATTAAGAAACGTGTCCGTGTCAGCATATTTTATGAAACATCAACATTTAAAGAAACAGCTGTCTTGTATTTCAAGGTGAAAGGAAATAATTGTTATTTAATTTACTACACAATTTGTTTTATTGAAACATTTGATGCCAGAATGATACGAGTAAAATACATGCAGAAGCTAAATAGTTTGTTTTTTCCATAAATAGAAAATAAGTAAATAAAACAGAGAACAGGGTATTCAGAAGAAACAACATGTAAGAATAGCTTTAAAATTAATATTTACTTGTTAAAATCTGTCCTTTATATGTTGCATATGTGAGTGTGTGGGAATTTGAGGTCGTTTTTCGTTTAGTTTTCTTAAGTTCTTAGATCGCATTATATTCATAGTATTTTGACTCCTCTCATGTCAGAGGTAACATTCATTGAAAACGTGACCAGATATCCTCTTTCATGGGCATTTGAACCAATGACAGACGTTAATGAAGTCCTGTGAGCAGTCCATGTCCTCATTTGAATATTTGTAAATACATCCGTGGAGAACAACGTGTAACTCCAGGTCCCGAATTATTAATTTCGGTTAGCATTAGAGACCTCACTTTGTTAGTGAGAACATGAAGCAGTCTTGAAGAGACGTAATGAGTTATGCCCTGCGGTAACGCTGACAAATGGATATGTGTGCAGAGTAACTGCTTGTTTAGATGGCATTTTAGCGTATTTCATGGTCTTACACTTGTCTTCAAAAGCTACGTGTTTAAAAATATGTTACAGGGTTCCAAAAATTAAGGTATTCAACTACGTTCAGAACTGAGATTTTGCAAAAGCGTATAAATAGATAATATTTATGATATTTATTGTTACTTAGATTAGAAAATGTATATAAAATTGTTTTAAGAATAGTATTACAATAAAAAAGTATTTAAGTACAATATTTTGCCAACAAATGAACATAGAATGACCCATTTTCAAAATTTTCTCTTTTTGCGAAAAATGCTTCTATTATAATAATATTTTTCCTGTATATAGCTCAGACCTCTGTACAGAGGCTCAACTAGAATTTTTAAAATATATGACTTAGAAGTGGGTTTATCCATGTTTTACGACAACAGAGGGGAGAAATTTTAAGAAAAAAACGCCGATAATTATTTCAATGGGTTGTAACTCTGAAAATAATGTGAATTTTTCACAAATCATAGTTGAGCCTCTCTACAGAAGACTGAGCTATATACAGGCAAAATATTATTATAATAGAAGCATTTTTCACAAAAGGAGAACATTTTGGAAAAAGGTTATTCTAAGTTAATTTTTTGCCGAAATATTGTATTTAAATAATTTTTTTTGTCGAAATGTCCTTAAAACAATTTTATACATGTATTCTAATCTAAGTGACACTAAATATCATGAAAATTATCCATTTTTGCGCTTTTTAAAAATCACTTTTCCGAACGTAGTCGGATAGCTTAATTAAATTATAAATATCACTCATTTATAGCTATGGTATGACGTTTATTTATTATATTTAAGAAGAAACCGAAATAAAACTGTGGGAAACAGTGTTGCGAATAAATTAAGTAGCAGTTATTTTAGTAAGTAGCATAATTTGGTAGTTAATGCATTCCATTAAAATATATTTATTAATAACAGGATTGTTTGATATTTTAAGCAACTTGTTTTTGATAACACTAATCATTTTATTTCTAAAACTGCAGCTTTATTTTTAAAAACTCTAAAGATCAAAACTACCCGTAATAAATTAAGTCTAAATTTAGTAATGGAATATGTTGAAAACATATCTCCCGTCACTTTATTATGTTAGTAGTTTGCAAATTACAAAACTGATTCTTTGCTCATATGCGAAAATCAGTTTGATGATAGAGCAAACCATAAAAGCTCAACATCAACCGGTATAGTGTATGTCAAATTATTGTAACAAAAATGTGGTCTCAATAAGAGAACCACATAATTGTTTTAAAAATAAAGCATTTCTTTTTCTCCAATGAGGCTGCATTTTAGCAATTTGGCTTTTCCTCACACGGTAAGTCCCCAAATGTGAGAAACAATTCATGGGGGCAATATCTAATATGGAGGCTTTCACTACCAAATTTATTAATTGTAACTATTAATTTTAATTCAAGATATCTTGTCATGAGTACTAGAGCCAAATTGATACTCGAGGGATCTTTTACAATCCACATAATCATTTGACAGGCGTGCCTACGATTTTCGCATTAAGAAAATCTATAGACTCAAGCCTAGGTCGAACCCGGACCCTTGAGCTTATGGTCACGCTACATGTAAGCCACCGAAGACAAATGTAAAAAAATTAGATTTATTACATTAAAAATTATAAGATATTTTTAATAAGATAGATGTATTAAAAAAATATTTTAAATACAATTTTATCCGAGCAATCAATTGTTATTTATTGCTCAGAATTTTCTTAAAGAATTATTAAAAGTTTATTAGAAATTAATATTTTGACAGATGATTATTTTAAAATTTATTATTTTAATTCTCTGTTAAAGTATAGTTTTTAAAATTATTCAGAATTAAATTTTGTATGAATTAAGTATTACTTTTAAATTTATTATGTAGAACTAATACAAAGAAAAATATAAAGCTATATATGTATTAATTGTTTTTTTTTCTTTTTTTAACCGCGGAAACTGAAAATGTTTTTCATGTATTATTTCTTTTCGTATCTTAGAACACTTTTTAAAATGTTAACGTTTTCTAGCAACTATTTCTTTTTCTTCATTTTATCAAAAATTATAAGAAATTTTTAGTGAAGATATCTGAAAATATTTTTTGTTTATTAATAATATGTATTCTCTCTACACAATTTACTTAATTACCTAACAAACAATTGTGCTATATTTTCCCTTTTCTCAAAGGAAAAATTTCTTAAGAAGAGGACATAAAATATATTACTAGAAAAAGTTACTGTTATATAACTTCTCATATAAACGAAAAAATTATATGTCTTATTTGTTAGAGAAAATTTATTCCATTTTAAACATACTCCCATAAGTATTTACTTGTAATTACAGCTAAATGGTATTGATTTAATTGTTTACGGTATAGAAAAATGCATTCTTGCTTGTATTTTTCATTCATAATCTTTTCTTATTCTATTAATTAATATCTTTTAGTTTCAATTTTTGGCAAAAATTGTTATGAGTAAAAAATTTCTGTGCATAAAGTTTTATCCAAGGAAAAATACATTTTCTTTTTCTTCTTT
This sequence comes from Trichonephila inaurata madagascariensis, assembly GCA_019973955.1. Taxonomy (NCBI): domain Eukaryota; kingdom Metazoa; phylum Arthropoda; class Arachnida; order Araneae; family Nephilidae; genus Trichonephila; species Trichonephila inaurata. The sequence continues at coordinate 448,530 of BMAV01019777.1, read as the reverse complement.
TTTTATGTTTTGTAAGTTTAGAATAAATGATTATTGAAATAGACTTTTCAAGATAAATTAAAAAATCGCTTAAAGAATATATAATTATTCTTCTAATTCTCTTCTCTGAAGTTCTTTACCTTCTGTTCGCTCCATCTATAGAAGACATTTCTCACATTTCAAAATATATTAACAGAAATTTATGATATTTTTGTTTGTGTTCTTCTTCGCATTTCGCCTCCATGTGGTTCATGTTTTTGAACTTATTTTTATTATTATTAACTATTTTATAACTAAAATAAAGCTTTTGAATATTTTCACTCCATCATTGTGAGGAGAAAAATATTTTTTTTTGAAATAAACTCTTCTGTGTTAAAGATGCTGCATTATTTTTTTTAAAGTAGAGTAACATAAAATAACAGAAAATAATACATTTTTCCATGTTAGAGACTTTTTTCTTCAAAAGCGGGACCTACGCTGAGATTATCTGAATTTTAAATCTTAAATTAAAATAAGGAGGAATAATTAGAATCAATCTCTTAATGTTAATGGAAAGCGAAGAATTGCTAATAGTGCTTACAAATCTCAGAGTGAGCAGTGAAGCTTACAATTGTTTATGGTTTCAAGAATCCATTTGAGAGACACTTACTTTCCTCAAAGACTATATCCCCTTCCACGTCTGCCTTGATTCTGAGAAAAGCCGAAATTTCAACTTCGAATGCTTCGTTGGTGTAGTGCGGGAGGAACTTGGGGATCTCTCGCTTTCGACGACCGGATTGATCCGGTTCTCCATAGCATTCCACCTAAGAAATAAAAAAGAAACCATATTAACGATTCGATCTACAACAAAAAGACAGTAAAACTAACAGGTATTTTAATACACTTTTAAGGTATTCGACTACGTTTTGTGAACCATGATTTTAAAAAAATGCATAAATGTATAATTTTCATGATATTTAGTGTCACTTAGATTAGAATACATGAATAAAATTGTTTTAAGGACATTTTGACAAAAAAAATTATTTAAATACAATATTTTGGCAAAAAATTAACTTAGATTAACCTTTTTTCCAAATGTCCTCCTTTTGTAAAAAATGCTTCTATTGTATTAATATTTTGCCTGTATATAGCTCAGATCTCTGTACAGAGGCTCAACTATAATTTTTGAAAAATTCACATTATTTTCAGAGTTACAACCATTTGAAATAAGTATCGAAGTATTTTCTTAAAATTTCTTCCTTCTGTTTTCGTAAGACATGGATAAATCGACTTCCAATTTATGCGTTTCAAAAATTCAAGTTTAGCCTCTGTACACAGGTCTGAGCTGAATACAGGCAAAATATTAATACAATAGAAGCATTTTTTAAAAAAGGAGAACATTTGGAAAAAATGTTATTCTAAGTTAATTTTTTTCCAAAATATTGTATTTAAATAATTTTTTTTTGTCAAAATGTCCTTAAAACAATTTTATACATGTATTCTAATCTAAGTGACACTAAATATCATAAATATTATCAATTTACACGCTTTTGCAAAATCACGGTTCCGAACATAGTCGGATACCTTAAAAAAGCAAAAATTGATGTAACTATTCTGCTTGGCATACTTAACTGTAAATTGAAGAGAAGACTTAAGTGGGAAAGGGGGAAAAAATAAAAACATTTTAAAATATTTTGTTAATAGAATGTGTTACATGTATATGTGTGAGTCAATAACGTTTTCATTCATCAATATCCTAAATGAAGGTATTTAACGTCATGATATGACCTCATAAAATTTACGGATGATTCTCTGTAGAATTGAATATTCAATTTTATTTGAATTGCATATTCTACCACGTTTTAATGGATTCACATTGTGCATGGGAAAGAAATTGAACAAGTTTTCAGGATAAGGGAATTTTCGAGATGTATGAATTATTATTGAGGTGTGTCTATACCAGGGGTGGTAACCTATGGCACGCGTGCCACATGTAGCACGTGGTACAATTTTCAGTGGCACTTTACACTGCTCTACAGATTTGTTAATTTTTGAGTGGATTCAAGTTGATAAATTTGTAAAGAACCTTATTTGACAGACATCTTTAGAATCATAGATATTTCAAGAATTAGGAAATAATTTGATAGAGATAACTCTTAAGATAAAAATGTATAGCTATTTTGTAAATTTTTAAATGTCTTTACTGGAAAGATGTAATCGTTTGAAGAGAGAAAATTGCCAATATTTTGTTTTCCGCTTTCGGTTCTACATACCTAAGTAAAAAAAAAATATTTACTCATATAAAAAAAAATATTTTGAGTCCACAAAGAAATTGTTTAATTTATTTGTGTGTGTCTGTGTCTTTAATTTCTTTTAATTTCTTCTGTGTTTGTGTGTTTCTTTGCTTTATGTCGAAGAATGCACAAAATCGTGTCAAATTGAGAGCCACACATTATACCCCTTATTTAACCATATTGAAACTGTAGAGCGGTGCAAGCAATAGGCTCGCATTAATTTTTTTATTTTTTATTTAACTGTAATGTAGAGAAATACTTATATTTTACGTTGTATATTTCTTATTTAATAAATAATTTTAGAAATACATAACATATGTGCAGTTTTAATTTGTTTATTTTTGTTGAAAAAGTTATAATTATATTTTTTTTTTGCTGTTTTTTATGTTAAGAAATATCTTTAAACGATACAAAACTAATATGTAATAGAACTCTGTCTCTCTCTCTCTCTGTAAATCTATATTATTGTGGCATCTATTCTCTAAATCTGCATGCATTATCGCGAGGATCGAATTGCTTCAAAAATGTCCTATTGAGCGGCACGCTGAATCCTATCGGCAAATTGGCTTGACACGCCACAGCTAAAAGTTTGCCGATTCCTGGTCTGTAGAACTGCGAACATTAATTTTTATGTAAGCTACATTTAATTCACTTGAAATAAAAACAGTAAATTTGGACAAAAACTTCTACTATGATGTATCTGTATTATTACATTTGAGCATCTCTACTATGATATCTATATATTATTACATATGAAAACCTACTAAAGTATATCTATATCAAGAGTGGCCAGACTTCTCCAGGATACGGGCTACTTCTTATTTTTTCAAGGTGTTACGGTTTACCCAGTGTGAGTGACGTACACAAAGAGGGGTGGAGTCCACAGGTCCGGAGCCTCCCCCATAGCCCTTGATTTTTTTACCGATTGACTATAATCCCATTAATAAAGTATTTGTTATTAATTAATGCTGAATATTTATTCAGTAATTTATTTTTTACTGTTTTTTGTTCAAGACAATCTACAAAATAAAAAAATAAAAAAAATGTTTGGCTGCGTATTGGGATATGACATGAGAATGATAGATCTTAGACCCCCATCCTCCTTGAAAAGTTATTCCCAGTATCGTAGGTGTGGTGCAGTACGAAAAGGTCTAGAATATTTTAATAATAAAAACGGAATATGGACTTACTTTCAGAAATAAAAAAATACAAAAAAACTAACACTTTTAAAACCGCATTAAAATTAAAACGCAATATACAAACATACTAACAACCACAAAAATAATAATATCAAATGATGCATTTACTATCAAATAATTCAAAAACAAATAAATAAAACATTTTCATCCGATGTTAGTTCTTGTAGTTGTAGTCAGTAGAAAATTTGTATATATAGTGTGCATACTTCAGCCAATCTTGGATATATTTCCGTATATAATTACTAACCGCTAAATTCTTCCGACGGATGTCCGACGGAACGACCCCAAAATGTCTTGGAGGTCCACCGGTCGATCGCGATCGACGTAATGCCCACCCCTATATAATATGAATATGACATATAAACACAAACAAAATAAAATAACACTCCCTCACATATCCATAAAATATCACAAATCGTTACGCCCTCAGTTTGTCTACTTTTCGAGTGTGTTATAATTAGTTGAGGAATTTACATTATTGTGGATTACTCCAAATACATCCGAGTTTCTCACTGAGTTTATTACAGTGTGAAATTGGTCAGAGTAAATACGATTCCTGTCCTGTCAATACATATTCATGTAAAACAGTTACACAATGCATAGATAAATATGTGACATTATGGATGGGTTGTTTTCATTTTCTGAATTACTTGTCATTAATTTACTTATTTGGGATTCACATCATTAATGTGTGAAGTAAACGTTCTCCATATTTTCGTGCATGGAATAGGAACGAAGAATATAAACAAAAGTTCAGGCATAAAAAATATTTAAAAGCCTTCCTTTCGAAAACTTAAGACTATAACAATATCTGAAATGCAATATTTTGTGGTTATCGTATAATATTCAGTTTCAGTAACAGTCGCCTTTACGATTCTTTTCTTTATGGACAAAAACTGAAGAGGAAATATAACGCTCATAACTTCGCTGAACATTTTTTTGACGTACCAATATTTTGAGCAAAGTCGTATTTTTTCTCCTCAATTTTTGCCGCCCATTTTACCCACCTATATCTTATAATCTCTCAAAGTCATCAAATACCTTCAGAGGTTGAAAGTAAAGTAATAATAATAAACGGAAAAATCCTTGAAAACTCGAGAAATGGAGGAAAAAGTTTTCAAGAAAGATGATTTTCTTCATTCCGCTTGTGCCTCGTAAAGTTAGAATTAAATAAAGAAAGAGGAAAAAAATAAGAGCTCTTTTAAGGCGTATTTTTTACGATCGAGAGCATGTAGTAAACAGGAAAATAAACTTATTTTCTTGATAAGCAGCTTTATTATATTGCTTATTAGTTTAACTGGTTATTTATTTGAAAACTAATTTTCTCTATAAGCAGGTTATAAATTAAGAAATAACTGTAGTTTATACTTGATTAACCCGCGGTCACTCGCGCCTGTTTTTGCTACCTTCGTTACTCGCGGGGTGTAGAGAACACCCCAAACTTTTCACGCGTGTATTTAATTATAAAAATAAAAATTAAGTCATTATGATACATATTTAAAAAATACAAGATGTGTTTTGTATTATACAAATAAAATTATTTAATTTATTGCACACAAATGAGACTAACATTAATGTAAACTAAACATACAAAATTTTCATTTTAAAACACATAATTTTATATTTTTTCATAAACTAGTAAAATGTATATGCCAGTAATAAATATAATTATGATTAATGAGATAATGATAGTAGAAAGTAGAAAAATAATATTTTAATCATTTTCCAAACTTTCAGAGCAGACTGTATACAAATGCTCAACTTCTCGCGGGAATTCTCAGCCCTCCAGATAAACTTTTCAAGGTCATTACATTCCAACCGTTCCTTAAAGAGGGATTGCATCACGCCTGAAGGTTCAATGACCTAAAATGTGCAGCTACAGAAAAAATCGTGGTTCTGCACATTCTTTTTAGAAATCTGGGAGGATTTTCTTGTTGCTGGGGTGTAGAGAACACCCCGCGCGAGTGATCGCGGGTTAATTAACTATGTATATTTTTATATATCATTTATTATTTAAATATTATAATGTTGCCACTTCAAAAAAAAAATTAAAAAATGTCGAAATAACAGTAATAATAAGTATACATGTATCGTATAATTATTAGTATCTATAAACGTCTAATGATTTATATCTTCCCCTTCAACGGAAAAATAAACAATACAAACAAAATAAATGTGTGTGAAATAGGCTATTGAATTCTAGTTCGAAGAAATTAAAACGTACAAAAAAAAAGTAAATAAAAATGGTGATGACCAGGAAGCAAACTTTATGTTGATTTTTAAATGGGATTTTATCTTTCATGAGAAATTATAGTTTTACTGTATTGATTGATGGCTAAACATTTACTTCTGTTTTAAGGGATTCACTTCAAGCAGCATTTTCCCTATTCGCAAGAATTTAAGAAAGACTAAGTTTAAGGATTATTTTAAGACTTTGGCAGCTCTTACAATCACTAATTAGTTTTACATGCACTTTTTGTATTGCTATTGTTATTATTTTAATAAGAATTTTTTGATAAATTTGTAAAAGCTATTCTTAAAAATTTGTGTTTGGAGAGTTACATGTAAAGAGCTTCCAAAAAGTGAAAATTGATGTACATTTTAATAAGGGATTTCGTTGAACAACGCATTGTCAATGTCTCTAATTTAAATAAATACTTTTATATAATATTTTATAGATACTTATTCATATATATGCTAATTTTCAAAGTTGTATCAAGAGTAGAATTTTCAAAAATAGTTTTTTGTGTTTTGTTTTTTATTTTGGAGAAATTGCGATTTAAAGCAAACAATTTTTTCTTAAGTAATGCATATTTTGGACTTCTAAAATGCTTTTAATTTAGTTAGAGTAAAAATGTCACTTTAATTTGAAAAAGATGGGATCCTAGTTTGTTTCATAATAAAAATTCGATTTTTTGTTACATATATTTGTGAAATTACTCCCTATCAATCCCAGTAGAACGCAATGCTCAATATAAATAGTTTTATTAATAAAATCTGTTTTGTTTGGTTTGATATTTTAAAAAGATAATTTTGTTCGTTATTCCAATTATTCAGCCATGTGTATTAACATGGAAAATTAACTGAATTAGTCATTTTAGAGATTTATTTTTAATTCTATTAACTGTTGAATGAAATACAACTAATCTTATATTGGATAATGTAATGAAATATATAGCTCTAAATTTAAAAAAAGAAAAAAAAAAATGTGTGTGTACGTGTGTGTTATAAGATATTTTTTAAATATATTATAACATACATATATATATAACATAAATATATTACATTATATTATGATATATTTAATTAAATGTAAAGTTTAACTTTTAGAGAAAAAAAAACGGCAATTTATTTTTCATTTACTATACGTGCTTTTACCTGATTTTACAGGCTTATAGTTTCTCTCCCACAAAGATAGTATTAAATGATACAAAGGTAATCAAATGATTTAGAAAGAATGATCTCAGGAATTAAGCTATTTCTGTAATTCTCAACCACAAATATATCTTTCATTTAGAAGAAAATTAATCATTTTTACCATTCAGTAGCATATTTTCCAACACAATTAAAACATTTCCGTTGAATCCGATATCGGACTTAAGCAAAGAGTAAACGACGCCATCGACATTAGAAAGGAGCAACTAATTCCTTTTCGGTTCCTTTGAACGGGATCTTTCAGATAAAAGCTATTAGCAGATGTCGAGCTGAAGGGTGGAGGCAAAGGGAACACTTGAAAGGCCGTCTCTCTGTGACACAATTATAGCTGTCCTCTTAATGACTCTTTAAACTGCCCGGAACTGATGAATGGACAAATGTAATGCCAATTTCCCACCGTTGGGCGTAATTAAGGAAATCGCTGAGATTTCAATCTCTTTATTTGGAGATCTCATTTGCGTTCTGGGGGTGAGGAATCATTTTCAGCGTTATTGTCTTTTCAAAATAACTGATTGTGTTAGCACATGTTTTAAGAGCAAAAACAATTCAATGAGAGATGTGTAATCCATGCACTGTGATGCAGGTTGTTGTTTGTGAAAATTATCCTTTTCTAAATAAATTTAAATACATTTTTCAAAATTGCATCATTAAACACCATATTAGTTTTAAATAATGATGTGCATGAGGAGATTAAGTATGAGTAATTTATACTGCGCCTACTAAATCTAAATAATAGAAAATAAATAATTTGTGTTTGAAAGGAAGATTTTTGACAAGAAAAATAAATGTTATTCACCAAATGTATAAAATGTGAAATTATTATTCTCATTAGATAAAACACTTAGTTTAATTTCCTAATCAAAGTAGAGCTATGTTGATAGATAGAAAAAAGATTGAATATAAAGTACATACAGGTATTTAGGCATTGATAAATGAATATTTTGTAAATATAAACTGATTCAAATGCAGCATTACATCGTGATTTACATTAATGTAATGCATTCTATTATGTAACTGTCAATTGCGTTGAGCTTCATGTCTCTGATTATTTGAAATCTATGCTCTGTAAATATATATACAACACTTTAACATGGATGTAAATACGAGCCAAAAGTAATTGAGTAGAGTGAACACATAAAAGTAAATGATTTAGAATAGTAGGGGTAATTAAAAAAGAGCTAACAAAAGTAATTTTATTTTAGAAGAAATAGTGCGTCCTTGAAAAGTAAGTAGGATGTAATTATATTGATATTACATACAAATCGGCTTAAAGTATTGTATGTATAAATGTAACATAAAATTGCTAAAATATGAGGGTGTTATGAACGTAATGTGAATGAAATATATATTGATTTTTTTATACATCAGCATTTCTTACAAAAGAGGTAAGAAAGATTCTTAGGAAGGTAGTTTCCAACATAGTATAACTGAAGTTGCAATTTTTTCTTAAAATGCAGAACTAAAATGAATGTTTGGGGGAAAATTTAAAAATCTATATTTCTTTTGTTCTATCACTTTATTTCGTAATTGTACTAGAATCAAATTCAACAGATTTATACAAGGCAACTTGTTTAAAAAATAGTTATATGAGAAATACAATTGCTTTTAAGGTACTCTGGTATTAACCTCAAAATTCTGAATGATTTATTACCGAAGAAAACATTTGGTAGTTTATCAGTCATGGGGTATAAATATAATTTTTTATTAATAAATGCATATAAACAAGCACATTTGCTTTGGCGTTTCGATTGTTTTAATTAATTAGAAATACTCATAGCATAAGAACACTCTTGAACTTCCATACCATTATATCTCAGAGTGAACACTGTCATTCGTTGATCACTTCACTTCGTTAAATTTGCGAAGCCATCACAGCTTTTTATGAGTGTCAAGGCACTCAACAACATTTATAAATAAATTAATATTCTGGTTTTTATTGCATTTATCACTATTTTATATTGGGCGTTTTGTACTATACAATACAAAATATAAATTAAAATTAAATGATGAAACCTGTATCCTTTTTTATTATAATGAATTGTTTATATATTTAATTTCAATTATTTGTGTATATCTCTGCTTAATTCTGTTTCTATAATTCTTTCTGAATGTGTTACTTTTTATATGTATTTCCTTATCGTCTCCCCAAATGATTAAATAGCTGGTGGTTTTACAGAAAATTTTCGTTTTATTTCAATCATTTCAGTTCTTTTCTTAGAATATAGAAATTTATTACAATTTTGTAATACATACTTTAAGACGTATTTTAGATAGTTTATAAAAAAAAAATGTCTACCTTAATTTATTCACATTTCATTAATTTTGCAACATTAACTCACTGAACTTAGCAGCAACGGACTATTCTAAAAATGTACACAAATATTTTGTCAGACTAAGTAAAATGACTTTTT
>BMAV01019777.1:413950-434233 GCA_019973955.1 Trichonephila inaurata madagascariensis | reverse complement strand
TATATATATATATTTAAATTAAAAATTATATATATATATATATATATATATATAATTTGATGCTAAAGCTATAATACACAATCTTAATTATATACAGTACAAATTATCAGAATATGTGTTTTTGTATGTGTTGCATGTGTTATTTTTTATGTTATGTTATTATGTTATTTATTATGTTATGTTATTTTTAAATTTTGTATGTGTTACTTTTAACTAATAGATATTTTAAGTATAAATTACTTTTAAGAAATAGATATTTTAAGCATAAATTACTTTTAAGTAAGATATATTTTAAGAATAAATTACTTTTAAGAAATAGATATTTTAAGAATAAATTACTTTTAAGAAATAGGTATTTTAAGTATAAATTTATTTTAAGAAATAGATATTTTAAGTATAAATTACTTTTAAGTATTATAGATATTTTAAGTATAAATTACTTTTAAGTAATATATACTTTAAGTCATTTTTAAGTAATAAGATAAATATAATGTGTTGCGATTACTTTCTAATTTTTAAACAGGATTAGACTGCAATAAACATGTAACGTATATTTTATTTTTTACTACGTCAAAATGTATTTTGTTTTGCTTCCTTCCAGTGAATTAATACGTTTTCAAAATGATGTTATTTTTGATTTTTTGATATGCTTGCGCTCCTACGTAAGATTATCCCGCTCCCCAAGGATTTGAGAATCACTTCTCTAATTGATCAAAAGTAAGCTCATAAGCTTAATTTCTGTATCAAACCATTTAACATTTTTATAAATGTAATTACATTTTTCATTTCTTTTATAATTTTGAAGGTTTAATTAAATCATTGTATGATGCATATATATTATCATTCCAAACATTTAAGATATAAAACATAATCTAATTTTCTTAATTACCATTTTTCATTTATTTAATATTACGCACGTCACTATTCCTCAAAACAATTCAAATTAATCTCGAAGGAATTTGTAATGATTAATGATCTCATACTTTTACCATCAAAATCCTCAAACAGGATTAAAGTTTGGACAACTCGGTAACGAAATCTCTAGGGAAAGAGAATACCGTGATTTTTTGAAATTCTCTAAAACAGCAGGATGAAATGAACCCTCGGAATGAAACCTGATATACTTTCGAGAGTAGATGAGTTCTGAAGAATCCCCAACAGGATTTCTGCAAAGACTTTCCTGTGTTGGTGATTTTAATTAAAAATGCTAGCTCACACTTCCTACGACTTGATCTTTCGTCCGGCTCCCTGGAAACGTGCCTAATTAGACCTCTGGGAAATTATTAGATTGATTCAACTTTTAACATGTAATGCACTTAGAAGAATATCTACGCAATTTCTAAGTGAAGAATCATAACTTGTACTTGTAGAGCCTAAGTAAGGTGATATATGTATGAAGCTTAACTTGATAGTAAGAGGCTTCAGTTATTAGTTTATTGTAAGTATATCACAACACTATCATAGGATTTTAAAATTTAACAAGTTAAAATTTAAAGTAAACACGGCAGCAAGAAGAATATGAAAACAAATCCAACCCAACGCATCCCAAAAATACTTCTAAATTTGATTTTTTTAAAAAAATAAAAATAAGGCAAGCTATTTGAAAAACATGCAAAAATTTACAATTAAAATTTCTATTTTGTTAACAGTTTGTCAGGGGGCTTTATCGGTACTTCTTCTAATAACCCTCTTGGGATATCTTTGGGGCCAGAATGGTAATTCTTTCCAACCAACCCAAAAAGAGCGCGTGGTTATGCAAATTAGGAATTGTATATATTGGAACGTTAGTATTCGCGAAGAACGCTAAGTAAAGCTAAGTGAAGTAAGGTAAAGTTCTAGGTGAAGTACTAGGAGAAGAGTCTTAGTGTGTGTTTTATGAGTTCTATGAGTCGGTTTAATCATGGCAGTGAAGCTTATTAATAAGTGGGTAAGAGACCAGAAGAGTATCCCCTTAGCCGGATCAAGTTGGATCGAAGAATAAATTGAAGATATAAGGACCTTAGCTATTCGCAGAGGAAATAGCGGTGACACAGTTTGATTAAGCTTTAAGAATAGAGCGGATTCTAATAAGTTAGAAAATCAGCTATAAATATAGATACAGTGGTTATTTGCGCTATTTGTCATAATTACGGTTTACGTCGCATCATTCCTGATCATAAGCATTCTAGTCTAGTGTTGTTTTATTGAATATATATTAAGATCATAAAAAACTAATTTTATTATGGCAGAGTTAAGTGGTCTCTCAATCCTTCATTCCCTCAAACATAGGTCGTGTGGATGGTGACGAGATGATACCCCCAGCGCGCGGGGTATCACAAGTTTAGCGTTAAGTTTCTCGTAATAAGTTTAAAACCTGTTTAAATTCCATTTGTTATTATTTTAAAAAATAAGTATAAAACTGCATGTTATACATTTATTTTAGAATACATAGTTATTTAATTTGATAATGACAAAAAATTCCTTTGTATTATAAAAATCGTGGACAAAAAAATTGGTGCACCAAGAAATAACTGCGGGGTCGTAAAGAAACTACACGTGAAGGTACGTGTCGGAAAGATATGCAAATAATTAAAAATGCAGCTTGATTGCGCATTACGTATAGCCGGTAGAGGTCGTTTAACGTCGATCTCCATGGAGTATAAAACAGGTAACCGAAGCTTGTTTGAGTGTACTGAATCATTTACAAAGGTTGTGGAAGACATGCCATTACGCCGTTTTCGAAGACAATATGAGCAGCTGTCGCAGTTTGAGAGGGAAGAATCATCGGCATTATGGAAGATGGGAGGTCAGCTAGGCGAGTAGCTTGTCAATTAGGCCAATATGATTGTGTTGTGAGGAAGTGTCGGGACCAGTAGATCCGAGAGATGTCATTTACATGAAGACCAGCCTCAGGACGCCGTCGACAGACCAGTGGTCGAGAAGACAGCCACATCGTAAGAAATGCAAGCGTACAGCCAACTGCTTCATCAACCGCCATCCAGGCACAAGTAGCACCTTCAGTATTGGCCCCTGGGGCCCTTATGTCTTCTCTAACCATACGAAGACGCCTGGCTGAAGGTTATTTGGTATCGCTGTGCCCATTACGTGTGCTGTCCTTGACGCCCATCCATCGACGCTTTGTTTGGACTGGTGCCACGCACGATAAATCTGGACTGCAGCGGAATGGAACCAGGTCGTCTTTAGCGACGAATCCAGATTCAATCTCATCAGTGAGGACAATCGTGTTCGTGTGTAGAGACCCCATGTTGAACGCCTCAATCCTGCCTTTGCTTTATAGTGACACTCCTCTCCGAAAGCTGGTGTGATGGTATGGGGTGCCATTGCCTACAATACACGGTCACTCCTAGTATTGATCGCAGGCACCATGACATCCCACTGGCATGCCCATGCCATCCTGAAACCATGTGTATTACCACTTATGCAACGGCTCCCAGAAGCCATTTTTTAACAAGAAAATGCTCAGCCTCAAACAGTAAGGGTGTCACAAGACGGTATCCGCACTGTTACTACCATTCCTTGGCTTGTCTGATCCCCAGATTTGTCGCTAATCGATTATATTTGAGATCATTTGGGACCGCGAATTGGGCATCTTACGAGTTTGAACGAACTAGAGGCAAGGTTTCAGCAAATATGGAACGAAATGTCTCAAGACATCATACAGAAACTTGAATGCCTCAATGTCCGATCGTATCGCATCGCGCATTCGCGCTAGATGGGGTTCAACACGGTATTAAATTATTCGTTATTTTGCCTTTTTCTCCGAAATAAAAGATACTTTTTCTTTGACTTTCTAATAATTTACTTATATCAAAGTAGTCAGTACGTATGTAAAATTTCATTTCATTTTGAAGACTCCTTCTTGGTGCGCTAATTTTTTTGTTCCATGAGTGTATTTACCACATATACTTTAGCAAATTAACTCATTTTAACTACTTACATTTTCAGCTACATCTTTTTTAATTCTGTAGATAAAATCAAGTTAGATCTATACATTTCACGATACAGTAGCATTTATTAAATATTTCTAAATTTAATCCCTTAGCAACAATTAAAAAAATGAATTTAAAAATGAAAGCATTACTAATTTTGTACAATGCTTTGCAAAAAAGGTCTTTCCGCCCCTAAATGACAGAAGTTGCATTTTTTTTATTTGTCCTTACAATTGCTCTATTTTCTACCAAAAATGTAAAGCCAAGAACAGCAGGAAGTAAAACAAAAATATTTTGTGAAAACACTCAGCATAAACCAGAAACACTTAAACATACAGCCTTCTGCGAAGTGAGGAAGAAGATAATGTCATTTCTAAGTATTGTCTCTATGGCTAGCAATAACCTTTATACATGCCTTGCTATTCTTTGAATGTCTTGATGGGGGTATTTGTCAGTCCTAACCATTTACCTATTAGATTTTATATCAAAAATCAAATAGTTAAAAAAAAGTTCAATTTCAATACTTAAATTTAATAAATATTTTTACATACACACACGTCGTTATCCTCCAGTTTTATATTAAATAAAGAAAGAAGAATGGGTGGTTAGCCCTGGACTTGTACGCCCAAGTTTGTGGGTTCGACACCAGCCCAAATTGGTGAATTTTCATGACGTGAAAATCGGCAACATCCATATTGTATGCTTATGTGGCATGCAAAATATCCCTTGAGTGTCAAAAGAGTTCAGGTGTCTCCCTCTTTGTAGGAAACTGGGAGTCAAAATTACTTGCGGAGATTGAAATTCCTACTTATTTCGTGCTGTACTAGAAAGAGATAATACCTGCCGGGGAATGTACTAGGTCTACAATTTTAAAATATGAATCCACAGCCTCATTACAAATAAAGAAATAAAACGTTAAATTAAGTAATATTAAAATCTAACTACTTTATAGATCGGTTCTTTTTTTAAGTAATATAAAGGTTGAGGCTCTTCATACTTTTTTAATTTTGAACCAAGTTCGATTAGAAAGAATGATGCTTAAAATAAGTACATCATTCTCCTAACACAAGCATCAATATAAGTTAGAAAACTGAAGCGTAGCCAGTGTCCGTACTAATATTTATTTTTCTTCACATGAGAGTCTGTTGAACAGACTGAATGATAAAAACAAAGTCTTAATCTATGATTTAAAAGTAGAGCTATTGGATGTGTGACTACTGACAGATTTGTTGTCGTGTTTTAATTCAATATTAATATAACAATTACATTTTATAGTTCAAAAAACTATTTCAAAAGCATATAATTCTATGACATTTGCTCATTAGTTGAAATAAAATATTTAATTTGTAGCCTTGCTTTAATATTTCAATAGGAAAAAACTTTTATTCTTAATTTTATCTAAAAATTCCATTTGGCTACATGTGATATAATAAATATAAATAATATAAATTACTTAAAACTCTCTCAATCAAACTCACTTTTGACAATTACAAAATAATAGATAAAGTAACGTCAATATTTAAGGGATGAAAAGCACAGGAAACAATATATATATATATATATATATATATATATATTATGATGATATCATTACTTCATAGAAACATTTCTACAAAGCATAAACAATTTATTCAACAAATATAACCACTCAATGAATCCTGTAAGTTTGAAATCAAATTCGTTTCGAAACTTAAAAACTGAACATCTATTTGTGCGGAATTTCAGCACATGCGAACACATAATAAAACAAACTTGAATCTTACGAACATCATAAAGATATTATACATTAAAGAATAAATACATAAATAAAACATTTTTCCGCTAAAGAGAGAGTTATATTAATGTGGTGCCAAAAACCAACATGATAGCCTTTGATGATGGATCTCGTAATTTTGACCAACGGCAAAGTGACGAAGATGACACTTCGGCTCACACCTCCTATCTAACTTGCACACCACTCAAACAATAGGATTTTGAACTTGACAGATTTAACATGCATCATTCCCCTCTCAATAATAGGTCTTCAGTTACACCGGAACACAAAATCTCGAAACTTCATCTACCAATTGCTTACCTTGAGAAGCACAGCCAGAAACAACGATTAATTTTTAGAATCGAGAATTTAAATAAATGCAAATGAATTTATTCATTTTAAACCTACATTAAAATACGTTTAACGCGAAAACTCTAACGCCGAAATATCGGTTGGCGTGAAATAATACAACGGTCACCACAAACTGTTATGTACTTTCATGTATTTTTTCTCTTAGCACGAAACAAAAATCGCTTAACACGAAAATATTTTAAAGACACGTATACTTAAGGAACGGTTTGAGTAAGTTTCTGTAATATTGGACTGTCATATTGAATCATCGGAATCATTCATTGCAGTAGATCTTGATAATGTATGTAAAGCCTCAATTATGGCAAACAAAGACATTTTGGAATTTATTCAAAGCTCAAAAATGAATGACGAAAATGAAGGGAATATTGCAGTTCCTATTCCCACGTCATCCGAAATGAGAAACATCATGAAAAGTATGTGCAGTTATTTAGACGTACATTCCAATGGCGAAATGAATGAAAAAAATTGACGACATTGAATAATTTGTTGCTTAATAGGAAAATGCAAATTAAAGTATAAGATTAGTTTCCAATATCTCAATAAATGCTTTGTTTTTCAAAAAAATTAAAAGTTTTTGTTATCGCTCGAACAACCGCCGCACTAAGACAGGCCAGGCCTCCTTATCTTAAGAGAAAGAAGCCCTCAGGATGGGACTGAAAATCGATGAGAATAAGACCAAGTGCATGTTTTGCACTAAATCATATTTAAACAATTCCCATTTTAAAATTGAAGAATATAGTTTTGAAGTTGTTGACTGCTTCACTTATTGAGGTTCAGAAATAACCAATAGAAATAATTTTACTACTGAAATCCAAAAGAAAATTGCTATGGCTAATATATGTCTTAATGGAATACAAAAAATATATGAAATCAAAAGGAAAACAAATGTTTTATTGTATAAAAGTCTTTTACGATGAGTATTAACTTATGCATGTGCAACTTGATCCATGTTTCGAACAGATTAGAACATGATAAGTATCTACAAAAGAAAGATTTTAAAATTCATTTTTTGAGGAATTCAGGAAAATGGAACATGGCGAAGAAGATCAAATTGAGAGCTCTATCAATCATATAAATAATCTATATAATATTGTTTACTTCATCAAAATACGTCAGGTCACGTATACGTCAGTGAGGAAGGAAGACCGCACCACTAAAAAGTCTTCAATGCTCAATCAATTGGCACACGAAGAAAGGGCAAGCCAAATCTCAGATGGATTGATGGCCTAGAAAAAAATCTCCTAGTTTTAAGAACTAGGAATTGGAGAACACTGGCAAGAAGAAAGTTTGCCCGAAAAAAGCTTTTTGAGAAGGCCAAGGCACACCCTGGGCTGTCGTGCCAAGGAGGAAGGAATGATTAAATTTAATTGAATTATCGTGAAATTGTTTCTGTTCCATTCAGTTTTATTAAATATATGCATATACGATAATTTAATTTTAATTCAGTATTATTTAATTATAATTAATAATAATTAATTAATTAAAACTAATTTAAAGAATTACAGATACAGCCACGTTGGCATCATTTTAGACAACTTAGTGACCGTTTTGGCGACTTGTGTCAAAACTTTAAAAGTTTTTTCCTAACCTTTTAAAGCGCTCAATTTAGCTTAAATTTTCTATACACGATATTGAACTATAATTAATTAAAATTAATTTACTGAAACTATTTATTTAAAGAAATACGGATACAATCACGTTGGTTTAATTTTTTAGCGATTTGGGTCAAAACTTAAATAGTTTATTTCTCATGTTTTAAAGCATTAGGTTGAACTGGAATTTTATGTACATGATTGTTTTGTATGACATCACGATATTTCAATGATAATTCATAAAAATGAAATGGCACTTAATATCGTTATTTTATCATATGTATATACACATTTAAATTAATTGTGATTATTTGATAAAATTTAACTAAAATAAAAATTTTCTTTGTTGACCTAAGTAGGAATTGACTTAAATTTTATTTTTCTATATTACTTGATTTACTTCTAATTTTGTATTTAAACAGCTATTTTTAACTTTTTTTTAAGTTTGAATTCGTTGTATCTTATTAACTGCTGTTTAAAAAAATACGATAGCTGTTACTCTCTAATACACACACTGTAGGTAATCCTATCATCTCTCAAAAGTAATACAGTAAATATTTTCCAAAACACCTTCAATGAAAATAAAGTATTCTTTCAGCGTACACATCTGCCCCGTTAAGAACGATCATAGAAAAGGATGTTCCGAAAATGCGGTACTAGTTTCGCTACGTAAATCAAATAATGTTTACGGTACCTAATCATCCAGAAAGAGCACTTTTCCACGTCGCTGAACTCTGATCCAATCCAACAAATTTTCGTTTCGAGAATTAGAAATGAGTATCTTACTGGATTGCGCATTCTACTCGTACCAGTACGAAGTTACGTTAAGGATAAGAATGATTCTTATGACGTCACCGGAAGTCATAATACACATAATTTCACTTCTAAAATTGGTGGAGTAGTAAAAAAAAGAATCATCTTTACTGTCCGCAGTAGTTGTTTTTTCGTGAATATATATTACCATAATTCTCATCAAAGAAGATTGTTGTTGTGTGGTGCAAAAATAAGATTTCACAGCAGTTTTTTTTCCCTTGAAATATTGTACTATGTTGTTGTTTTTAAAATACAATATTAAATAGCCATAATGTTTTTAATGTAAGATATAAATATAATAACATTTTAATTAAAAAAAAATTAAGTAAAATGTACAGGATTATTTTAATTTGATAAAATTAACTCTTTTTTGTTCGGCATATAAATAAGCGCTTGTAACGCTTTCTTCCAATAGCAATTGTGTGGTTGCATTTTCTTTACATTACTAACATTTTTTTTTAGTTCAATAAGAAAAAAATGAGTTTATTTAATGGAACAATGACTGTTTTGTATCGGTTGATACTAAATTGCTTATACATAATGAATATTTACCCTGATATATTAAAAAAAGAGAAATACAAAATTACTTTATTTATTTAATAACCTCGCAGATTGATTAAATTTATCATGTAAGTATTAAATAACTTACTAAGTATAAAAAATTAAAGTCCATATAACCTTATTTATGTTTTTTTATCTATATTAAAAAATTTACACAATATCAGTACAGATTAATTCTTGACCAACTAGTATCATAATTCTTAAACAGACTAAATATATAGTAAAGAAAGTAGAGATTGTATAAGACATAGATTAAATATTTGAAAAATACAATTTAATAATATCTAAATTTTAGAAGAAATTAGAGGTTTGAACTTTATTTCCTCTAGATTTTTTTTAAACAAATAATTTTTTTGTCTTTGTTTTTATGCTTATATGCTTCCGTTTTTTCCATCAATAAGACATTATCTAGATTCAGATATTTCAAGAATGACAGTTTGGAATAATTTATTTAAAATTATAATTTTAATCAGTATTTTTTTTTTTTTATTTTACCGCAAGTTATCCCATTATACACATAGGAAAATTAAAGTTTACGAAAAAAATAATAATACAATATTTTAATTTTTGAAACTAATCGTTTTTTTTTTCTTTTTTAAATTTCAGTTTACATATTGCGAATATTATTGAAATATAAAATCATTATCATTATTAAGTGGAAAAGATACTTTGAATAGATTCTCCGGCTATAAATTTTTGTACAACTGTCACCTGCATATATTAGTAGATTGTCAGGTGTATAAGGAAAATTATATTTAAATTAATTTGCTATTTTACAGTTTTTATAACGATTGAGGAGAGGGTGAGCTGGAGTCTTACCTCTACACACTGCTGCAGACAGACACTGACCGTCGCCAAGAAAATGACGAAGTCTGAGCTCTGGAACTTGAAGGCACGAAATTGAGATCTCAAGACACCGTCGATTGGCGGAAACACGTCCAGCACGAAAGGATCCACAGAGCATCTAAAATCAAATACTCTTCGATTATTTAAAAAAAACAGAAAAAGAAAAACACATACAAAGCTAAGCTTTAAACTCTTTAGAAAGATATACCTAAGTATTCAATGTATAATTCATTTTTTTTTACTTGTAATGAAAACAATAACTAATGTTTGCAATTAAGATATGTTTCTAGAGAATATCAATAGAAGAAATGAAAAACAACAACAACAATACACCCAAATCTGTTTTACTCGAGCTGTTTTTGAAAGATTTTAAATGACCACGCTTTAAAAAAAACTCTATTTTAATTCTATTTTTACATTACTTATTTTTAAACCGATTGACTTAAACTCTAAGAAGAAAATCTTATTTTATGTTATTAAAATAAGGAGTTTAAATAAGGAGTTTTGTCTGCTTTCTGAAAGTTATATTACGAAAAGAGGCAAATGAAGTACGTGAAAAAATGGCAAGGAAGTAAGAACAATACATTATACATACATATATAATTCAACAATGTTTCACACGAAAATGATAACCAAGATATTTCTGAAGATACTTGTAATTGTTATTGTCTTATGTAAGCAACTGCATTTATTGTCAGAATCTGTTGACCAATAAAATATTTTTCTTGTAACTCATATTGTCTTCATCTAGTTCTTTTGTTCATAAATTCGTGACACATTCCCTCGTTTTCAAACGATATTTTGTTTTGTATGTTAAATGTAAAATCTCTATAAACACAACACAGAACACACATAATCACAACAAATATAAAACTCAATGAACACACTGAATCTCAACAAATGTTTAAAATTCTAACATGAAAACTCATGATTTACTGTAGTATTTTTGGTGATCTATAAGGACCGGATTTAACGTTTTATATTTCCATAAATGTGATACATTATTTACACATATTTGTACGAGAACGTATCCATCCTGTAAAAACAGAATTAAGTGTATGCATGTTTTCCATTCCGTTTTATTCAGTTACAAATTAATTAAACTTTAATTGTCCTGCTGTTAATGTTAAATAAGAGTAGGGTGGTCCTGAATAAAAGCTTGACAGTAAATTAGATCACAAAATGGCGTCAAGTTACAACAATTTCGCCACTATAGTTGATGTACGGAGACAAATCTAGATGGCCTGCAGTGATTATTAAAAGACATATTTTTAGAATCTTTAAAATAGCTAAATAGCCTACACAAAGAGAATTATAGTGTATTGATGTGCAGTGGGCCGTAACTATGAGTTTTCATTTGCCTGGAGCGATGTTGTGACTACGGATTTAAAATGTTCAGTATTTGTGTTAACTTTGAATAAATGCTGTTTGTGAATTGTTTTGCGTGATGTAATTGTTTCCTGATAAATGCTACCCGATTCTATTTGCTGGAAAGTTCCAGAATAAAATTTTGATTTACTTTATAAGTAACTCACCTTTTAATTGCATGGATATTTTCTACATCTATGCATATAGAGAGAAATTGAGACAAGACTTTGTATTCTTTTTAATCGAATAAAAGAGTGAAAATTAATTTAACTAGCAATGAAAACAATTCAATTTGCAACTTTCAAATTCTTATTTAATATTACATAGCAATACTCTAAGGCAGTGGATCTTAAACTTTCGATCGACACGGACCCATTTCATATATCAACCTGATATAACAAAACCCCACACAAATTTTGAACACCCTTCCTTGACTCCCAATCCATGGTTGAGTCATTTAAAGGTTCCAGAATAATCTTAAAACTGCATCTGTTACTTATGCACAACTTCTTTTAATATTTCTTGTTTTTCCTCAGTAAATATTTTATACTTGTTGTTGTAAACAAAAAGAAAATTAGATTAATATTCTGATCAAAATAAATGATATAGTAAAGTTTTTTTTTTTTTTGTTTTTATTTTTTTATTTGGGACAATTTAGTGATCTAGTCCAAAATGGCATAACTTACAATTTTTTCCGCGAATCCTTTTAGAGTCTGTAAAACAGTGCTTCTCAAACTTTAAATGTTTGTGACCCCATTTTCAATCTTACTTTTCATCGCCCTCCCCCCTTCACACAGCAACAATATATTGAATGCAATAATAATGCACTATGACACACATCGAAGCTATAATACGATTTTAATCATACACCGTACAAATTATCAAGATAAGTATTAAATTTTGTATATGACAAGCCTACGTGAATCACTAGTAATTATTGAAATTGTTCTTCACTTAGTATTGTGAGATTAGTTATCAAATGCATTGTCCAGTACTGATATATTTATAAGTATATTGTATCAGTGTATATGTGCAATTTGTTTTTATTATGTCCGAAAGTATATTTTGTTTTGCTCCCTTTCAGTAAATTTGTAATTTTGTAAATCCTTTGTTTTTGACTTTTCGACATACTCTCCCCCCCCCCCCTTGTTGGATTATCACGCCCCCTAGGGGGGCGCACCCCGCAGTTTGAGAAACGCTGCTGTAAGAACAGGAAATTATCAGCATTAAATCAGAGACCTTCATGGACTCCCACATAAATGCCGGGTAACAGCAGGGGTCCGTCGACCACAGTTTAAATATCACTGCTCTAAGAGATACGTAATAATTTCTTAACTTATTCAACATTTCAACTATTGGACAAAGTATTAAATAATTATCCTTACCCGTTCATAACGACTACTTCCTCCTGGCTTCTCGTCGCGTCAGAAAGGGTCAAATATCGCAGTGATATATCATAGTGAGCTAAAAGAAACGAATGAAGAATGCTTACAAAAAAAAATTTTGTCTCTAAAATACATAACATAAGAATATTTATTATACAAAACACAACTCTTATGCTGTGAGATAGTTTACTTACTTTATATATATATATATATATATATTATCATCAAAAGTGTTGTTGAAATACATGAGTTAAAAGTGAAGTCTGTTTTTCATAGGTAAAACGAGTCCAATGTTACATTCTCGGTTTCAAAAACGCTAATAAATTTGAAAAGAAGCTACAGAAAAAATTGAACGTATACACTCTTTACTAGAGTAGTACTTACAGATTTATTGAGGGCCACTCATCAGCTCTATAAAATGAAAGGCAATATTGACGGAGGATAATCATTTTTTTTTCATGTTCAAAATTGTTAGGAAACTTTGTAAGCAATTAAGGATCGGTAAGGACCGGTATCGGACCAAAAGTCCAATACCGGTGTTCAGTATCTTTTGGATCTTCATACCGATAGACCGGTTTTAATACCATTAGTAGAAGTTTTAGGGAAAAAAGAAAATACAAATGTTTATTTGTTTTATTTGTCAGTTTTATTAGAAAGTGTAAACATCACAAAGAAATAATTTGTAATTTTTAAATTATAACTATATATAAATAATCACATAAAAAGAAAAAAGGAGCATCTTATTTATTTTAATGACAAAAAAAGTGTAAATACCACTATTCAGTCTGGCACTATTAGAAATTTCTGAAATGTGAGTTTTAAAAACATAATGCATTAATTGTACTGTCTTTAAGCCTGGAACGTAATTATGTGCAAAAATTAGCAGCAGTCAAAAACGCTCTTTCGGCATCTAAGCTAGTTGGTGGTATTGTTAGCAATACGCGATATACTGTCCAAGTATTTACCTCTAAATCTCATCTCAAATCTCTCTTCGGATGGTTTTGAATATAGCTGATTTCTGTATTATATTTTAATGTGTTGATTTTTTAAAAATTTTTTCAAGAGAAAATTCATTTTCACTATCGACATTAGGGTCATAATCATCTTCGATAACTGTACCGAATTCTTCTGAATGCGGATAAGGTTTGTAAGTAAATAAATTTTAAGAAAATTTACCATGAACTTGATCAAATCTGAATTAGTTAGTCTTTTTTTTATTTTATAAAATCATGATGATATGCAAATGCAATGTGAATAAGAAACTCACCAATTTATAAAAAAATATTGAAATATTACGCACTTTCTTCACAACTAAAACCATGTTTTCACAAATACGAATATCAGACTACGAATCCTGCGCGTGTGCAATATCACTCTGAGCTGTAACAGAACAGTTTTGGCCCTCCTCCTTTTAATGATTCACATATTTTATCAATTCTCTTAATTGTACGATGCTACTTTATATTCACAGTATAATTTATTTCGTCCGTTAGGGAGACATAAAAACAAAAACGTGTACTGATTTGCTAGATTGGCGATCCCCTTAACATATAGTGGAGACAATTTAAAAAAATTCTAGTAAATACAGAGAAAACGGTATTTAAGCTTGTGAATACCGGTATTACAAAATTGCAAAAAATGCTCAAAATACCGGTATTGCAATCCCTATAAGCAATAGATTGGTTTTTATTGTCATTTTATGCAGTTTCAGCTTGTAATATAGATTAAAATTCTTTGAGCACACAAGAATTAATCAAAGTTTGTAGAAATATGCAAAATAATGTGGTGTCGAACTACATTTCTTGTTTTTCTTAATAATTTTAGTTGTACGCTATCGGAAGGTACAATGATAAACAATAGCAAATGCAGTTTGCAACTTTAATTAGGATATAATTAACCTTTGTTAAATAGTCACACATATACTTATACTGATAAATGGAGTCAAATCTTAGATTCAGATTAAGAAAAGTTTTCAACTTCATCATACATTTCTTATTTATAATAAACATATTGTTCATTGCAAGCAGAAGTTTATATCCTTCAACTTTGTTGTGATACAAATCGCAAACATATATTAAGTTGCAAAACAAAAAAAAATTAATAAGCCATTGCTGTTTTTATAAGTATAGCATTATCTTGATAAAATTTTAAATATAATTATAGAATAAAATCAACTAGGACACTTGTGTATCGAAATGTCCATGAAAAAATGATGTTACAGCTATCCTATTCTTTGGCTAAAAGTATCGTAACTACAGACCATACTTCACAATTTATTTTATAGTTTCCCATTTTCCCTAGTAAAATTGTCAGTATAATGGAATTGCTGCATTGTATGTCCAGTTAGGGAAGTAAAATTCAAATTTACTATAAAAATGTAGGCATAAAATTATTATGCTTCATGTGAATTATAGTTTTATATTTTTTACAAAAATAAAATAAGTATTAAAATGAAAATATTCCAATTTGAAGTATTTGGGTCTATATTTGCATATATGTAAAATGATTATTTGGAATTTAAATCTTTTAGTAGGAGAATCTCTTTTTCATTGCTGCAATCGTTAAATGAATTGATGATGAAACATGTTACCATTTAAAAATCTACTTTTCGTGTAAGACACGAAAAACGAGCACAAACAGACAAACACGCAAACATCTAAGACAATACACAAAAGAGTTCTCTTTTAACTGAGGATCTCAGCTTTCTAGGTTTAACAACCGAAAGCTTTTGGAATCATATGATTTCCGGTAGAGACTTTTATGAGTGGTTAGAATACGCGGATGATGCAAGATTGCATCATCTTGTTTTAAAGTCGCAAACATGGCAGTTTTTTAGGAGATGTTGATATTTCCCGTTCAGTGGGTAAGCTAAAAGCTGAAACAGCATCTAGGTGGGCTCAAGATAATTATTAAATAAATAAAATACCTCGAATTAAGACTTAACTGTATATATATATGTGTGTGTGTGGGTAAATAATTTTAATTATTATGGAATGGATTGATTGAGTGTTGTTTTGGTAAAAAAAAAATCACTTGGAATGACATCCTCTATCCAAACTGTTACATAATGCCAAAAAAAAATACTTTAAATTTCGATTCAATTAACTTTCACTAGCTCCTGTATGTAATCTGCATTGTCACTAGACCTCACACTCAAGACTCCAGAAAAGCAGATTTGAAGTGTAACTTGTATTTTAAAATGTAATGAATCCTGCCATCCAGTATGTAATATAATTATTAATATACACTAAACTGTTTGTAAACGCATGTAAAACGCAATTTGTGAAAATTGTTTTAGCAATATACAAAAACTAATCTTTGAAACTGGTATAAAACACATTCCAGATGATAAATTTTACGGAGAATGATTTACCGCCAATTACATTATTTCATTAATTACATAGAGATATTTTTTTCTTAAAAAAGTATAAACAACTTTAAGTATTATTTTTGTCGCTAAGATGGATATCAGAAGAATTTATGTACTTTTATGATTTAAGGTAATTGATTCTACTAAAACCAAACAAGGGATATTTAATCTTTAGATTGAAATCAATGAATTTATGTGTATGTGTTTTCCAAAAAGTATACTACTAACATACGTAACTGTCAGTGAAGTTTTTGAGACTTTCTACCCTTCCTTCATACGCCAACATAAAACATTTTTTGTCCTCAGATATAACTCTAATAAATTTTTAAAATATCTCTCTGAAAAATACGTTATCATTTGATATTCTCGATTTATAATTCCTAAACTAATTTAAATAGTTAAGCATGAAAATATAATTTATATAATAGAAAATAAAAATATATTTGTCTTATTTTCTCAAAGTAAGTATTTTACCCCTACATTCTCAGCATCATTTCAACATCACGGGAATTGCTCAAAGCCACAAGTCAGAAATTTAACTAGCATATGTTTACCATAAAAGTAAAAGATTTTACGCCCGTATTTCTTGATTTATATTGAAATTTACTTACAAAATTGTTTAAACAGTAGGAAGTGTTTGTGGTTTATATAACAGTCTCTATCATAAACAATATTTTCTTAAGTAAAACTGGATACACAGCCAATTTTAAGATTTTAAATCTCTCAACTAACATAAAAGTAGTCTTCAGTTTATCAATATCTAACGGAATTTACTGATTCTCGCAAAACCGTTTTGCATCCTAACTTAAATATATAAAACGGCGTCTTGTTTGAAATACCATACCGCAGGGAATCATGGGAGTGTGGAAGAGGATTAGATTTAATGAATAGTAAGCTGGCTGCGGTTACACTAATGGCGTCTTTTAAATTAAAACCATTATTCTCACTGAGGTTTCAGTAACGTCTTTGCATTGTCATTGCTAACACAAGAACACTTTCCTTATGTATTCAAAATGCGAATTAAGCGCATAGTTATGAAATATATGATCAAGCGGGTTTAAATGCGATTCTAGGTTCTACAGTTGAATTAAGAATATTATTATGGCATTGGTTTGTTAAGTTTTATCCTGGAGATAAAAGAGTTTAGAGGATATATAATATATGTAAAGAAATACTATTTTATAAAACTATTCTTATTTTAGAAAATCATTGTACTAAAAGTTGGAATGATTTTAAAAAATGCAAATTTAAAAGAATGCATAAAAATACATAAAGCTGAAATAAACTGGTTTCTAAGTGTTACTACTTGATATTTAAATGGTATAAAATTAAAAGTATTTATGTAAATTTTTTTTTTTTTTTTTTTTTTTTTTTTTTTTTTTGTAAATATTTCTTATTTCATTCTAATTTTGAAGAAAAAAAAGTTTCTAAATTTCTAAGATATTGATTTCGGTTAATTTAAATTATTTAAATTTCTATTTTACATAAAAGCTTTAATGAGAGAAATTATATTTTTAAGAGAATTTTTTGAGTGATCATAAACGCTATCCATTTTAAAGTGAGTTCAAATTACTATCGGATTTCATTACAAAGCAAATGCCTTATAAAATATTTTGTTTAAAAACAAATATATACAAGATTAAAAAATTTATATTGTTAAATTGTTTACTGTAAAGTAGCATTAACACTAGAAAGACTGAAATTGACTATATACCTATATTGCTCAAAAGCAGCCAAAATGACTACATTGTCAAAAAAATGATTACTGTATAAAGAAATTAGCCTGAAAATATTTTTCTTTATATTATTTACAGTCATATAACAAGTTATTAGGAAATATTAACTATACAAAAATTACTGCACTTTGAAAAAAAATATATTCAAACAAATTCTAAGAAATTGTGCATTGTATATGTAATTGTTTTTCTAATTGAAATTAAAAAGCAGTCAAAATGACTTTCTTGAGCAATTTGTGACGGGCTCACGCGTCTTTCCTGCAATATAACCTCTGGGTCCTTTGATGGCCAAGATTAATGGCAAAATTTTTCCATCCCAAATCCAAGAAGTGAAATGCAAATAAGATAGCATTTAAAAGAACAGAAGTTTCAGTAAGCAGAATGGCAATTTTGGGGAAAGTTATGTTAGGAAGAGATATGAGTGTGAATTAACAGCCTTCATGAAGTTAGCGAGATAATCAGCCATTGATACAAGGTGCATACCATTGCACGCGTGCCCAGGTGCTTCGTACCATGATAGAACCTTATCTTGAATTAAGGTATTACTGATTATTTGATATTAGGACTTGTAATATTATCAGAATTGAAAGTAGGCGGATAATATATTTATTTAGATAAATGGTCTAAGTTACGCGATCCAGTTTAACTATTGCTGTGTGTTTGGTTTATTAGATTCTCATTTATTAGAATTTATCTAAATTATAAGAGATTTAAGTTATATTCTTAATAAAGTCATATTAAGAATTTTAAAATGTCTATTCAATTCAACAATCCCACACCTCTAATTCGCGCTGACAATCAAAGATATGGTCACCAAAGAACGACCATATCACAAATTTAGCGTTAATATATTTAAAAATACAAAAGTTCATTTTTTTTTTTAAAAAAAATACATATACCTTATATAATTTGTCTTATTAAGATTTAAAAAAAAACCTAAAAATAACAGGCAAAAGGAAGTTTAGTTTTATTAATTTATGCGCGTACATACATGCTTACATATATATACAGGTGCCTATAAAAATAATGGAAACACCTGTGAATAAATGTGGCATCTCTGAATGTGATTCATAAGCACTGAAATATAATAATAGCTGTCGGGTTTTTTTATAAATATAAATGTAAATATTCTGGTAGTATGTAGCACTTTATTGAAGTTCTGCAAGTCTCGGATATTTTACAAAAACGTAAAATGTCGGACCTCTCAGATTTTCAAAGACGCCGAATTGTAGGAGCCGGTCTACCTGGAGCAAGTGTGACCGAAACATCCCAACATTAATGCATTTCTACAAGTACTGTGTCTAAGTAATGATAGCATACATACAGTGCGTCAAGAAAAGCTTAGAAAAGCAAAATAGTGGAAGGAAAGAGAAGCTTAGTGAAAGAGATCGATGAGTATTGAAACACATAGTAAAGTCTAAAAAGCGAGAAACTGCAATAAAAGTGATTGCAGATCTCAATCAGGGTCTGCATTCTGTATTTTCAGTTATTGCAGTTAGAAGACACCTTTATAAATAAAATATTTAGGGCAGAGGAACAATTTCTAAAGGCACTTGTGGCAGATTTTAATGTCACACTTCTTCTACAGTGGTGTCACATTCACAAAACCTGGTCGATTGATAAGTAGAAAAAAGTAGTATGACCTGAGGAAACGTTTTCACACTTTTTTGTACAAGAGGGGTGCACGTTAAGCACGCATGTCAAGTATGAGGAAGGATTTCTCATGATATGGACAGTCGTATCTAGCTTTTCTGCTAGACCAATCGTAAAACTGAAAGGATGGATCACTGAGGACAAGTATAGAGAAATTGTAGCTGGTCAGGTCCATTCTACATTGCAAACATTGTTTACTGTTAGTAATGTAATTTTCCAAGATGATAATGCACTTATCCATGCAGCGGCACTTGTCCAGTCACAGTTTGATGGACACGAGGATGAAGTTAAACATCTATTTTGACCCACACAGTCATCCGAAATCAATATAATTTAACCGTTTTTGTCTACTTTAGAGCTTTCAATAGGAAATGAACGTCCTCTACCGGCACCTTTCCCAGAAATTTCACATTATCTCTATGAATAATGGTACAATATTTCTTTAAACTCTATTTAGCATTTGTATGAATCCAAACTGTATTGCATTAAGAAAGTTGGTCCTGTATCAAGCCAATATAAAGGATTCTTTATAAATTTAAAGTGTTGCTATTATTTTGATAAGAACATGTATATATATATATATATATATATAATTCAATCACAACACAGGAATCAATAAAAAAATCGAAACTAAATGAATCCTATAACATAAAAATCCCATTTCAGAATATCAATGGCGAATATAGAAGACAGAATTATAACGTTTTCAAACAAAATTAAAAAATTATAAAATAAAAATTTATAAAATATCCAAGTGCAACCTCGGACTTAGGACCGATAAGTGGGGTTAAACTAGTTTGTTGGCGCCAACCTTCCCTCTATTGCAACTTGGTTAATTAATCGTAAAATATCCAATTCTCAAAATTTAAAAGTTAAAAATTAAATAGTTAAAATTAAACCATTTG
>BMAV01019777.1:233368-409611 GCA_019973955.1 Trichonephila inaurata madagascariensis | reverse complement strand
CCCAGATCATAACTCCAGGTGCAGGTCCAGTGTGACTAGGCCATAGAATGACAGTTTGCAAGCGCTGAACTGGTCGACCTCTAATCAATATACGGCCAACACTGGAAACAAACAAATACAGCTCTCATCAGAAAACATAATACCCTTTTAACTGTCATGTCCGAGATAATCTCGGTTACAGCACTGGTGTTCGAAAATGTCACGCCCTAGTAATACTTGGGGTATTTTTTTTTGAGTGCATCGTATTGTTTTACCAGAATATATATCGGGAGACGTTTATTTCGGCCTCATCTCTTTGTCAAACCCGACTGATTCTAAGAACAATTTAATGTGCTCTCAATTCAATAGATGGCAGCACTTTACTGAAGACTTCAAAGGTTAGAGGTTAGAAGTTCTTTTTTTCAAAAACATTTGACAATTTGTGTACTCAAATCATCAAAATAACTTGACAGTTAAAGGGTTAAATCACCATACCATTCTTGAATTATATCTAGCCGGACATGACTGAAGATCTCAGTGATTTGGAGCTAATAGCATGGACACTATTTGAGCCTGGCTTGGATCTATTACTAAAACAATCGTTTCGCAGTGTCAGTCTTGTGTCAACAAAAGCTACAATTTATGTTGCAGATATACGAGGATGCTACGCAGATTTAAGGCGAATATGGCAGTTTGCTTTGCAAATGGTGATTCGCGCGTATTTGATTTCCAGGCCATCTGCAGCCATCTATTAGGCAAAGGGAATACATTATTACCAAATCTTTTTAGAATATTGTGAAAAGAAAAATCCCCCTTTATTTAGCCATATCATACGACCTCGTCCAAACACAGTGAACTTTCAATAATCACTTCTTCGTCATCTCAAAACCACTCTTGACAAGCATTAATTATCTATTTCAAATACCAATGATAAGTCACGAACTTTGCAGCACGTGCATAAAGTACAACTTATTCGAATACTTCAAGTAGCACTACTAGCTGCCAGACACTTATGCACATTACCCAAAATTTCAATGTAGGTCATCTTTCACATGCATTGCACACCTACCAAATCTCATTTATCTACCACAACTTCCTGATGTTGTGATTTTTTTTTCTATTTAAGTGTATAAATCATTTTATTTATGGAAATAGCCATTCCCATTAAATATCGTGTTCTTCATGTAAATTTAACTATTACATGCATGAAAATTTCACTAAATATTGTCTTTATCATAGCACCTTTGATGTGAAAAAAGTTCTTAAATCATATAAGTCTCAATACTTGCATTTTCCTTCTATGAATATATCAGCATATTACATAAAATATGAAGGTTAATTTAAATATTTATAACGGTCGCGTATGACATTTTCCGGGTGAATTTTATAAAAATATCAATTTTAGAATACCACACCTATGATTACATAAAATTTAAATGCGTTTTTGTGAATTTGGATTTAAAATAATTTAATTTAGAGAAGCATTATTGTTTTAGAATAGACAAGTGCAAGACATAAGAAAAAATAATCTAGTCTTTAAAATTCTAAGAATATTTTGACTAGATTTACTACTTAAGTCAAGGAAGAAGAATTTTTTTAAAGAAAAAAAATGGATTTAAAATTATGCTAATCATAATCAAAATCTAAAGAGTTTGCATTTTATTTTATGTAATAAGAAAATTTAAAGGAAAAATGAGAGTAAAAAATATGCTAATCTCTCAACAATTTACTGAGTTTGCATTTTTATTTGTATTAATACTAGAAAATTTATAACAAAAACAATATAATAATGCATTCGTAATTCATATTTATATGCAGTTTATCTGTTTAAAGGCATGGAAATAATATGTATTATACATTTACCCAAAGAAATTTATATATTATACTTTAAAAACTAGGTTGATGTTTCATTATATTGTAAATATATTTATTGTAGATATGCTTTTTTAAAATATTAAGTTATAAATATATTTAATCATGTTTGAAAATTTTCACTTACATAAAAGAAAAGAGTGAACTAAGAAGTGTTTCTTCATTTGATGAAATCGGTGAATAAAATTGAGTATTGAATCTTTCATAAATGAAATTTGGATATTTATTTTATGACATAATTCAAATGGAATATGCTTCATGATTTGTACTAAAAATAAGCAAATTAATGTGCTTGCAGTTTTATACAGAAAAATCGGAGATACCTAAAAGGCAGGTTAACTCATTGTTTATTTACCTCATACTCTTAAGTACTAACTGGCAAGCTAACTGGCGATGGACCGCAGTCAAGTATTTATAATGACATCTGAGCTAGCAAACCATTCTCCTACTTCATCAGTATGCACAAAATATAAAATTTCAGATGCGACAGATTTAGAGTCCTTTTAAAAGAGTCAACTTAAGCCGCACAAAGAAAAGAAACAGACAACCGCGAACTAGTTTTGAAAAGAAATCTCCTGATACATTCCTTGTCCGACGCCTTCTTGCTATGCCACTCCCTACGCTCCAGATAACCACGTTCCTTATCCACTAGTAGATCAACTAAAATGATAATGTGAAAGCTACTTCACACAGGTGTATTTGTGTACTGAAAATAGCGAAAGCTTTTATTGTCCTTCGTGCTCATTGTTCGGATTTATATGGCACTCGCTTTCCTTCTACGACACTCCATTTTCAGTCAACATAGCTTCTGAATATGAAAGGAATTTTTCCTCCTCTTCACACTAAAGGTGTAGGGACAAAAGAGAAAGCGTTAACTAGTAAAAGTTGCCTCAAGTGAAACCCATCAGTCCTCTTAACATCGGGTATTCAGTGGCTTCAGGACTCGAAATCACGATTTGACAATGCTATCCGCGATTTTGTACTCTATGACTACTAGACTACCACTGCCACCAAAGGCTGCTTGATATCTTACTAAAAATGATACAAAAAAAAGTAAACTGAAGAAATATATATCAGTAATACTCATGAAAAGTACCAAACAATTTTGAATAAGTTTATAAATAGAATAAATTTTGCAAATGAATTTGTGAAATTATCAAATTTGAAGAAGCGTATGTGTGCCATTAAGTGAGTACCTGATGATTCTTTGTCCAGGTAAATGAGGAGATCTAACATTGTTCCTGGATGGACGATTGCGCTGGTATCAAGCTGTAGACCTTTGTCACGAATCGCCATGTTGACATAAGGAACAATGTCTGGAGTGACACTAATATGGGGAGGATCTAGAAATACAAACATAACATGCATATAGACAATTACAATTTTTGAAATTAAGAGTATAAAATATTTACACTATATGAAAATAATAAAAATTATAATTTGCATACGTTGATTAGTTAATTTTTCATATAAAATTCATATACTATAGAGTTTTTAAGAATAATCCAAAAATTTATAGTAGACGCAAAAAGAATTTGAGAAACTTAAATGATTTGATTATTTATTAATATTTAACCTTTTCATAGCCTTGAATAATTCAAAAAATGTAACCTTTTAATGAATAAGGGAAATGGTTTTCCCATTTTAAAATTGGGAATTGTAGTATTTAATTCTAACTTCATCGATTTTTTTTTTCGTACAGAATATCAAAATACAAGTAGAATGTTTATCGAATGCAATTGTGGAAATGGAAACATTAAGAAAAAATAGAACTTTCAAATCAATTAGCGACAATGATAAAACATTCGTTGGCTGAATTATTATACTTTTCATTATTTCAGTTTATTGTATCGTATAATAATATATCGTTGTGTTTTTTTCAGATATTTTGTGTTATTCGGTAAGTATAAATTTGCGCCATTATAATGGATATTTGTACACATGAAAAAATGTAGCGATAAAAAATATGTATGTCCATGAATTCTTCTTACGGTTCTTGTTTATTTTATTTCTAAACCAACTCATTGATGACTCTTATGATTCTGAAGTTACTTACTAATATTTACTATTAGCAACCTTATGTCCCTAAAAGAGCTAAATGTAAATAAAAACAAATCAAAAGTAAAAAAAGCAAGCTTTTATTTAAATGCGCTAAAAATAATAAAATAAATTTTTCTTTTCAAAATTGTTTTACTACCAACTTACAACGTCATTTTGTTTAATTTATGATGCAAAAGCTTGTAGCGAGATTTACCTGTGTAGATAAGCAAATTAAATAACTTGATCTAATTGATTTTAATTTTTAAAATTTTCACACTAAGTAAATTCGAGTACTTAAATCTCGCAACAATATTTTTTTATCATAAATTGTGTAGTGACATAAGTTGATAGTAAAAAAAAGTTTTAAAAGAAAATGCATTTTATTCTTTTTAGCACAGTTATAAAACAGCTTGTTTTTAAAAAAAGTTTTTTCTACTTTTAATTTATTTAATCTTTTCTTTAGGAAGCTTAAACAGATAAATAAATAGACTAAATCATCCAAATTAATACAATCATCAATATTTTTCCTAAAAATATAAATCTTATTTCGAATTCACCTTTATTCAACTGATCACTTACATCTACTTAGAAATAAAAATACCCGCACCCTGTGCATTTTCAATTATTATTATTATTGAATATTTTCTGAGTGGTTACTTACGTTGGTTCTGAGTAGTTGTAGGGGACACTTTCTCTTAGCCAGTCTAGTCTCACGAATTCCATATTAAAATCACCGGGAATGACGCATTGAAGAAAAAGCAAGTCTTTCTCCTTCTGATTAGATTTCTCAATCACTACTCTTTGGTAATAGATGTTGTGCCCCTGAAAAAAAAATGGGTTGGTTTTTTTTCTAACCATATTTAAAAAAGCTTAAATTAATTTGCATAAAGTACTAATTTATATCTCCCGACAAACATGAAATAAGTAAAAAGCTAAGCATAATTTTTTAGCGTTTGAAAGCCGAGTTAGAGAAGAACAATGGTTGCAACAGATTACTAGGTAATCTTCAGATTAATTGATTTTCTCCGTTAAAGTATGGAAGCAAGAATTTTCTGTAATTTACAAGGTAATTTTCACATTAGTGAAGTGTTTCCCAAAGTGTGGGGAGCGTCCCCTAGAAGGGTGTATCCTACGTAGAAAGGCACGAGCATAACAAAAAGTCGAAAATAAAAGATTATTAAAAAAAAAGAAATTATTAATTTACTGAAAGGAAGCAAAACAAAATGCACTCTAACATATAAAGTACATATTTTTTACACTGATAAAAAACTAACACATTCAAAAAATAAAATACATATTTACACTGATATAATACACTTATAAATGTATCAGCACCGCACAATATATTTGATATTTAATTTATCAATATTAAGTTCACAAGTGTAGTAATTACCAATAAGCCCATGTGCTGGTCATATATAAAATTATATACAACATTTAATACTTTTCTTATAATTTAAGTCATATTGAAGCCTAAGTGCCTAAGTACATTATTATTTAATTCAATACATTATAATTGTACTGGAGGGGAGTGCGATGAAAATTATGATTGGAAATTTGATCATAAATACTAAAAGTTGCCCGCATAAGTGGCTTTCCGTACAGTTGCAGTTTGCTTCTTTTCCTTCATTCTTTTAGGAATTTTAATTGAACGTTGGTTCACCCAGAACATTCACAAACGTTTAAAATGGATATTTTAAGACAATTTTATTCAAAATCGGAATTCAATAATTGCAAATAGATATTTTTTACAAAATAAGATGTCCCTACTGTAAAAAAATATTCACGTCAAACAGAAATAAACTTTCTTTGGTTCCGGGCATTCTGCACCAATCTTTTGACTTACTAATAAGTAAGCATACTTTTATCATATGTTTCACAAATTCATTTCCTTAATTGTAAATATATGTAAACCGTTTGATTCTTTTTTAAGTTTTCAATTGATTAACGATTAGTCCAATTAAATATTTTTTTTGCGTTGTATTAACATGATGTAAAGGAATGACAATTTCAACTGATGGACAAAGAAGTTACAAAATCAATGCCCAAATTGCCTAATGTTCAACTCTCTCCACAGCATATTTTCATTTCCCCAGCAATTCAAGCCAGGCTTTTTAATATCAGCCTAGAAGACCCAGAAGATTTGATTTTCTCTGATACAGCTGTTGAAGATCTGAAGTTTTCGGAGAGATCTTAAGTTTCATTTTTTTATCAACCTGCACTTCATGGCACGCCAACAACAACAACAATACGAGTTTTTAGGTATCAAAAAGTAAAGAAACAAGATTTAATTCGAGCGTACAGAAGTGTTGCTGTTGTTCTATCATATATCTTATTTTTTCTGTAACGAACGCTTAGAAGGCAAATTGCAGAATTAAAAATGCCTAGCAGGTATGTAACGGGTTCTATTTGGACTTCCTCTAATCCTGTTGGATAAAATACTCTTTTTAACTGTCATTTTAGTGGAAAACCGCTTTCCGTAGAGACGACTTGATTTTATGTAAATGCAAGTTTCTATTTAAGTAATAGTCACCGAGTAGGTGGAGTGATGTTTCAAAATTTATTATAAGAAAAAGCAAAGTGTCAGAGACCGTTGGTCGTACTCCGTATTATTAATCCCAAAGAAAAATTAAGAGAAATAGCAGCCACCCACCTTTCCGGCTGATGACTAAACGAACTAGTGTTGCACCAAAAGCGTCCAGGAGAATAAATAAGTGCTCATATTTATATGATTGGATTAGAAAGTTAGATTTCTCCTCAGGTTTAGTTATTAGATGGCCTTCTCAACTTTTTTTTATAAAGTCTAATAAGTGAAAATTGAAATAAAAGTGTTTAATTTGAGAAATGCCTCTAATTCTTACTCAAACCCTCTTACACCCGTGATCGAAGGATCGCGACAGGTAACGTGTTGGCCAAAGGTGTCAAACTCGT
Source organism: Trichonephila inaurata madagascariensis (assembly GCA_019973955.1). Classification (NCBI taxonomy): domain Eukaryota; kingdom Metazoa; phylum Arthropoda; class Arachnida; order Araneae; family Nephilidae; genus Trichonephila; species Trichonephila inaurata. The sequence continues at coordinate 402,789 of BMAV01019777.1, read as the reverse complement.
GGCCCGCAACAAGCATTTTTATGAACCAGCCAGTATATCGGAACAAAATAATGTATATAGAATAAAAAAAATTTCTCCCAAAATTGAAAATAAAGTAGCTGAGAAGAGATGTCAAGTGTCAGGACGTAAAAATTAAATTTTCCTTCAAATTTTATACAGTTTATCATAACATATTATTTGAAATAAACCAACGGTTCTATAAATAATAATTTTTTGAGACCCACCTTAAGGTAAATCTTGTTTGTTTGACCTATGTTAGCCTTTGAGTTTCACACTCTTGGTGTGGACTATTTAGAATATTCTTAGATTACTTAGGTAATTTGAGAAATGGGGTAATTCCCCACATTTTAATGGATTATCCTAGTTAATGTGGAGAGTACTTAGCTATTCAGCAGATTGACTGATTTCTGGAGTTTAATGATAACATATTAATTCAGAATATAATAATTTAAATTTACAAACGATTACTAGGGTATTCCAATGGAGCGCCAAATTCATTAATTCCCATGGGAAAGCTTAACAATTCCTTGGGAATGTCAGAATCATCAATCTTCCACTTATATAAAGAAAGCACAAACCTTTGAAGTAATGCAATAAATGCGATTTTAAGATCTCATCAGATTGCAGGCTTTAAAATCCATAAAACTTTAATCAGTTGCAACTCAGAATAATCTTTAAGTTCTTTCTTTTCTACTTTTGCAGAAAATCTGAGCTTAATGCATTTCCACATATTTCGATAGTGAATCGTTTGATTTGCATGTAAACATCAGGTTAAAAAGTATTACAAATATAAAATATTTACTGTTAAAAATATCTAAATGCCTCAATAGTTTTTATGCAAACTACTATTATAAAAACTGTTTTGAATTTAGGGTTATTTAACAGCCTTTAGAAAAAAAATCTGTTGCAACATTAAACCTATTAGCAGAATAATCCTTCATGTTGATAGTTACGAGTATTTTGGTCAATATTGGTTATTAATAATGGTTCAATTATTGCTCAAATGTATTTAGTTGATATAAGACATTTTAAATTATATTTCGATTTGCACTACATAACTTTTTGCATGAATGTTAGCAAACTTAGACCCCTCCCCCTCCGTTGTTCTTATAACGTGCATTAAATTTTCTTGTTCTTGTGTGGAACATTCAATACGCAGATAATCTAAGTATTAGTTAATTCCTCTTAATATTTTCGACTCAATTACTACTGTCCAATGTATTTTGCTCAATAATTTATTTTAGTCCTTATTGTAAGAAAATGAAAATAGGGCAAATACATGGAAATAAATATATGAAATTGGATGATATGCAACATTTCTTGTCTCAATAGAGGATAACAAAATATTAGTTTCTAATTGGTATAACTCTAGATGGCGTGAAATATAACCGAAAAATAATATTTTCACTCAATAAATCTAAATTAAATGCTTATTATATTTTTGCTACTTTTTAAAGAAAGTCTCTTGAAGATGAAATAGATTTTGGGAATAGATTTGAATTCCCAAATGTTTATAAAGACATTTCTTATTAAATGAATACTTATAGATAAATATCTCCAATTATGTTATAAGGAAAAATTCATGAAATTCGCGATTTCCTTTCTTAGTGTAAACTGTTTGAGTTATAAGACAAAACGTCACAACATAAAAAAAAAATTTTATTGTTCTCTATATGTTTATGTATGTTTAAAACAGTTATTTGAAACTTGTACTTATAACTTATTAGAAATATATGTATGTAAATGTCGTTAATTAATCAAATTTTTGAAAACTTTTCGACATAACCATAACTATTCATACGTATGGATTCAAAATAAATGATTAAAATTTATAAAGAAGAATTTTTCTTAATTACTGAACACTTTATGTGCAATAATTTCATATATAAGACAGAAAATTCTGTCTTCGATAATTATAAACCTTAAACAAATTTATTCGTTTGGCAACAGGAGAAGCAAGATAGAGATATATTTCCTATTTTCTGCTACTTTAAAAATTATTACTTCGTGCGTCAAAGAAACATACCATGTCTTTCTCTAACATTCCTAATACGTCGTGCCAAGAGTTTTCTTAGTTATTGCAAACACTTCGAGGATATGTATCACGAGTCAAATTAGTGAGACTTACTTAAACCCTGGAGATAAATGATTTATATGAAGAGACACATGCCAACTAAAGTCCTCAATGTTTGTTAGGTCTAGCAGGCTGATTTCTTAATGCTTACTTCAGCATTACGACTTCAGAATCTAGAATAAAAACCTGCAACGCTGCCTTCAGAAGCAACTGGAAGTGCTTGTCTCTCTGAGACTCCTTTGAATTCAATTAAGTCCTTTCGCGAGGTGGGTAGTAATAAGTTATCTCTACCTAATCTCATCCAAAGTATCCAATCAGAGAAGAAGAGGAGCAAGAAAAATGCCTTCCTTGCACAGGCAGGGACCTCCGGGTGGAATTAATTAACAAATCGAGTTCAGTGCAAACATTGGTAGACAGCAAGAGTCATTGTTTGTTCAAAGTTCTTCCAAACATGGCATCGTGGTTAATGGGCCTATCTTTGAAAGGAAACACAAAAGACAAAATGAAAAATAAACTCTGTCCAATTCCCTCTCCATCATAATTTGCATGAAAGGAATTAGAAAAGGGCAGTAAATTATCGCTATTTCTCATTGTGTTGTGTCGTGGCTTACAAATGTGAGAGTGTCTTAGAGATGTTTCGATTCTGATAAAGAATGAGTGATTAATTCGATGGGAGTCATGCAGAGACATGCTTAGCATAATACTGAGAAGAACCTGGTGTTCAATTTTAAAGTATTATAAATTATAAGTAACTTAAGAAAAATATATTTTTCCCTCACTGATTTGATGCACTTTATCTCAGGAATATTGCGAAAAGTCTTACACAATGCTAAAATCTATATGTTCACATAATTTTACAATTATTATGGCAAAAAATGCATATTTAGCAAAATATAAACTACTTTGTTTATTAAGTTTTTTTTTAAAAATAGGAAAATTTTTAAAAAATATATATTATTTTCAATTAAGGGCACAGTTTTATTAGAAAGGCTTGTATCATCTAATCTCTAAAGCAGTAAAAAGAAGAAAAAAAGTTTAAAGATATGCAAGCAGACATTATTCTTATTTAGTGCTATTTCTGCTACTTCAAAATATTGTGAAATGCAAAAATTTTATGAGTGTATTTTATGATTTTAGAATATTTATTCATTTGCTGGAAAACATTTGTACTTGTAAATGTAATAAATTAAAAATAAATTAATAACAATAAATTAATAAATAATATTAGAAAAATATATGCCTGCATTTCTTGTAAATATTTATGAGAATCCAAATCAATATTTAAGGTTTAGTAAATAAAAATAAGTTATACCATATCAATTTATAATAATTAAATAATTATAATTATTAGTTTTATGACAATTTAGGCTTTATTTTTACTGCATTTTGTTTTCATTTTAAATAAATATATATGTAATTATACCACACATAATGGCACCTATTTTTTAAATAGTTAACACTATATTGCCCAAGGAAGTCATTTTGACTGTTTTTTAATTCCAATTAGAAATACAATTACTTGTATATAATGTCACAATTTCTTCGACATTTTTAGAGTACATTTTTTTCCCAAATGAAGCAATTTTTTTATTGTTAATACTTACTAATAACTTGTTGTACAACTGTAAAAAATATTAAAAAATACAAAAAAATTAATTTTAAACAAATTTATTCTACCCAATAGTTATTCTTTCACAATGCAGTCATTCTGACTGATTTTTGACAATATAAGTATATACTAAGTTTTAGTCTCTTCTAGTGTTAATATAGAGTTGAAGAAAAATTACAATGTTTAAAATGTATATTTTATGTTTCCTGTTGCTATAAATATTATACATTAATAATGCTGGATTATGAAACTATACCTAAATTAAAATGAATTAGAATGTTTCTTACGAATAGAGAAAATATCCACCATTAGCAAAGATGTATAGATGTAAAGACATTTCATAGCAAAGATGTGCTCATGAATATTTTATTTTTTGCTTAAAAAATCTGAATAAAGAGTACCTTTATAAAATAAACTTTTTTTTATAAGACGCAAAACATTTTAATACTGTAGTTAATTCAATTATTTTCATGTTGTTATCATGCATTAAAGTTTATTAATAATAACACGAACTGATCTTATTTATTATTAAAAACATTCTTAAAGAAATATTTTGAAATTTTGGTATAAAATAAGAAAATATCAAATATAATAATGATATTTTTCAGCAGTTTAATTTATTATGGAATTTTTAATGCAAAAGTGTTTCGTTTATGCGTGCATACTTATTATATATGCTTTAATAAACTTCATGTCTTGTATATCAATTTATGATGTCATCTTTAAAGAGAAGATATTGTAAAATATTAATTTAATTTCTTTTAGAAAAATTGAAATATAATATTGGTCTACAAGGAGAAAATATTTTATAAATTTTAAAAGAATTTTTTGTGAACTCAAGATGATATACAAGAACCAAAAATTCGTCAATTAATTATTAATGAATAACATATAAACTAGAAATGTTATTGTTGAAACTCCTTGTCATACACATAAAGCAATTTTGAATAACTGCAAATGCGGTAGACTATTTTCATTAACACACACAAGATTGGATGCGATAATAATTCTATATGAAATTAAACATACGTTAAACAATATTTTGAAAATGATTGTTACAGATTATTGGCAGTAAAACTAAATGCAATAATAACAACGGATATTATTTTCACAGTTAAGAATATTCCGAAGACTTCATTTTTAAACTATTTATTACAATGAGTAAAAATTCTGTAAAAATGACATATTACTGTGTGGACGGGGGGAAGGTTACACAATTTATTTTAATTATTATTTATTTATTTTGAACACTTTCAAGCAAAAATATAATTATTTATCTAAGCGTAATACGCTTCTAGTAATATCTATAAGAAAACGTATAGACATGCCGGGAGTTTCAAAACTCCTGCATCAAATTTAAAAGAAGAGGATGAAAAGACAATGATTAGAGAAATAGTATAGTTTTTTATAATTTTAGTACTGAAGAAAATAATGAAGAAACATTAAATTTTTCATTTTTATAAGTAATATGTTTCTACTAACAACTTTATAAAGTATATAAACACAAATTCAAAAATGCATCCAATACTAGAGAATAGTAGAACTTGCAAAAATATTTGTATATAAAAATTAAAGAGGCAAGTAACATGCTAACATTTAAATACAAGAAATAAGCATGAGCAGAAACATTCATTTATATGAAAACTTTTTTTATAATTATTAAATAATTAAAATTCAGTTAATTGGCAATAAAAAATTATTCGTTGAACTGTTTCACTTCATACCAATTCAAAGGATTGTTATTAATGTTATGAACACATTTAATTAATAGTGGCTAAAATTGTGTGTGGGGGTGTGTGGATGGGTGTGTGTGTGCATATATGTAATAATTTCTATAATTACTATATCGTGAATTTGTTCTTTGTTGAACTGATATTTAATTATATGCAATAATAAAATTCTTATACATATATTGTCCTGTACAAATTCAATACTTGATATTTCTATGATATAAGCACATTAAAAATTAAACACATACTTTTTCATGTAATATTTTTAAAATATATTACATTTTATAAACACTTTTTTGAAAGAAAAAAATATTCATTTGTACACTAAGTTTCATTCTGTCAAGAAAAAATCATTTAAGAATGTTGTTGAATTAAAGGATAACACAGAAGAATACTGAAGTAATTTTATCAAATTGTATGGAATACCTTCTAATGTCACATGAAACCCCCCTCTTTTTTCCCAGCAAAGTACAATAACTTCGACGTAACAGTATTGAACTCAATTAGTCATCGGAATTCCTTGAAATCAATTCAACTATTTGGCGTCTACAATCGTCCATAATTGCGAAAACATTGTACCGGGTGTTTCAAAAGTCACACACATCAACCTTTGTAGTTAAGTTTTAAAGACAGATGAATTATGTTACAAAACAAAGCTTGGATGGTTATCTTTATTGTCAGGTGTCAGACATGGTAAAATCACAGTAAATGTTTAAAATGATGTCCGTTTTCCTGGACACACAATCGAACTCTTTTTCTCAGATGAATTGATATTTTACGAAGAGTGTGAGAATTAATGTTCAATATTGCATGAAGGAAGTTACTCTTAAGATCATCAAGCGTATGAGAATTATTCCTGAAGGTTACATTTTTCAAATACCCCGAATAAAAAATCCTGAATTTACAAGTCCTAAAAATGAGGTGGCCAAAGTTATTTGGAAATGACATGATCATCGAAAAAAGCAGTTAAAACTTCCATGCTGTCCTGTGATGTGTGACACGTTGCGCCGTCTTGCTGCAACCAAGCGTATCTTTCATCACTTTCAGCAAGGATTTGAATGAATTCCATAATGATGTTTATGTATACGGACGGACTTTTCAATTGACTTCTTTGTAAAGCGGTCTCCACATCTGCCACTTTCATTATCACTATGGACGCTCTACCCGATCGCTTCCTGTCTGCAACCACTCCTGTGCCATGGAACCGTTACACTAAAAGTATTATCATTCATGTATTTGGGGCTGTTTCACCTGGATATCTCTGCTGAAATGCATTTATCACACGGTAATGAGATTTTATAGCGAAATAAAATTCCACTATGGCTATACTTTGCTCTTGGGAAAACATTATGCACCTCCTGTTATGCTCATCTGACTACAACTGACAAGTATTTTGAAACTGATGCCTGATACGTTCAAAACTTCTTATGATGGGGTCCCTAAAGACATCTAGGGACAGAAATCTCAACCAACCCTTTTAGTTTTTAAGCATAAAAGCATTACCATGTGACTTTTGAAACATCCGGTAGATGCAGTATTTTAAATACAAAATGTCATTTTGATATTATTTATTATATATTTAACGAAAAATTCATGTCTAAACAAATTATTTTCAGAAATTATACTAAATGTTTTATTCGAACCATTCGTGTATGTCTTTGGCCCGAGGATACGCAAATTGTCTTCCTGGAAAAAGTTTGTTCTTGTTTGAGTATATTAAGATCAGGAGTGAAAGAAATTCTCCCCAAAAACTGAAAATAACCCTTTCCAGTCATTACTTGAATTTAATTTGATCAGATAACCCAGTCCATGGTGTGTAAAATCAGTCCACTCTATTATTGTGTCTTGTTGATAACTAAATTTCTCAATGTATCTCCTCTGACCAAGTGCCATTTTTAGTCATAACTAGAGTTCAAGGGATTGTACAGCGATCCCTCTCGATCTGCTATAACAATATTGGTTGTAAAGGTCTTTTGTTGCCGTATCCTATAAACATCAAATTTTGTTGTACTGTCCTCACGGACATGTTTGTTTCGTCCCACATTGGTAGTTCATACTGTGCCATCTATTTAAGTAACACTGATTACTATACTTAAGCGTCTCTGGTCTTTCATAGTAAGTAGACACAGTAAGCCATTGTGTTGCTAATAGTTGAAATAAATTCTTGAAATTATATAATCTGAACAGAGTCTTGACATTGTCTATTGAGAAATTTTAAATTTCAAAAATTTTCGAAATATAATAAGCCAATAAAAATTTTGAATTCAAAATATATTAATTCATATCGTATGACCATACAAACACAAGAAACATGAATTATAGAGCAAATGGAAGCTGTTTTCTTTCCATTCGTACTGAATACACTGCGCATGCACACACTTTCATCTCCATTATCATTGGTATCTGTATATTCGTATATTTACCTGAGATATATTGATTTACAGACATCCTGCTTCCAATTATGATTTTATTTGCAATTCTTGACGATATACGATTCAAAATACTTTGCATTAAACAGTAACAAAACATACTTGAAAAGCTTATGATGGACACAAACGCTCTATCGTTTTCCATTTCAAAAGATCCCAGCTTATATAAAGCTTCTAAAAGTTTCAGATCTTTCTATATTCATACAGGGTTCCAGAATTCAGCCCACTTATTGGTATGACCTGGATGTTTTGATGTAATATTTCTTTAGCACATCACAAAATTTGGAGCCACACAACTGTTGTTACATTTAAAGGCTGAAGTTACATTTGAATTATATTGTCCATTAACCGAGTAAATAAAATAATTAAGTATGACATTATGTAATGAAGGGCTCAGCAGCATAATGAGTTAAAAATCAATCTCAAAAGTACTAAAATGAAGAATTGATACATAAATATATGTTCAATGAGTTTCCATAGTGTGTGTTCACTTGTAATGAACTCGAAACTGTTATTTCTTAGTTCTATATACACATCTATAAGATCCTACAAAGAAATTCCTAACCCTATATCTCTGTCCTAAACCACTGGCAGCTTTAGAATTTTTTACAGTTATCCAGTTTATTCCAATTTGTCTTTTTTTATATTTTCTTAATAATTCCATGTTTCGGGTCCTTGATAGTTTTTCTGATAGTTTAGCTCCCTTTTGGGTTTTTTTTGTTATCTATTTTATGTTTTTTTTATATATATATATATATATATATATATATATATATATATACATAGTTAAAATACGATTTTACTAGAGAGACAGAAATCAGAAGGATACTAAATATAAATGAAACCTAAATAAAAAACAGATACTGGAATTTATAAAATATATATGGATGTTGATATATATATATATAAAGGACAAATTTATAAATAATTTTTTTATTACAAATAATATAACACACATTAAAAAATGTGCATCATCACAATTTCATGTACATCAATCGTTCCCTAGGAAGAATCTAAAGCATGCCACAGCATAAAATAAATGATTATCTCCAAAAGGGGTTAAACTACATCAATCTGCCCGGGAACGTTAAGAGATGGGGAAAGGGGGGTAAAGAAGGGTTCCCTTTCCCCAGAAAATGGACCCCCCAAATTCATCAAACAGTGATTACAGTTGTCTGACTAAAGGCAGCGATTGATAGTTTAATCGCTTGTCCACTGCGGAGAAGATTAGTGAAGGTGATTTCCGGTTCCGGTTCAGTGGTGGGGCGAGTGATGTGGCGTTATTTAAACCCAAACTGTTTGGGACAGCGCAACTCATTAGAGTGCCTTATGAAGGAAACACTGAAAGTGAATACATTTTGAGAAGTGAGTTAGTGAAGGATGGCCTCTTTATGAGGAGGGGTCGATCAGTTGGAAAAAATTTTAAGTTTTGAATCATAAAGGGAAAAATTTAAATTGGGGTTTAACATTAAATAGTTTTTTTTCTGTATGGTTGTATTGTTTTGATGTTTCTAAAATTGATGGAATCATTTTTTTGTTGCTATACGAAATTGTCTTTATAATTTATTATTTATCATTATTTTTAAATTTAGGAAACTAATTATAGTTGGCGTTTAATCCCTGAGAAGGCAGAATAATCATGAAAATAATTATTTTTATAAAAAAAATTCTCATTTTGGGAAAGATATCTATATAGTGTTTTATTATCATTATTATTATATATATATATATATATATATATATATATATATATATATATATATTATGCATTCAAATATTATTATAAATTTTCCCAAAATTTTTTTATTAAATTTTTTTATAGTAAAACAAATAAAAATAAAGAAATATTTTTAATTCGTTTTTTTTTTTACTTGGTGGAAATTCACATATAGGTAGATTAGTGAATTTATAATATGCAGTTGTTACAATGACAGCATTTTCTGACATAATATAATCAAGACTTGCATTAAGATCGCATTCATTTTGAAACTATTCACTTCAAGCTATATACCATGTACTGACCTTAATTTTATGATGATATAAGCATCTCCATTATCCTAATTATATTTGAATGTAAAATTTAAAAAAATTAATGATTTTCTTAAAAAAAAAATTATTTGATTTTATATATATATAAAAATTACTTTTATTTTAAGAGTGCTAATTTTTTAAGGTATTTACTTAAATGTATACTTTGCTTCCCTCTCTGTGTCATTTTTATCCTTTTTTTAATATTCATAATAAATCTAGATATGTTCAAAAGTTAAGATTTCCTTCAAAAATATATATTTCTGCAATTTTAGAAACAAGCTTAAATTTTAATCCATGGTTCTTCAAAAGGGTGCTCTAGTGTTCTTCATCAAAAAATACTTTTATGAATATTTTGTTTAACATATAGCCATGGAATTGCAGAAGGGTTATTGTGATCAGTTAAATAAGCATGCAATTCAATAGAAAGGTGATGCATAGGAATATATATCAGATACAAAACAACATAGGTCAAGTGAGTGTACGTTAAATGTGTTCTACCGGGCAGCTCAAAACTACAGTAAAATGAAAGAACGGAGGCGCAAATAAAAACATTCGCAACAAGTGCAAGTGAGTTTTCTCATGAAATATGTATAAAATGAATCACATGGACGACTTCACACGTAGAAGAATGATCAGAAAGCTAGAAGGGCAAAGTTTAGGAAGTATAGCCAAAAAATTTGGAATCGACAAATGTGTGTCGTCTTATGTTTTTAAAAAACCTTCAAAACCAAATGTATAGCGGTTAGAAAAGTTGGTGGTGGCAGTCCTAGAAATTCTATTACAGTGGATGACTAATATGTCGTTCTGCAAGCGAAAAGAGCCCAATACCAGTCAGCAAGAGCAATTGCTCAGCAACTGTGTACGGAAACAGGGAGATAATTTGGTAGACACTTTCCCAAAGGCGGCCTGTTCACCCACCATCCTGAACGCTGCATCTCTTTTGCAGTTTGCCTTCGGTGGCACCATTCAGGTGGGTAAAGAACCAAATTTTCTGGACATCTCAACAATGAAGTATCTTACTGCTGGGATGAGGAGTCGTGTGAGTCCCACAAGCGGGCCTCCGACGCCAGTACTTTTAGAGGGAGATAAAGAATGGTATCATCAGTAACGTCTCAGAAAAGGCTTTTGCGATGATCTACCATCTGAAGAGCCATTATGCTGAAGGAGATGACTCAGCTAAATGTTTTCGTCTGAGGTTCTGTAACCAGAGATCGCTATTGTACAGAGGTGAACATTTCTCATGCGCTTATATTGATCCTCTGTTGTTGGACCATACTTATTTTTTTAGGATAACAATGTAAGACCACACCAAACTGCTGATGTTCAGCAGCTACTGAAAAGTAAAGATATCACTCTAATGGATTGGTCAGCGTTCACCAAATTTAAATCCCAGATTAACGGCATTAGGATGGCGCTGGGGAACCTTGCATGATTACATCCTCCGGGGTACACCTAAAATCTGGAGCAGATGCAGATAGAGTAATGGACACTCTTACGTCAAGAACTTTTGGGAAATCTGTTGCTAAGTATTGTGAGAGACGTTGTGGCACCATTGCAGCAGGGGGTGCATATTCCCACTCCCTAAGAACATCTGCTTTTTGTTCTTTGTCTTGGACAGACAATCATGTGTAACGATGCTATAAGTTCAATACAGCCATTTTTTGTTTGCATTCCATACTGTATGCATTGTACTCAGTTTTGCGAAACTATGCTTTCTTCACCGCTTGAGTACAAAATGCTGTCTTTCATTTCTGAATGCAATGTCTTTCAGATGATATCTCATGGAATTATGTCAAAAAAGAAAAGGCAAAAAAAACCCGACTATTATTTAAGTTTTGCACACCAGTGTAGTTAATGGTGTTGTAGTAGGAGATAATTAAATGAATCTGACATTTTACTTAACATTTTAGAGCCCTTCATGTTACCTTTCTTTGATGGTGTTTACTTTATATTAAAAATATTGAATCTGCGTACATATATTTTTGTTTCAATTATAACATTTAAGCTAAACAGAAAATATGTAAATGGAATATCACATATTATCAATATATTTCAAACTCCGATAGTTATACTATAATAAGAAAATGTATTAGTTTATACTGTGCATTTTTATTAAAATGTACATTTATATCTATCGATAATCTGCTGAAATTAATTAAATTATTTCTTCACTGATGAAAGTTTAGTATACTAAAAATCAAACGGAGCTTACATTTGTATTATGCATTATTATTTTTTTCTTTTTTAATTTCAGATAAGTTAAAAAAACAATCTGCAGTCAGTAAAATAAAGTAAAATGGGCTTACATATATTTATATAGTTTTTCTCTTTAAAAACATACCTGCAAATAAAATAAAAAAAGGTTACTGCCTCCACGAAATTGAATATTTTAAGTTCATTTAATTCTATAAATAAAAATTATATATATTTGAATAAATACTCATTGTAATTTGTTATGCTATTATTTTCAGGTAGAAAAAGTAAATCACTGAAAGTATAATTGTAAGATTTCAGGATCAGTTATCTATTCAAGTGAGAGTAATGCAGCACTGACTAGGATTTAATTTAGCATGCGGAAGCCATCAATGTGCTTCTGACTTAGTTGTTTACATTTGCTTGGCAAGAAGCCACAAATTGGCTAAGTAACATTTTCAGAATTGAACAGTTTATGTACTATTCCGAATGGAAATACAGAAACGAGTAAACAGTTTAATCATTCCCACTTGCTAAAGAGTAATGCACGATTGTTAAATTATAAATTTAATTTTAAAGAAAGGTATACCAAATAGCGTTCGCTAAAACAGATTTGTACGTAAAATACGTACATAAATATATGTGAGTGAATGCATGTGCTCGTGCGGTCGGGCGGGCACGGCTTTGAATAATAGTTGGAAATATTTTAGAATGGGGGGCATTGAACATGATACTGAGGGATTAAGAGCAATTACACAGATTCATGCATGTTTTAATATTGTGATAAAATAAATTAATTATCTGTTCTTTTATTTTTTTATCTAAAATTTCGTTATAACGAATATTGATAAAACATGTTACACTTTATATACATATATATATATATATAAACGTGTAGAGATTTTGCGGAGCGCCTTATAACCAATGGTAGCTGAGATTTGAATAAATAAGGAAATATGTCAATTGTTATATTTAGTTAGTTAGAAGTAATATTAAAGAGTATCATAATAGAAAATTTAGCGATGATTATTCTTATCAACAATAGGTTTTATACATTAGGCTGAAAAGCTGAAAATAAATTAATGAAATGTATGAAATATTAATTTTTATGGCAATTACTTAGTCTACTTTGTTGAGTAGATGGACTGAGTCTTGTGAGTTCAATCACACTCATTTTGAAGGGGAGGGCCAATTTAAAATTTATTACACTTGGGTGGTGAAGATGTCGATTGTGAAATTTGGTTGTTTTTCCAATAATCTAAGTTTCTCTAATTAATGTAACATTAGTAAATTATAAATTTAAATAAAATCTGTTTACATCAAATACAGCCACCTAAAGCTTAATACATTAATAAAAATAGCGTTTTTTTTTAAAATAAAAATTGGAATAACACATTAATATATAACAAGACTGACATTCCTTCTCAATGAAAACACTTCATACAGTATCTTACTCGTGATAAGGATAACATGCATGTTTCTTGAAGATAAATCATGACAGTAAAAGTATTGTTAATTTTCGTTTTACATTAAAATACTATCAATGGTAGTATTGTTATATTACTTTGATTATATGCATTTTTGGTACTATGTTTTTAAAAACAAAGACTAGGTATTTTTATTTATTTAATTTACATTTATTGAACCCTGCTTCAAATTAGCACGAATAATATTGAAAGAACAACCACAACTATTCCCTATTATTAACAGAAGAAAGTATAAAAGAAAAAAATAACTGCATTGATTTCAAAAATTGATTAATAGTATTTAAAAACTGATTCTTTTTAAACATGTTCCCCATTGTTGTTTTTTATTAAATTTCATGATGCATTTTCAATGTATTTTGTGGCAGAAAAATAACCATTTTCTTTAATAACCATAAAAAAATTGCGAATAGTTAATATGTTAGTCCAAAGCAATGTTATCCTTTTTTAGCGATTTCGTATTTGCAGTTGAAACGTATGAGATCTTCGAGACATTGATTTCATAGTACGGGAGTTGGAAACTAGATGGCAGCACATTATGTTTTTAATGCATTTCTTACAATTTTCTCTCTAAATGCTCTTTCTTTTTACTTCTAATCTACTCTTATCTTAACTTTTAATGAAAGGATCTTTTTTACTTCTAATGAAAGAGAAGATCTATGGTGCAGTTGAAGCTTTTACCGTTTCAATATAAAATATTGTATCGATTATTAAATTATTTCAAATACAAAATATGGGTGAATCACATTAATTTGTTACCGGTTATAACCATACCTCAATCAAGAATTTTTCTCAAATATTAACTGTGCATACGTACAGTGTTATTCATTTCAGATGAACCTTCATTGCAACATTGATATTTATTTATTTACGATGTATAGGTAGTGTAATTTCTTTTTCTCCAAAGTAAAGAAACCCTAGGATTTACTCTCTCTATAAATCTATAAAATTTTGAAAAAATTTCTTTTTTATTAAGTTTATGTATTACCTATGTTTAGCAAATCAAACCAATAGTGATCTTTAAGATACCATTTGCTTTCTCATTATGAAATGCGATAGAAAGAAGTTGAATACTTCTAATCTAAAAGCAAACTGTGGAAGTTATCTTTACTTGCCATGATTATTTTAAGTTTATTCAGTAATAAATGACGTTGGGTTGAGGAGATAACTAAATAAAATCTACCACGATTGAATACCAGTTGCTGAAATGACCACATTTAAATCAAAATTTAAGTATCATAGAATAAGTGAGATTCATCGAAATGAGAAAGGCGGGCATTCTATTTTATATAATATTATTGCTACAAAGTAAATGATGTATGCGGATAGTAATATATCAATTAAAAAAAAGAGCTAATTAAATATACCGTAAAATCTGGTGTATAACGCGCACCTATACTTTCAAGCTGTGTATTTTTTTTATTTTTTATTTTAAGATATATTCGCCGTATAAGACATATGCGCGCCTTTGCATAGGGAATCTGCGGTGTTGTATGTTTTAAAGCCATTTATTCAAAGTATTATCCAAGGATTTTGTAAAATAGTATATTTCTAGAAAAAGAATCCTTTAAGTTTATAAGGTATGACATTCCTTTTTTTTTTAAAAAAAAGTATCCCAGTCTTTGTAGAAATCTGAGTTTTTTTTTTTTTTTTTATGCGCGTGTTTTATTATTATTATTATTATTATTATTATTTTTCAAGCTATCACTTTTACACCAAACATAAGAAAAGCACCCGTAAATTTCGACCTTGTTTTTTGTGTTAAAAGTTGTCGCTATACGCCGAATTTTACGGT
The DNA here is from genome assembly GCA_019973955.1 of Trichonephila inaurata madagascariensis. Classification (NCBI taxonomy): domain Eukaryota; kingdom Metazoa; phylum Arthropoda; class Arachnida; order Araneae; family Nephilidae; genus Trichonephila; species Trichonephila inaurata. Next base: position 387,444 of record BMAV01019777.1, on the reverse strand, counting down.
ATATGATGAAACTCATTTATTTAAATAAAATAGATGAAAATGATCCAGAACTATCTATATAGTGTTAAGACAAATACTCGACATTTTGTTTGCGACCTTTATGTATGTGCCAAAAACCACTTACCTGAAACCTTACCATATACTGAGAAATCAACTTTGAAATAAAATGATTGATTAAGTTTTTGGAAGAATTTTATCCAACTCAAATATTTATTTTACGAATGATATCAATTGAAAGAGAAACATCACTAATTTTTTTTTTATGTGTGTTTTCTTGGGATATCATTGTGTGCGTGCGGATATTGTATCTCAGTTACAACTTCCTTTAAAATCCTCGTTTCTCATTTTTCCGCTTGATTTGAGATTATATGGAACATTTAAAATTGAAGAATTTTAGACTTTATTGATACATGGTACTTTTAATATTTATCTAGTATGAATTAGTATGTATTTTAGTCTATTTTCATAAATATACAATGTAAAGAAGAAATAGTATTTGCGATTTTATTTCGTAAATCAAATTAATATACCATAAGAATGGCGATTCACAAATCGAAGAGGGCTTTTAGATTTAGTTCGTTTTCTGACATATAAATATGAGATAATATTCATAATTATTTTATCAATTCAAAGTTAAAAGATATTCATTGGTTGATTATACACTTGAATAATTATATCATGAATACAAATATGTTCTTTTCAGTGAAACTAATTCATTTACTGGTTACCTACAGATGCAGTTACTTTTTCTCCTAATATTATACAGGAAAATTGGGTTATGATCTAATACAATTCCTTTTTTTGTAACTAAATGTCTTATGAAGGTTTCATAATAAGTTTCTTTCATATTAAACAGAGAAGAAGTTTTAATCTATGATGTTGACTTTCAAAATTCGATATTTAATCAACCGATATTGAAATTCGATATTTAATCAACAAATAAAGAATTGCTTATTTACCATTAATTAAAATTTTTCCATATTCAAATACTTTTTTATATTTTGAGCTTCTAACCAACATCATATATTTACTATTCTTTTGTATATGTGTAATGTCAGGAATTATATGCACATTTATACATATATGTAAGTACAATATTTATTATTGTATGAGTATCATTTATTTAAAAAAATTTTTTCAAACAATGTATTCAAATTGTGCTTTTTCAGACATCAACATATTTTCTTTTTTTGTGGTGCAACCTTTTTGTTCTACAGTATAGTAATTTCACGTGACTTTAAAAGTTGAATATCCCAGTGAACTGTATAAACTCTGTCACACAATTAATGTGGTTATACCCAAAATTAATGTGAATAACACAAAGACAGAAGTCGCTCTCCCCCCTTCCAAATTACCAGCTTTCCTTCTAACCCATTTTCGGCAATGACTTTGCACTTCCTGCGGGAGGGAAGTTCATTGGAGCCACCTATTTGGGATGGGGAGAACGTTAAAAGAAACGTAATCTATTTTTTTTATGACAACAAAACCATTGAAATAAAAAAAAGTTAATTATATTAGCGCGGTGATTTTTATAAAAATGCAGCTTGATGAATATAATCAGATTTCGATCGATTGTAATACACATAATGCTTAGGTATATGATGTTTTAAATATATATATTTTCTATATAATGAGAAAAAATTGTAAATAAAATAAAATGAACAATACGATGTGTATTTTGTTACTTTTAAAATAAAAATCCTACATAAGGATAAAAAATTTCATTTTAATGCAACGTTTTTATGTTGCTTGTAATCTAGATTATATATATTTCTGTTTTCATAAAATATTTAACAATAAAGGGCGAAAAATAAAGATTTCAAAACCTTATTATTCCTTTTAAGAATACAACATTTTCTTCAATGAGTTATTTTGGACTTTTAATCTTCGCAAAACCTTAAGCAAAATTTTCAATAGTTTTGTAAGCTGTAGAAATTATTATTATATATATACACATATCTAAACTACTCATTTCAACAAACTTCACCCAAGTTTATTGAAACTCGGCAAAACAGAATTTCCTAAAAGGAAAATAATGGAAGCCGGAAATTACGTTTGGAATTTTCATCTTTTATTTATGCATAGAAACCTTTAATACATTTTATTTATCTTTGTAGTTCACGCTACTTCCTACGTATCACAACCCAAATGCATAATACATATCAATTTCCATTTTCTGTTAAATATCTAGATATTCTATCGGGAAAAAAAAATAAGAAGCTTGTAACCAAAGTTTCCTAAATTAAAATGATAAAGTGTCTAGACAAACTGAATGCCTGCATATTGTTAGTAAGCCAAGATAAACAGCATTTGGGAGACACTCAAGAAATTAGCTTTCAAATGGGATTGTGCGAACGCTTGCAAACAATTGTATTTCGGGACGACCCTTTCATGTAGTTTGATATTATAGTTAAAAACTTCTAGTTATAGTTGTAGTTAAAGTTATCCTATTAAACAGTATCGATGTAATGTTTGACGTAAGTTCGTTTGAATAATGTTCATTTCAAATTTTATCAGGATTTTCAGATATATGTTTTGAAATAAATTGTGATTGTTCTGTTATTATTTTTGAAACGCGGTTGTTATTGTAATAAAAACTATAATGTAGAGAAATTTCAGTTAATACTGTTTTATACATGTAGCAAATATTGATTGAATTTAGCAAGCTCTACATCTGATATATTTCTCTATTTAAAATGAATTCGCCTTTTTGATCAAAATACAAATAATGTATGATAAAAATACAAATAATGTATGTAAAAATACAAATAATGTGTAGTAAAAATACAAATAATGTTTATTTGAGGTTATCGGGATTTTCAGAAATATTTTTGGAAATAAATTGGGCCTGTTTTCTTATTCCTTTTTGAAACGATTGTGATTGTAATGAAAGCTGTAATGTAGAGAAAATTCAGTTAATGCTGTTTTATACAAGTAATAAATATTGATTGAATTTTTAGCAAGTTTAGCATCTGATAAATTACGAGGTCCGTTACCAAACGCCCGCGTGTAGCTGAATAGGACTTTAAAAAAATTCACCCCCACTCACTTTTTTCCAAAAATTTTGGGTTGAAAATTTTTAATTTAAAAAATCATTTTTTTTTAAAGCAAAATATATTAAGGATAGCAAAATATATTAATTATGTTCAATTTTTTTTTATTCTCTAAAGAGCCTTGAACTTGAATAATATTTGAATATACATAGATTCTTGGTGACAATTACTTCCTCAGTGTCCCCCTTACGTGTTTTAAAAAGTCCCTTTTTCTAAATATATGTATACATTCGTGCTCTTTTTATCTTAGACTGACATTTTTCTAGTTTAACTACTGGTTGAAGCCCAGTTGATGAGTGGTTAGTGCATCGCACTTCCAGATCACCATTCCGAGGTTCAAACCCCAGGTTGGGCAAGGCTGACTCAGCCTTTCATCCCTTCAGTATGTCGATAAATGGGTATTAAGCTTGCTTGGGAAATAACACTGGGGATTTCACGTCAGACTGACCACCTGACGGAACTCTGCTCATGCACCTTGGGCCTCAAGGTCACGTATACTGAGTTGGATGCAGTACGCCTTGGCCCTCATGGTTTTGTTGAGCTACTGAGTTAAGTTAATTAATAGTGTTACTTTTTATTTAACATTAAAAAGTACTTTTGTATTGGTTTAGCTAAAAAACAATTATGCTTATCACCGCATAAAATTAAACAAGAATTTTTTTACCAGGACAAATACTAAAATATTGAATATAAAAAAAACATAAATCATACAAATATAATATAATTGATGAATTAAACTTGACAATTGCAAATAAATCAAAAGTTATGTATATCTGACAAAATATTTTTCTCATTTAAATACGGACATGCTCATAGTGAAATAATTTTTGTCAAATGTTCACATTTTCTAATTTGCTAAAATATGCTTTAATCGTGTCATGGAAAAAAGTGTGAAAAAAAAAAAAAGGGGGGTTAAGATACTTTAAGAACAGTAATTGCTTTAACTTTGAAACATTGATGCACATAATTTGAAACTACATATTTTGGAATAATAAAACTAACGGTAAATAAGTACGGCAAACAGGTATAAATTTCTTTAAAACGTATGCACGTATGAATGTATTTCATTAAGACTTACATTTAAAGTAAATGCATTTATTGTAAGACGAAAGAAAGTTCAAAGTATTTTAAGCCCCATGGATATTTAATACAACTACATAACTCTCACTGTTTCCCTCATACGTATATTCCATTACTTTTCTTTAAAAGTTTTTGTTTAAGACATCTTTTTAATTAAGTTATCTTATAACATGACTTAAGTCTAAATAAACATTAATACAATTAAAATGTAATTAAAATTAAATAATTACAGTAATGCAATTAAAAGTTTTTAGGTTTTAATACGCTGTGTTAAATTACATCTTGAAATGATATCAACTAAAAGTGCTCTTACACTTCTTAATTTAAAAAAAAAAAAAAGTTTAATTATTTTCACGTAAAGACACATGAGAAAGTAGAAATTAAGGTATAATGCGTCACAAACAAATAAATGAGACAAATATAACGTATCAAGAATTAAAGTGTCTAAATTTCGTCAGTAATTCTTTACGTTAAAATTACTAAGATAGAAGTTTTGTTTTTTCTAAATTATTAAGTAATTACATAAAATAATTAAAAATTCTCAATTAACAAAGTAATTTTACAACAAAAGTGCCAGTATCTATCAACATTTTATTTCCTTTTTTCTAAAAGAAAATAACACAAAATTATAATGCAATTGTTTTATAGTTTCATATATTTATGTATTCCAGAAACTACAAGCATACATAAAAATGTGACTAAAATGAGTATTCTGATTTAATTCAAGCAATAAATAATTCATAAAATTAGCCACTGAAAGAAATATGTGACTGTATATCAAACATGGCTTCAAAATTTCTTCACACAGTTTTCAAATGCATAGAACATATGTAGAACTGATTTTTTTCTTTCAAAAAGGCAGATTTAGTATGCATGAAAGTATAATATACCGATAAGCGCATATTCAATTAAATATTCATATTATTGTATATGCTTAAGTATATTACATATTTATATGCCATGACGAATGTAAGGGTTAAATTGAAAAAAGGTATTTATCAAATATAATACGCAGAGTAATTTTTAATCATTATTTTATATCTCATTCATTTGAAAACATAAGCCAATATATTGATATCATGATTCTATTCATGCGTATCATGATGTAACTTTTTCTTCAATATTTACTTAGGTTGCAGTTACATAAAAATTTTATGATTTTTTAAAAATATTATGTATATTATTTTATATAGATTTAAAAAAAAATCTTGTTACTCTACAGGTAAACATTCAAAAGAACTATTAATTAAAATTCGTGCTAAAGAACAAAAATAAGATACAAATCTACATTGAATAAAAACTTCATAAAATCTAATTTATATTAACTGTTTTTTAATAGTACAAAAACAAATCAATTGAAAAATTAGTTGTTATGGAATTAGAATATCGTAAAATTAAATTCAAAAATAATCCAGGATTTTTTTAAGTAATTGTTTAATACACACTTATGTAATGAAACTGAATTAACTGATGCTGCCGTATATGTCCTTCTTTCTCAACAAGTGTAGTAAGTATACTTGACATATATAGACGTATTTCCAAAATACGATTCTTTTCTAGGCACTGCTATCAATAAAACTTTTCTAAATGCTTATGGAATGCAATAAAATGATCTTGTATGAGTGAATTGCGTAACCTTAATTGGCAATTAAGGAACTTATTATATTTTTGTGTAAGTACAAGGGTTTTCCTCACTCACAAAAAAAGTGTATGTTTATAGATATTAAATGAATTCTTAATTACCTAACAATCATCACTCAACATTTGTCTTACATGGAATGCAATTCTTAAACTAAAAAATAAAAAAAAAAGATTTAAAATTGTACTCACCGATTGTTTGTTTAGCATTTTGGAAACACCACATGTGTTCCGCTCTCATTCAGGCTTAATTGAAATATTACCAAGTTGTCTTTCGCTTTGGGTTCACACCCTGCAAATGAAAACAAAATAAATACTTGTATCAAACAACGTATATCACACATTATTTTATTTTAGTTTGTATTTGTTCTTTAATTTCAGAGCTTTAAATAAAGAAAAATGTAAGGACATTTTTAGAAATATTTTTGGTTCCACACACACACACATTCTCAAATTAATAAAAAGCATACCATATTTCATAAAATCTTAAAATGTCAACAATGCATTTTTTTAGAGTAACTTTCCTATTATGTAATAAATGATAGAGATTATTCTTTTATTTAGAGTTTTTCCATTTCAAAGATTAAAAATCGTTAGCAAAATAATTCATCATAATGGATTCTCTTTTTATATATATTTACAAAATAAATATATATCATTATTTTCTCTCTTTTCTATTAATTCTTTTGTGGATATCTCATAGAATGAATAGAAAATTACATCAATACTCTTTACAAAATAGAAATAATGCGGTGTATTTTTGTAGAAGAATTTAGTTTCAATGAAGAGAAAAAATAAGAAATGCTTTGTTTAGTTTTTTACAAATTTCAATTCATGACTTTCACGTTTCTTTAAAAGATACCTATTATTATATTTGAATGCAATGATAATATCTTCTATAGCATATTTATTTTACTTAGGAATATTTAGATGCATATATTACAGAAACAAATATATATATATTAAAGTTTTTGAATCTTATTTCTACTACGCGTTGTTAAGTAAAATCTTTTATGTACTTACAACTTCCTTTTAAAAAATAATATAAAAAAGCAATTAAAATAAAATGAATTTAAAAATATATAAATTAAATTATAAATAAATTGATTAATGTTAAAACCTTTCAATTATAATTTTAATACATTTTAAATTTCATTACTTAAATTCTTAATAACATAATTTTTAGTATTTGACTATTTTTAAATTAATTAATTGATTATTGAAATTTCAAATTATTAAAGTTAATTATTTTTTTAAAAAAATTAACTTTATATTTTATATACAAGTTTAGAAAGATTTGTTAAATGCATTTTCTACTTGATAATGCTTTTTTCTCCTCCATCCATATTCAGTTTTACAAATACAATGAATTATGTTTTTCATTTTTAATAATAAGTTTGTTTTAATAAGTAATGCAGTTCTATAAACCACATGTAATAGTAATGTTTTTAAATATTTAATCTTAGAGTTAGTCTAGTACATTCAATAAACAAAATGCGATTAAAATACAACTAACCATAACGTAAACTCAATTATCTCATAATTAGCAAGTAATTAGAATTAAAAAAATTCTGACAAATTCCTTTAGTAATTGTCCTTTTTTATTATCTTTTACTTAACTTGCACAAAGTAATTTATTTGGGTGGAATCTTGTAAATAGATTTTTACCTAATTTGAAAGTTCAGATTAATTTAAAATTTTGCACGCATGTTAAGGACCGATAACAATACAACAATTTAAAAATTTGTTCCCATACAGCAATTAGTTAAAAAGATATTAATTAAAAACTTTAAAATGTGCGAATAGTTTTAATAGTGCGAATAATCCGCCAATACACCGAAAAAACGGAAGAAGCAAGATTCTCGACATTTTCGTCCTTTTTTAAACTACAATCCTGTTTTCCGTATCAAAATCAGACAAAAAATAATTACTGATAGATCGTTTATTTCGTCAGGATACGATATAATATTTTTTTACAAGGTAAAGATATTTTTGTATTTTTTTTTCTGAAATGAGTCAATATTGATGCAAATTAAAAGGGTTTAAAACCCCCGAAACCATTTGCAAAGCTCACCCTATTCTTTTCCCAAAAATTTAATTTAAGAGCGAGCAAATTTCCCACAGCCACATAATGCGGTTTCAAATAAAAAAGTCAGGAAAAATTATCAATAATAAATGATATTTTAAAAAAAATAAAAAAAAAACCTTTGAAAGGGGCCAAAAAAAAAATTTATATTTTTAAAAAACTAAAAACACGCTTTTATATTAATGAAATAAAAAAAAAAAAATTTAAAATTATTAACGAGAAAATTAAATCTTTGGGGTAAAAGCGCAGTGCTTTATAAAAATTTTTTAAAATTTTCTTCAATATGTTGAAACTGGTTTAGTGCAAAATTTATTACAAAGAACCACACGTTTTTACCACAATTACATTAATTTTCCGTTATAATTTTTCATACAAGTTTTTTTTTAAAAAATTTTTTTTACAAAAATTTTTAGTCAAATAAAGGAAAAAAAATCAAAAGTAAGCATTTTTTTTTACTATCTAAACTTTATGACATATTGAGAAATATTATATTACAACATTTTCTCAAATTTTTGGACTATAATTTCATTTTTAAAAAATCAAGCTATTCTGTACTATAAATATATTGGTACCGAAATTTATTTCAGGCGGATGTATGGATAAATTCACATATTACTTAATTCATGTATTTCTAAGTAATGTGAAGTTAAATTTCAGATAACAAATGCATTATAAATATGTCTCAATAATTTTTTTTTTTCAAAAAATTCAAAATGTAACTTCCTTTTACACATTTTCTTAACTATTAATTAACTTGAGATTTATAGTTAAGGCTTACCCAAATAAAATAACAATATTTTCCATATAAAAATATTATTCAAGTTACTGCATAATAATAACAAAACTCAATTGACTCATTTATAATAATAATACATATTAATAATTAGTTTGGATAGAAACATAAATTGTTAAAATCCATATGTATTTAGTTATTTCATCTGTAACCAGAGCTTCGCAACTCTTACAACGCACGCTTATAGATTACTTATTTCTGTACTTTTAAGATTTTGAAATAAAAACTAAAAATCCCTAAAACAAAATTTATTTCAAGATTACATGTCATTATTTTGTGTTTTATCCTTTTTTACATACTTCATTAATTAATTTTTTTAAACACATAAAACATGAAATGCTTTTTAAATTTATTTGTGAAATATACTTTAAGGGTGCTTCAGACTAATTTAAATCACCACTAACAAAATTTTGGGAAAAATTCAAATGCATGTACCTGAAGCAATACCATAATGCCATAAAACTTAAAATTCACACAATTTAGAATTATTTTTCTTAAATGTTTAATTAAAACACTTCCATTTATTATTAAATAACACATGTTTCCCAGTGGAATATAATGATAAATAATTAAAATAACGCATCCACATTGCACAAAAGTACACATTTTATGAGTTTATACATAAGGATTAAGTCGATTCCGTTATACCATTAGAATAATACTTACCTACAATTGCAACTGAAATCAAAAGGACATCCATCAAATGATAATAATTCTAAAATAGCTAGACACATATACGATCTTGCTAAAGAGTAAATCATTTAAGTTAATTCGGTATATTTAAACATTTCAAAGTCAACTAGGAGCTTGGGAAATCCATACACCTGAGGGTCGAAATCACCAGTCATCAACATGATGTTGAGAAGACAAGATCAATCTAGGAGAGCGATTAGTGCAAGTTATCCGGAACTACATGAGTTAACATGAGGGTTGTAGTGGTACCAATCACAGATAATTTTCGACGGTGACAGGTTCTATGCGTTCCGATTGACAATGAATCCTCGAACCTTTACGTATGAGGATTCGTGCATACATATATCAATCAGGCAGTTCCTGTCCTACTTGGAAAGTGGATTGAATGGCCTCGTGCGTGTTTGGGCTCTAGCTTTACATATAAACTCCTAATGCGTGATTGCTGTTAGTTCATAAACTATTTACACGTTAGTTGACGCAAATAAATGTGAAGTATTACGTAGGAAAAAAGATTAAATATCGCTTATAAAAGTAGATTTTTTTTATGAAACAAGTGTTTAGAATTATTTTTACTGAATAGTATAATTAACCCGCGGTCACTCGCGCCTGTTTTTGCTACCGTCGTTACTCGCGGGGTGTAGAGAACACCCCAAACTTTTAACACGTGTATTTAATTATGAAAATAAATTAAGTCATTATGATACATATTTATAAAGTACAAGATGTTTTTTGTATTATACAAATAAAATTATTAAATTTATTGCATACAAATGAGACTAACATTAATTTAAACTAAACATACAAAATTTTCATTTTAAAAAACATAAGTTTATATTTTTTTCATAAACCAGTAAATCGTATATACCAGTAATAAATATTCTTTATAATTAATGAGATAATGATAGTAGAAAGTAGAAAAATAATTTTTTAATCATTTTCCAAACATTCAAAGCAGACTGTATACAAATGCTCAACTTCTCGCGGGAGTTTTCAGCCCCCCAGATAAATTTTGAAGGTCATTATATTCCTGTCGTTCAAGAAAAAGGGATTGCATCAGGCCTGAAGGTTCAATGACCTAAAATGTGCAGCTACAGAAAAAATCGTGGTTCTACGCATTCTTTTTAGAATCCTGGGAGGATTTTCTTGTTGCTGGGGTGTACAGAACACCCCACGCAAGTGATCACGAGTTAAATTAGGATTGTTAATATTTTAATATAATAAAACGGAAGATATTTTATCACTTTGCACAGACATTATTTCTCGATTCGAATCATAATTTGTTTTTTCTTACACTTTTTAGTGATTAGTGACTTATAAAATTGATGATAGAAATCTTTGATAGAAAGAAAAGTAAAAAACATATAACATCTAACAAATCATTAATGCTTCTACTGACTATGTTTGGAGTCTTGATTTTGAAAGAACGTATAAATGAATAGTTTTTTTTTTTTAATATTTTTTATCAGTTGAATAAGAATAGGGACATAAAATTGTTTTAAGAATATTATTACAATAAATAAAAAATAAATGGATATTTTGGCCAAAAATGAACAAAATATGACAGGTTCTCAAAATATTTATTTTTACGGAAAATGTTTCTTTAATAATAATGTTTGAAAAATATATATCTAAGACTTTTATATCAGGGATGAACGTGGATTTTTGAAATATTCTCAATATATACGATAAATTAAAATAATAACCTTTTTTTTTATCCAAATTTCTAGACTGATATAATCAAATATGAATGAATTTATTTCCTAAATACGTATTTCAAAAATATTGTTCAAACTCGGCATTGGAAAACAGCAATTATTTATCGGCAAAACGCGGCATTCCATACAAGGACAATAATAAGAAAATATTTGAATTCTTCATTTTTTGTCTCGTAATTATATTCTTACAACTATTTTATGTGTATATTGTGTTTCAAATTACATGAAATGTCAAAAAATTGTTCATTTATACGCTTCAAAATCAAGGTTGTGAACGTAGTCAGTTTCCTTAAATAATCCTATGTTGTGAGATAAAAAGATAAAAAATACATACAATGTGATGCTTCTTTTTTCATAACGGTAATTTAATACAATATCATTTTTCGAGAATGATTTTTTTCGTATAAAATCAAAATCTTTCAGATAACAATATCTTTTATGAACTATTAACTGTTATTCTCCCTTAACTTTTCGTCTAGTTAATCGTAAGTAGTTAAATAAAGCCGAATTCATACTTTTGATACCATTTCTTTAAATGAAAGGACTTAATTCGGATGGAAAAAATATTCACCTGAGCATCATATTTATTACTTAACTTTTATTTATAGCTGTTGTCAGTGAAAAAATATTCCTAAAGAGCACTTAAAAAGACAAAAGGTAATAATCCTATATTCACCTTACTTTTTTTTTTTAAATATTTTACTTATCCAGATAATAAATTCAATGAATATCTTCATTAAAAATTAAATGAAATAAATTTTTGATTAAGCATTGAAAATAATATATATATATATATATATATATATATATATATATATATTATCCCTAATTCCTTTTCCTAATTCAGCAACAGCTTTTAGAAATCATAATAGGTCTCCAGTTTAGTTCAAAGACTTTTGTATCTACTTTTTTATGTCTGGTGAATTCCAATTTTCCTCTTTAGCATGTAGGTTCTAGTATTTTCCCTTTATTTTATATATATATATATATATATATATATATATATATATATATATATAATTTACTTCACTAGCAAAGCTTAAAACTTGAATGTATCCTTAACTCTTTAAAAGTTGATTGTCTTTAAACGAATACATTTATTTAATATCAATGCAAAGCTTTTTCGAAATCAGAAACCAAGAAACATTTATTTCAGTTAACAATATCACGATCTGTTCCAAATAATCTAGTTGATTAAAAGTGATAATTATCATTTCTGATTATGTTCCCTCACATGTTTGACTCATGAATTTCTCGTCTTTGACATTTGTAATGTGTTAGTTCGATTAAATATGTAGTTCTTAATAAGACTAACGTAAATCATTGAATCATAATTCCCCAATCACAAATTTTGAATTTTAGCAAAAGCTCTGAATCCAACTAATGCGAAATATACATTTGTAATTGATTTTGCCTGAAGTCTGAGTAATTTGCTAGAAATGATATAAACGAATACCTGATGCTAATAAAATTCGTTTTATATCTCCATGGATATCATTTCCAATTATCGATACTTGTTATTCAAATGAAATAACGAATTGGAAATGGAAATATTGCTAAGCATTTGAATATATATGATGAGCGTTCTTAAGAAGTTTCTCTGCCGCTTACAAATTATAACAGCATTTTTCGGACTTGTATCAAGTGTGAAAACAAATCAATAGTCTTTGGGGCTTTAAGATCCATAAATCATTGAATTAATAACAATGTTATATATATATATATATATATATATATGATGGATATTTCCATTAGTTCAATAAAATCGTTTGACGTCGTGATATTTCAAGAAAGTAGTTTCGAAGATTAGCTTTCGTACTCTAAATCAGCAATATTCTTTGTTACCTTAGAAAAGCGAGAATAATTTCTTCACTAAAAATACCTTAATTATTATAATTTCGATAAATCTCTGCATTATGTATATTTCTTGTAAATTATATTTCTCCATATATTCGCATGGTATTAAAGTTGCTTACAAAAGCAACTATACTACTTTCAAAATGAAATTTCTGGGCCAATGACAAAAGGGGTTCAATTTTCTGAACTAATTTAAATTTTATGAGATGGATATATCTTGTTATTAATATGGATATGAAAAGCATAAGATTCTAGTACATTTCCCGAAATCTTTTCTGGGAATATTATACCTTCCTAGAGATTTATGCAGAATATTCCAAAAGTTTTGAAATTAAGAAAATTTATTTAAAATAGTTTGATCTAATTACCTGGATATCCTTTGAGATTCTGTAGATATACTATTGAGGCTGGGTGATTTGTAAGGTTCAATGTCACTTGCATCAAATCAGATCCACAAGTTACATTGTAAAATACTGAAAAAGAAAAAAAAAAACGTATTTTTATAATTTCCAAATAATGAAGCACATTAACAAGATAGAAAAAAACATTGTAAATAAATTTTTTTCTCCGTAATATTAATTGTCGTAACTTAAAAAACTGCTATGTTTATCTGATATCATGATTTTAACCCTTTATAGGGCCTTTTTCTAGTGATGATATGTTAAAATATCTCCGAGTTTGAAACTGATTTAAAAAGAAATTTATTTATCGTATCAGATAAAAATATTTTGATTTTTAAGCTCATTTTTGGTGGAATATGCGCTTACCATTGTAAATTTCATGTTATTGAAAGGCAGGGCATTTCAACCTTTTTACATTCATCTACATGAAATTAATAGCAAAGTTTGTAAATACTACAAAAAAAGGAATATACATATGAAAAAAAGGAATTGTAAAATTGATTAACTTTATATGCATAGATGTTGAGGAATTTAAGAATCCATACACATACATTATTTAACATGCAATTAATGCAAACAAGGATAAGTATGCAATAAGTACTATAAATGTATTCATTGTTTTGCAAATAGATTTAAGTATGATATACAAAACTAATTGTAGAGAAAAATGATTTAGATATTAGACTGATGAACTTTGTATATTTGTATATTTTTCAAGGTCGTATAAACGGTTAAGAAGCCTAGTGGCTGAGTGGTAGAGTGTCACGCTTCCACGCCCCAGGTCCGGGGCTTAAACCCCGTGCTGGGCAAGCTTGACTCAGCGTGCCATTATTCAGTGGGTGGATAAATGAGTATCAAACTTGCTTAGGGACTAAATACTGGGGAGTTTCATTTCAGACTGACCTTCTGACCGGAACGTCTCCTCCTGCACCGCAGCGCAAAAGGTCAAGAAAACCTGAAATGGGCACAGTAGGCCTTGACCCTCATGGGATATTGTGCCACTGAGTTTAGTTCATAAAGAGTTAAATTAGGACTGACATTTACATAAAATTAATTTTATGAGCTGTATATTTTCATTTTATTTTTTTTAAAACAAATTCAATTTCAGTAACACAATAATACTTATTATTATTTAACCTCAACATGGTATGTTGCTTAATGGATTGGCGACTTTTCAGCTTGTTATAGTTATATTATTTTATAATAAAAAAATAACTCGTTAAATGTGAATAACAATTTAATAAGTGTCATTGCAGAAATAAATTATTATAATTTAATGGACGTAAAAAAAGATATAAAAGTACTTTTACTATCATTACCAATTCATTAATTTGATTTACAGCCCTCATTTTACAAATCGCGGGTTTCGATTTTAAAAAGTACATCAACGGTTGATGAACATTATTCAGAATGAATTTCTTTCCCTTTCATTCCCTTAAAAGCATTGAAATAAAACAAACAATATGAAAACAAAGAAAACATTCGAAAAAAAGAACATCATTTCTCAGCACGATACACAATTAAGTTTAAACAAAGCAAAAACAAACTAATCAAAACAAAGAAACTGTATTTCAGCGACACATAATCCACCACGACAGCGAAATATTTCTTTACCCTTATCTCCATTTAAACAGTTCACAGAAAATTTCTTATTCCCCTCTCCCTGAGATGAGAAATATACGCTATTTAGTCGCAAAGAAGTGACACCCGCATCTACCGAAGCAACAAAGCGCTTCAATCCATCGTGCAAGAACCCATTTCCCTGAAGACATCCCTCCACTTAGGAAGGACACATTACCGCGTGCATCAGGGAAATGCGATGAATTATGTCCTTTATCCTGAGGAACGTTGCTTTCTCCCATTATATATTTACTATCATTTATGAGTGCCTCGATGAAGAAATAAATCTCTCTGCGAGTGAACCTCATCAGGGAATATGTTCCTGCACAGAATGATATCTGAAGAAAGAGTGTGGGGGACTATTTATTTCCTTGTAAATGGCCTGAATGTTTTATAAGCTTGGATTTTTCATTCAGGAGGGATTCGTTTTGTAAAGTGGGAGTGCAAATTAAGTTTATTGGGTTCCCAATTTTTTTTTTTTAATTTTACGAGGGGTGCCTTTTAGGTAGATGCGTTTTAGACGCGCATAATGCTTGTAAGCCCTTATTTCAACTAAATTGTCTTTTAGAACGTTAAAAAGCTTTTATATACGCTAAGCGATTTTTTTTGTAAATATAACTAATTTTGAGACTTAAAAAATGAACATTAGATAATATAGTCGATACTATTTGAATTAAGTTTATAGCCCAGTGCTCAGACATTTCGATCCGATTTAAGCCAAAGCAATTTGCATTAAATTTAGAACTAAGCACACACAGACCCTTGGCTCCCATTTAGAATTTTCCAGACATTACTGTTATTATAATAAAGTTGATATGTAAAAGAGATAATTTCGGATTACACAAATGATTATATATGTGTGATAAATAATCCCTAATGCATATCATTAAAATAATATGAATAGTTATAATAATTTGGGTTTTCCTTACGCAATGTACTTTTCCGAAATTCGGTTTTTCAGACAAATGTTTTCCACGAAATGTCAATGCATGTGTTAAGTAAATAATATTTAATATAATAATGTATTTCATAAGCATCTTTATCGAAAAGTCTTTTAAATATTCGATGTAGAGTCTTTTCTATGGAAATTATTTCATTGGCAATAAAATATAATCTACATCACACAGTTCTACCATACACTTCAATACCTCACGTAGCCGAAAGATAAGGAGCGCCCTACAGTCAAACATTGCCTTTTTACTTGGCATTGGCTCAAAATTATGAGATCCGTTTCCAAAAGCGCTTGTGTAGCTTCTCAATGGAATTCAGTACCCAAGCGAATCAACAATGGGAATCCTCCAGATGTGCAAGTATCTGGCTATACTTATGTATAGTAACATAGGGTGTGCACTAGATGCTTAAAATCACTTGAGTTCCAAATTACGTCAATTTTAGATAATGATATAACTAAATGTTAAAATATTTTCATCTCTTGCGTGTTAAAAATTTAACATTATATTTATATTTTTGTGTCTTCATTCTGCAAATAAATGTGTGTGTTTTTGTGTGTATGTGTGTCTGTGAAAGATTTTGTTCAGATTTTCACATCTCCTCTTGTGTTTTTTTATATTTGTAATAATGAAATATCTAATTTTTTTTAAACGAAATATGTTGTTGATGTTCTTTTTATTTTATTACATTTAATCAGCCTAATTATGTTCAAACCAATTTCATTATGTTTACAAAAGTGACACAAATGATGACATAATTTTATATAATGCCCATTTTTATATTCTGTAATATTGAATCTTTCTTAGTTTTAAAATAGCAATTGTTCTTCCGTTTTACCTCCAATGAGCTTATTTACCACGTTCCTTCATCATTCACGTGTTTATTCATCATTGCAGATGGTTTATATGTGACATTATATTTCGAATAATTCAAAAGGATAAGGTAATTAAAATACATCTGGATGAAATAATAATATTATTACGTAGATCCGGGTTCGTGGATTTTATGCAAAACAATCACAAAGAAAATAAACAGTTCTTAAAGAGCGATGCAAATTTAATATCAAAAATACAATCTTTAAATATAGGATTCAGCAGCAATATTCACAGAGTAAATCTCCGAAGGTCTTCACATTTTCATCAGCAATCAAACACAATTATCCGTGTTTGATATACACGTATGTAAAAATTTATTCACAAGCACAGTCGAGCTAATCGCTAGTCAAAATAGTGTTCACTACTCGCTGGTTGAAATCAGACTAACTGGTTGCGGCTAGTACTTCTGTTTATAGGCGCGGCAGAAACTTCCAGAAATATAACCGCTAGTGTCATCGAGCGAGACGTTAATAGAGAGATCCACTACTTTCTAGAAGAATCCAGAGAGTTACGAACTCGCCAATGACACCAAGTTAGCTGCCAAAGTGGCCAAATTGGCAACGAACTTGGTCTGCCAAAATGCTGCCAACTTGGCTCTACCTCCAAGATTTCGCCAAGTTCTCATCGAATCGCCATTCTAACGTAAGAGATGGCTTTCGCTTGTGAATAGTACAATTAAACATAAAATAAATATAAGATACAGTAATATAAATGCATTAAATATCCAAATACAAATTATTTACACTATTTACACAAAATTCGTAACAATATTAGCCGTATCTGAATATATTCTAACTATAATGAATAATACATTTAGATTAAAATAAACAAAAGCTAAAAGTTACTGCGGGTTTTTCAACTCTAAATTGACTTCTATATTTATTTGATTCACTTATTAAATTTATTATTCTTCGATTTTTAAAAACATAAATAACCGGGGTTTTTTTATTTATTTATTTTTTTTATACGGATTTATATTTTTATAACTATATGGTTATTTATTAACTTTCTTAGAAGCAACATTAATATTAGTAAACACCATAAATTCGAGCCTGAATCCAGAGACGAAGATGAAACCTGAGAATGAACGCTAGTCTTTTAACTTACACACCATACCAATGTAAAGACTTCAAACATCGAAGCATACGTAAATCACATTACAGGACGAGTCTATAGCGGCAAGTTGAGTCAAACCATCCAATCGATTGAATCAACGTCATCCACTAACTCATGACTATGACTACTTTCGACCATCTAGACCGAATTAGATTGTGAAGTCATACTCATTATCAGGAGATTGTAATTATCAGTTATACTTCATATTATACATGGATTCAATCAATAGCTTTATAAGAAAAACTAGCTGGTATATCCGTGCGAAGAACGGGTAAATTGAAAAATTAAACAATACAGATTGAAGGATAAATAAGCTTTTAATGAGTTAGTTTAAAGTGAATATCTCAGCTGAACATATATATAAAATAAAAAAAATAAAAAAAAACATATTTGTTAATTTTAAGTCAGTAGATTTAATAGCTGATAAAAGGGATTTTTATTTATGTATAACTCCCAGTAACATTCTTGGCAGATAATTTTTGGAAACCCCTTCCTAAGCTGATCTCTGCTCAGAAAAATTAACACATCGTTACAAATTTTGAGTAATGAACGCTTAAAATAGTGTAAATAATTTATATCTGGAAATGTAATACGTTAATATTACTTTCTGTTGTATTTATCTTATGTTAAAATCTTTCCACCACTTTTCCTCCGAAATATAGTTTTATTATGAAATTTAAAAAAAATGGGGATTACACTGATTGAAGGAATAAATTAAAAGCGAGTGCGCACTGAGACAACAAACAAAACAAACAGGGAAAGTTGTGCTTCACACAAATAGATAGATATTTGCTGTCGCAGACTTTTTTTGCAGATGGAAGATTTTTTTTTCCCTACCTTCTTGACAATTATTGCTATGTTTTAAAAGACTTCACGCAATATCTTTATAAATTATAGCCTATGTGTAATTCCGATGTATAAGCTGTATTATTGTAAAGATTCATTGAAATCCATTCGGTTGTTTTTCCCTGAAAGAATAACAAACATCCATACAAAGTTTCGAGTTTATAATATTCGTAAGGATGAAAACTTGCCTGTGATATTCCCGAATTATATTCAACTACATGCATTATGTATAAAATAATGAAGTTTTGAGCATAAAAATAAGAACAATTAAGCAATAATTATTGAGGATAAAACCCTAGCATCGCCATGTAAAAGTATTACAATTTTGATTAATATATACATGCATTAGTAACTATGCAAAATAAATCAAAAACACTAAAATAATTATGAAACATAAGCCAAAATTTACCAAATTAATAAAAATGTACGCGTTTAATAAATACTAGTTAACTATGTAATATAATAAATAATTATATATATATATATATATATATATATATATATATATATATATTTAACAATACTTTCTTATCTTTTATATAACATTTTTTTAGTAATCATTTTAAAATAATATATTTATTCTTATATTAAGCCAAAAGTAATATACGTATCAACGAATCAATATTTAAAAAAAAAACAGACTGACTATATATATATATATATATATATATATATATATATTATATATATATATATATATATATATATATATATATATATATATATATAAAGCGTTAAAATACCATTCAAATATTTCTCTTATTTAAACCCAAAATCTCAATTGTTTATTCTATACAATTTTCTACAGATCTTTTGAATTATTGAATACATTTTGAAAGATGATGTTTGATTTATTTTTAAATCACATATTGTCAAGATGTCTTCACAAGCATATACATTGACAGTATTTTATATTCAGATATCTTTGTTCTTATTTACATCTCCTACTACAAAAGACAGACAAATATTGCCCATTGGTAAACTAAATCATATCTGCATGTGATATTTTTCCACTTTTTTTCTCGGAGTATAAATTTGGAATTGCTCTTTTCAAGAGAAAAATATTCTCAATTCGACTGTGTCAATCTATTGACTGTAGGCTAAGACCAAAATGCATGTACCACCTTGAAGCATGCACGAATAAATTGGGTTTATTTTCGGAATCTCGGACATTTTTCGAAATTCATATTCTGGTCTGTCAATTCCTGCAGGGATCCGATAAAATGTCGACCTATGAATGCACAAAAGAACACATCCCAGATTCCAGCACAAGTCACGGGGAAAAAATGAAAGCAGATTTATGTCTGGCGGCCTACAACTCAACGCTATGTTGAACACGAATATCATGTTTTTCTTTCTTTTTTTTTATGTCGAATCGTATGTGTACAGACTTTTTGAAAGTCTAAATAAACCTCAAATAATAGTTTTCATTTTTCTTTACATCAGAGTATAGCGTAGGGATTGACTTTGTTCAAAAGGAAGTTTCCGTAATAGTTCCCAGAAAATGTGAAATTTTTTTGTTTCTTGCAATTATGTTTTCTCATTCTCTGAAAATTCCGAGTACATTTAATTTACACTTAATAAACTATTAAAATTATTTTGAAAGATATTGCGTGTATTGTTATTTTTAACTGTATCTCTAAAAATAAAAGCCTTCTCCTGAAATAACAAATTGATCCAAAAATTTTGTCTAACTATTCTATAGTAAATTAAATATAATTGTGTTCTGTTGTATTAAAACGATCTTTAGGGGAAAAAAGTGTATGAGAACACCCTGAAATATTTATACATAAACACATCACATATATGTACATGTTTATATATGCATATATATATATATATATATGTTCCTACTTTAATCCTAGTATTGGATATTGGAAATTAATCTAATAATTAATATATGGTATTAGTGTTAAGTATTGAAAGTATATTTATACTTTTTTTTTTTGAGTTTAACTCCACAATGGACACACTTTTCTTATTTTTCATATAATTTTCACGATGACTGATATATCCTTCGTTAATAATGCATAATGTTGAACTTTTATAGGTACTTTTTGGACTCAGCCATTTTATATATTTCTTTAAATTCCTTTGGTAACATTAAACAGATCTGATATGATCCCAAAATAGTTACTGACGAAGAACAAATGATAAAAGATAAACAAAAAAAATTAATTAGATGTAATGCTAATTAATGTAATTAACTACCCAACAAATTATCTGATAAAGAAAAATTAGATTTGGGATTTCTTCGGCTTATTCGCTTTCAGATTTCATTATTTTCTCTCGTTGCAATTAATTTGAAAAAAAAAAAAAAAAGAGGAAATCAAGCAACAATTATTTCTTTACTATCGTGTTACTGATTGTAAATTCATTTATTATAAGAGAAATATCATAATTCAAAAGATTTTTTTTCATAGTTAAATCATGTATTGAGTTATCATTAATTAAAATGCGTTGCAGCCTGAAATAGTTAAATTATCGTTTTATCTAAGTTTATTAAACATGAAATACTTTTAATACATTTTGATATTTTAGGTTATAATGATTTTTTTAAATTTATCATTAATCTAAATGTTTTTTAATCTAAATTAAATATATTAGGTTTCTTTTAAAAATACTTTTTTACAAGACGGATTATAAGCTATTTATATCCAAATGAAATTTTATTGAATTTTACAAAAACATTTAAATATGTTCCTAAACTATTGCAATTATAATTAAATTAATATATAAAAGATTATGTATCTTTTTTATTGCAAAGTAGCTTATTTTTTTAAAAACTTATTGGTTTCTTTTTATATTTAACAATAACTATTCTCATAAAACGTGTTGTTTTTTGTTGTTGTTGTGGCTAATGCTACGTGTCTGACGTAGTCTGAACGAGGCCCACGAAATTCCTCGTGGCAAGGGGCTAGAAGTACGCTTGTCGTTGGCCCAGGCCTTGAACACCATACAGGTGACAGTACGAATTAGCTCGGCGAAATTCCCCGAAGGGACGATAGATGCGGCACCACCTATCTCCACCTCAACAATTTTGCCATGGAACTGGAGGGGAGGGAAATATTCTCCAGTCCCCTGCACTCGTGATTTAGCCCACAAAACTTCCGGACCCACTGATTTAACAAGCACGTACTACGTGTGTACTCGGAGGGTATTTGGTGGCCTCGGGCATCAAACCCAGGCCTTCCGGTATGGAGTCCGATGCTCTAACCACCAGGCTACCCATGGCCCCTGTTGTTTTTTGTCTAACTATAGAATGTTTTTCTAAATGAATGTTGTATGTATATTTCAAGCTTTAAAAATAAAAATTCTTATGAAACGGC
This sequence comes from Trichonephila inaurata madagascariensis, assembly GCA_019973955.1. Taxonomy (NCBI): domain Eukaryota; kingdom Metazoa; phylum Arthropoda; class Arachnida; order Araneae; family Nephilidae; genus Trichonephila; species Trichonephila inaurata. The sequence continues at coordinate 365,391 of BMAV01019777.1, read as the reverse complement.
AATTTATATAAAAAATAAAAGTAAAAAACTGTAGCTATAATATTTATTTCATTAATTTTTGATCTTTTAAATTAACCATAATTTTATTCAAGATTTCATCTCAAGACTCATTAAGATTTACTTTAACTCAATTTTATTCAAACTTTCACTGTTCACCAAAACATTCTTTTATCGCTACCGAGATCTCGTCTATTAGTACTCATGGTCAACCGGCAGCAATTAAAATCATAGGATTTCATATAAAGGCTTTTCTGATTGGTTCCAATTAGGGACAACAATATTGAAACAAAAGTTCAATACTGGTATTCTTTAGATCTTAATACCGGGATACCGGTTTTAAAACCGGCAGTAAAAATTTTATAAAAAGAAAGAAAACACAGGTGCTTCTTTGTTTTTTTGCAGTTATATTAGAGAGTGTAAATATCACAAAAATAATTTTTTTTTTACTTATAATTTATAGCAGTATATAATGAATCACAAAAAAGTAAAGGATAACTTCTCCACATCGTTTTTATCTCTTCCACATCTTTTATTTAAATCTCAAAAAAGTTTAAATGTCACTATTAAGTCTGTGGTACTGTTACAAATTTTGAAATGTGATCTTAAATCTTATTTACTATATTACATTCTTATTCATTATAATAGGTTACTATTTGTAAGTATATATATAATGAATTTGTAAAAAAAAAATATTTTAAACTCTAAAGTATGATATGCAAATACAATGTGAACAACAAACTCACCAATTTAAAAAATATTGAAATATTTGGCACTCTTTTCACAACTATAACCTTATTTTTACATATTCGAATATAAGACTACGAATCCAGCGCTTGTGCAACATCGCTATGAGCTTAATAGGATAGTTTTGACACGTCTCCTTGGATGATTCACATATTGTATTACTCTCTTGATTCTTCAATGCAATTTTATATTCACAGATTAATTAATTTCGACCATTAGGGAGACATAAAAACCAAAACGTATACATACTTTACTATGTTGGCGATTCCTGAACATAGAGTGGAGACAATTTAAAAATGTTCTAGTAAATACCAAAATAACGGTATTTTAACTTGTGAGTACCGGTATTACAAAATTGTACAAGTGGTTCAAAATACCGATATTTGGTATTCCTTAATTGCAATCCCTAGTTCCAATACATGGAGGAGGCAACATTGCATCCTACGAATCAATAGAAGATTTTAATTCTGAAAATTAGAATCCAGTACAGGATGATAAGAAAAGTTTACTTAACAAACAGTATAAATGTGCTACCTAAAACTGTCAAAGACATGGCTGTATTGTAGAGATAGGCACACTTCTTGTTGAAATCAAACCCTACCCTTCAGTAGAAATTTAATACATAGTAGTACAAACACATTAAGTGAATGAAAAACCTGAAGCACCCAATGATAAATTAGAAATAACATAAATAAATACCCTCGAATTGATCATAAACTAGTAAATTTGATGGATTAGAATAAATATATTATGTATGAAGGGAACAATTTGCATTTAATAATAAATTAACTATGAGTAAAAAGAAATTCAAAGTGTTTCCGAAGATATATAAAATAAAATTAAGAAAATGAACAAAACTAACGAAAGGAGCATGGATGTGAACCGGAAATTGACCTTGATATTATCTATAATAATTGCGAAATCTGTGTATAAAAATTATTGTAATTACACTCAAATAGAAACTAGAATAAAAAGTGCACACGAAAAATTATGAAGAAGAGGTTATAAAAATGAGGTTATTACTATTAATTATTTAAGTTATTTTATTAATAAATGTGAAAAGAAATTCAAAAGAATATTATTATGTTCCAAACAATAATTATAAAAAAATTGGTAAATATTAAATTTTCCTGTATGTTGAGTTATTGGATCACTATTAGTTTTTTGGTAATTAGGTATAAATAATTTTGGTAGTTGTTAATTACAAAAAATATATCCTTTTTTAAAAAGCAACATTACCATTCCAATTTATAAAAAGAGAAATAAATATTATTTCTAAAGTATCATAGTGAGTCTTTATTAAAATTAGCTATTCAAACTAGAATTAAAGCTATTTATAATTATATCATTCTGAAGCTACAAGATGTATTTTTTTCATATATTTTATTTTACATATGAAAAAAATATTGAAAAATAACTTGTTTAAATTATTTTCACTTCACATAGCTATAAACGAATGTTACTAAAACATAAAATATAATATTTGACTTAAATCAAAAATAAAACTAGGTCTGCGATTTCCATGAAATCATGTGTTCTTATTTTGTTTCCCTACTATAATTTTTTATGCATCTTTCATAGAAAGTTTTAACTGGATATGCTTACTTTTTCGTTTCGAAAAGGCTCAATTTAGTTCTTTATTTGCAGAAGTTTTGTTCATTTTTAATTTATAATAACAGCTTAAGACTCTCAGTTTATTATAAATGCATTTCTTTAAAAATATAACTTAAAATATGAAAATAAATAAGAAAAATATAGATGTAATCCCATGTTAAAAATTTTATTTTCAATGATATATATATATATATATATATATATATATATATATATATATGGTTAACGTTCGTATTAAATTTCTTTAATACTGAAAGTTTAATAAGAGACAGAGAAATTATATTTTCATAAATGAATATGCATTTAATCAGAAAATGGTTCAAATAAGAAATGTAAAATTTGAAAAAAGTTGACAGAAATTTAGCAGAACCTTGGAGGCAGATTATATTTAAAAAAAATAATAATAACATGACTAAAAATGAATTCTGCTTTGCGATATTATTAAATAAAATGCTTTACCTGATAAAGTTTAGCTTTCTTTCGTTTTTTTTAACAAGTAGTATGCTTTATTATTTTTGGTCTTAATGTCGTTTTTCTTCCTCATTGTGTTATTGTATCGATTCAATTTTATACTAAAACTACTTTATCAACTCATACAGTATGGAAAATTCATTAAAGGCTTAGCTATATATGTGATATAGCCAGATGGTTAGCGTAGATGGTTACGATTGCGGGTTCCACCTCTACCCAAGTCGGTGTATTTTCATAATGCAAAAAATTGACAGTGCCCAATGATTATGCAACATCACTAGAATGCCTGTTTGGCTTGAGTGCTCTCAGCAAAAATAAATTCTTAGTACAATTTCGCATAGACAAAGTTTAGGGGGGAACCTCAGGGGTGGAAACTGAGCTTCAAAATTGTATTGTGGCAATCGGTAGCCAGCTAGTATATGATGACACACTGAAAAGTAATACCAGCTCCTGGGGAATGTAATATGTCTACATTGGTACTTACCAATCAGCAGCTCCATTTGAAAAAATACGTGTGTATGTGTATGTGTGTGTGTGCGTGCGTATGGTATATAACCCAATTGGAAGGAATATAGTGGCAGAAAATGCGTATTATATTTCAATTGTTCTTTTTCAAATTCCTGTCAGTAAGATTTATTTGTAAATTTTACTGATAATATTCTAACTAATTTATGGAAAGCATATTAGAAATACTATAATTTTTAAAATAAAGTTTTCACTGTTGAATGTTATGTCTAAGAAACAGTTAAAAATACTTCTATAAATTCAATTGTAAAATAATAACAATAATACAGTTTTGCAACTTAGAATTAAATACATTATTTTACTTTCTGTTACGTAAATAATTCTAAAAAAGGTTTCAGCAGGGGAAAAATTATTAATGTATAGTATTCTCCTGTATCTTAAATATATACATTTGGATTAAGAGAAAGGAAACGAGAGAAATCACTTCCTCCGGTACATTGATGCTATCATTCATAAATATTTTTATTAACCCCAGGAAACGCTCGAGTATTCACTTTGGAGTACTTTTTCTTCTTAAATAAAGGAAAAACGCTTCTTTCTTTGAAAAAGTAAATGACATTGCTTAAAAGACAGTAATAAAATCTCTTCCACTTTAAAAGAGGGGGATGAATACTGCTATTTGAATTTTTTGGCGCTGCATATTTCTTTTAGTAACATTTAACAAAAGCGTTTGCGATTATTCTTCAGACTGTTTCTTTAACACACTCTCTTTCTTTTTTTTTTCTTTTCTGAGAGTGTTTTTGCTTAAATAGTTACTTCTCCTATTTTCATTAAAATGTATTTCCCCTTATTTTCCTCTTTCCGCAACTTTTTGACATTTTTTTTTTACTCTATCCGCTTAATTTAGTTTATTCGTTTTTTGTTTTCATGTCTGGAAAAAAAAGTCTGTCCAATTTTATTCCTTTATGCTGACTTTCATTTACAGCTATACCCATTGTTTCATTCATTTTGTAACATTTAGCCATGTATGTGTGTGTGTTTCTTTCAAAATCTCAGCTGCCTTACTCATCCTTGAGGAGGTTTTTTTTCCTCATATTTCCTCTCCTTTTTAATTTCAATTTTTTTCTCTCTCTCCCAACTGACTCCTTTTATTCTTTCATTAGTGAAACCATTTTCCAGATGGAAGTATCGTTACACCAAAATGAAAAATGGAAACGATGTTTTATTGTTAAATTTCAGTTATTTAATTCTTACGGTGTCGAAAGATTTTTTCCCCTTGTTCCCTTATAGCTTGAAGTTAGAAATGATAGCTACTTTTTTACATTTTGGTTTTTCTCTTTTTTTATCCTATTATTCCTATTTTTCATTATTCAAACGAAGAGTGTCTGTTTCTGAGATGAAAACAATTTTATCATACTCCAGTGACTATTTTTTGTGGGAGACTTTTATAATTGTGTACAGACATGTTTGTATTTATCTAACTTAAATTTGCATTTCTGTCTTTTTAACCTAATTTCATGTTGAATGATATGTCATGCGTGAGAAATGCACATCATTAAGGATTTAGTGTGCTATGCGAACCAAATAGTAAGTGTAGTATTAGAAAAAAAATAACCAATTTTTAGTCATTTTTTTTTAAATATGTATAGCAACCGACATATTTTCTTTAAGAAATTAAGTAGGAGATATATAAAGTAAGGAGAGCTAGTTCAAGTCATTTTTTATACGTTATATTAAATGACTCATATGAATTTCCTCGCCTTACAAGATTGTGTTAGATTAATAGACAAACACTTTACGTTCACAGTTTTAACAATAGATTTTTGCAACTAAACTATAAGCAAAATTATTTTGTGAATTACCCAGTAATGTAAACATTAAATATTTGAATTTTGAAACTTTTTTTTTAAGAATTTCAACTGAAAGTTGTAACATAAATTATTTCCTTCTATTAAAAACTCTTCGAAATGTTACTACAAAAAAACAAAAAAAAAACATCACGTTATATGTAAGAGAAATGACAATTTAGCTTATTTTTATGTATTTCTTGTCTTTTTTTTATTTCAATATTCATACACTTTAAATAATTGACAATAATAATGTATAAGTATTTATTTTTTTCTTAAAATTTTTCCCCTAAACACGTCATAGATATACTATTACTTCAAGGAAGGCAAAGATGTCAAAGAAATTAAAGATAAATTATCAAGGAAATCAGAAAGTAAGAGCTTTTCCAATGTCAATAATTTAAGACTCTTAATTGTAAGGTTAAGGATTGTTCAAATATGTTACTTTCCTCCTGTGTATTTCCTTTTCATAATACAGGATGGAAAATACAGAATACTATACTGCAACGAAGTGTCTTCATTTCTAATAAGAATATACATATGCACATTATAAAACAAAAACAGAAAACAGTGTACTCCCAAACTTTTCTTTTTAAGTTACATACTTTTGCAACTAACTCCATTTATATTCAAGGGTAAGCTGCCCGACCAGATTTCTTACATCATTCAGTGGATGCAAATATTGCCAAGTTTTCTGAAGACTTCCAAAACAATCATCCCCCAGTAGTGGGAAGCTATTGGGTCCACAACATAATAAAATGATTTATTTTTCAAAGTACCAGGAGACTCTACTTTTCTTCTGCACTCTAAAGCGTTTTCTTCTCTAAGGATTTAAGCTGTGGAACGCGAAGAAATATGGGGGGTGCTTTGAGGCGCTATAAATTTAACACTTTAAGGTATCTGCGTGAAGCAGGTTGTGCTTGTTTAAGGGTTGCCTCTCGTAAATAAAACTGTTCCTTGCAATAAATGCTACAACTTCTCAGCTATAGAGGTTTTGGGGCTGTATTATACTTCTTAGAGAAAGGTATTTTCTTAAAAAAAAAAAAAAACTCAGTGGTTTAAAGAAAGGTTTGGCCTTGAAAAATACTTATATTTTTGCATTTGTATTATAATGTTTGAAAATAACGAAAAAGACACAGTTGATAATTTTGGCTCAATTAACGGATATTTATTGCCCTGGCTTCTGAACTTCATACGGTAACTCAGAATTTCTCAAACTGTGGGGCGCTCCCTCCTTGAGAGGCGTGATAACTCTACAAGGGGGCGCGAGCATATTGAAAAGTTGAAAACTAAAGATTATTCAAAACATTATTAATTTACTGAAAGTAAGCAAACAAAATACTTTCTGACATAATAAAATATAAAATACACATTTACACTGATATAATACACTTATAAAAGTATCTGTACTGTACAATGTATTTTATTATTAATTTAACAATACTAAGCTAAGAACAAGTTTGATAATTACCAGTGACCCCATGGGCTTGTATTAACACTTATTTTGATGATTTTTGTTCTATAATTAATAATAATATGTTAATTTTGTTTTATAATTAACTCCTTAACTGCCGATTAAAATTTACGTGGTTTTGTCCCCAATGCCAGGGTTTTTTCCGTAGATGCGCGTATATTGATGTCTATTTGGGGGTGGGGGAGAAAAGGCATAAATAAGCAAAATCTTCCGAAATAAGTAAATCCTTTTCAAAAACTCTCAAAGTCCTCTTATTGTGTTCCATAGCCTTAGGAATAATTTTATGGATAGCAGTGCACAGAAAAGACATTACTTCGGAAAGACGTATATCTACTGTAGCTTTAATGTAAAAGTATAGTATTTTTGAATCCAATACAATGTTATTGTATGGAGGGGGCGGAATGAAAATGATGATTGAATATTGGGTCGCGAGTATTGGAAGTTTGAGAAGCATTGCTGTAACTCAAATCATTATTACATATAAGCACACACAAACGAAGACACATATACACAAGATTAACAATAAATTGTCTAACAGAAAATGCGCATATATATTTTTTTAAAAAATAATAGTCATAACATATTATTTGTATTATAAACAAAAATAATATTTATTTGACACTTAATCATGTGATTTTTGGATGTCAATGATTCCAATACCTATACAGTTTATAATTTGATTTAATGAAGCAACGTTTCATTTTTATCAAATAACTGATTGCATGGTTATTATATTATATATACTAACTAATTATTATTATATATTTTGCCAATACATAATAATATCCGAAGCATTCAAAGTTCAGATAAGATAAACTTTAAAAAGAATAAAATAAAAATCTGTCTACGACAAAACACCATTAGCATTGATAATATGTGCCACCAACAGTTTATTTTGTTTCAATTCAGAGTGCCGATGACAACATTCTAGGTTTTGAGTTGCGTGACATTCTGTTATCTTGATATTGTGAATAATTTAAATATAAACTCCAATTGTAACTCAGTCTGAACTAAAAAAAATATTTAAAAAAACAAAAATTCACCATCACGCATTGTGCCATTTTGAAGTATAAAATGCTAAGGATCCTTGTAGTAGGCATCACACAGCTTCAGCTTTCTTTCAACTTTTCACATCCAGATTTGAAAACGGCTTGTAATATGTCTCTAGTTAAAAATATTTTATTATATTAATTGCATTTGCTTATACTATGGCATTAGAGATGCCTCCAAGTAACTTTCTTTCAAATACCACTGGATTACACAGAACTGGTCGAAAGAATTACGGTCTCCTTCCTCCTTTACCACCCAGAGATTACGGAGCTGTTAGTGATGATGAAGACGATTCCAGTGACGATTCGGAACCTATTCCTTATAACGATAAACCTCAGCAAGGAAACGGTTATTCACATTATAACAAATACAAAGGATATGACCAATTCAACCACTATGCACCTCCCAGCTATCCACCATTCGTGAACAACTACAAAGGCAGCCCATATACTGAAATACCACCCATGTCACCCGATCAAATGATGCAAATAATGATGGTCCTCAACAGCATGAAAGAAACCGAAGAGCCAGAAGATTCTGGAATATTGTCTAAATTGGTAAAAGATCCCAAAATTGCTGCAGCAGCCTTCATACCTTTGTCAGTAGCCGCCGCAGCTTTTGTTCCAGTTCTCATGAACTACTTGATGGGAGGATCATCCACCCCAATAGTTTCCACCGTTGCCAACAGCAAACAATTCAGAAGTTTGGATGTCTCAAGTAATCTAGATGGGTTTTTCGAAAGTGTGGTTGCATTTTCTAGGGGTGTAGGCAACGACGAATGTATTCAAAAAACCATCTGTAAAGCAGCCCTTGGTCAGTCTAATGTGCGTATGTCCGAATTGGTGAAGAAGATAGTTTCAACAGTTTCTCAGGTTGTCAAAGATGATTGGTTGAATAATTTTAGAATGAAACATCTTATCGATGCCATTAAGAAAGGCAAGTGTGATAATGTTTGCAATAATACTGGAATAGCTCCCATATTATCATGATAATTATATGTGTGATAAAATTATTACGTTTATATAATTATAATTGTATATATTTTAAAGGACAGTGAGATAAATGTTTTTATGTATATATATGCAATATGTCTCAGATTATGTTGTTTTTAATTAATTCTTCTTTAATCTAAATTGGAATTGTGTATAAATTTTTAAAATGTTATTTTGTACAATAATAAAAAAAATATTCAATTTTTTTTTCCATTTATTTCAACAATGACTAAGAGCGGTTGTACTAAGAAATATGTTTCCTTCTATAGTTCTCAAAATCAAATTAGTGAAGAGATATTTGAAAAGTAGAAAGTAAAAAAACATATTTAACAAACAAAATGTGTCTAATATATGTATTCATAGAAAAATATCCACTTTAATATTCATTTGAAATCAAATTCTACTATATAAATAAGTTATTGATAACGAAATATTTCGAAATGAAATAATACACATACTTAGTGGAATTCATTTAAAATAATTAATTTCGCTTGCATGTGAAAATGTTAGCATTTTAATGCATTCAATAAAGTATTGTATTCATTTTAAAATTCATTTTCGAAATCTTTTATGAACACAATTGCATTCAGAATATAAAAAAATTCAGGCCTTTTTTTATAATTTGAAGTAATTATAAAGAACTGATTTTTTTTAAATAAAAATGATTTATAGTTTATTATTATGTTCTGATAAAAAATAAATGTTTAATTCAGTTTTATTTTAGATCTATTTGACTACAATAACTATTTTCTTTTATGAAAATTTTATCAAAAACAATAATTAATTCTCGGCATTGAATATCTGTCAATTATTGTGAAAATGAAATTATGAAGAAATTAAAGAAAAGTGATTGATTTTATATATTTTTGATACTTATTTATAAATGTTCACTCATAATATAGTCTGAAAGTTCAATTTTCAACACAAGTTACATTATTTATATGCAGTCGGAATGATTAACTATAACATAATTTTAAATTCGTATGGGATCATAAGGAATTTTTAAAGAAAGTAGAAAACGTGCAGATGAAACTTTTGTTTTAAATATATTCGTGACTTTTTAAATATATTGAGTTTTATTTCATGTTTACTATGATATATTTATTTTTATTATTAATTAATCAGTTTTAATTGTTTCCAGTATAATACACTACTTAATCACTTTGATGAAATGCGAACACTCACACATACATAAAATACTTAGCCATTCACAATAATATGAAGATATATCATAATAGCTCACTAGATAATTCTATGACATTTTACAATAATTTAACGTTAAAAAATCTTTTAATCATATTCATTTATATTCAAGAAAGCAGCAAATCAAATAGTAACTTTAAAATTGCAATTTTCTGAGATAATTACCAAAAATAAATTTTAGTATTCTTCTACTATCTTGAGCATCTACTTGAATCTACTTGAGCATCTTGCCAATGTATTTAAAATTAAGATAAAAACACAATCCTGCAACGTATAAAATTTAGAAATTTAAGGCCAAAGTATGCTAATATTTCTGAAATAAAAAGGCTCAATATTCCGTGTCTAAATTCCAATCTTATTATATAAAAATGACACTTATTTAGCATGGTACTTTTTTTACACACACATCACCAGTAGTACCACAGAAATAGCAAATGTAGAATGAATTTATATAACCTTTTTTGTACACATCTATCTTTTACATTATAAATAATTTATTAATAATAATTAATTAATTACATGTCTGAGGGGGATGATCTAAATAACAACATACCATAATTTATTCAAATAAACCTTCTTAAATTTAAGATTTCTTTTTTTTTACTTAGGTGGTTATAATTTGAAAAAGCTGTATAAATATTATAAATGTCATATAGATTGACATATAAATAAAATGCCCTATTTTTATTTTTTTTTTCCACAAATTACAGGTTTTATTGATTGTAAGTGTTGTTTGCCCTCACTATTTTCTTTTTATTATTCTCTTGTCTCTCATTTACTAATTTTTTAAAATTAACAATGTAAGCTTGTCCTATAAATATCAAGCTTAGTAAAAATTCCCCTTATTTCATCAAGTTCATCCTAATTTATATATGTTTTTATATACTCAATATAAATATCTATATATTAATTACTGTTAATAATTATTTTGTTAATGACTATATTTGAAAAGAAAAGCAGAAAAAGTAAATTTCAAAAGTTTAATTTAGAAATTGTTAGCATATTTTCCAGTAGAAACTGTTTATGACCAATATAGAAAGGAATACACGAATTTCCATCGTAAAAACCTCTGTTTGAAATTTTTCTTGAATAAACAAAATGTATATATTCGTATAAATAATCATATGTATAAATAGGAAACATGGTTGTTGGAATAGATCCTGTCCATTGATTTAAAGGGAGTGCAAATTCAAGCAAATACCTTACAACAGTGGAAATGATTTGTTTTAACCCTTTATCTATCGCATTATGATTTAATGCAGTTATTTTCGTACAATATTTTTTTGAATCACTGCATTGAAAATTAAGTGATATACGTGAACAAAATACTCAACTTTGGGAAATTTAATCCGTTAGACCTAGTTAATTGATTAAAGATATTCAACTGTAAAGTTAATTAAAATACACTGTTCACTTAAAATAAAGAGTCAAATCGTTTTTAAGGTCTTAATTACCATACAAAAAAAATAAAACACCTTTGAACTTTAACTATTTTTTCGGAACAAAAATGACAAACTTCGCAATCCGTTGAAAAAGCGGTCAACTAAAAACGCAATTTCTGTTATAATACTATTCGCCTTCTCCGCTAAAATATTCGTCATAGAATCCGGAAGAGAGTATTTCAAGGAATATTCCTGCTAAGTATCGTCAGCTCGTAAAAATGGTTATTCTGTGTAAATTTAAAGTGAGTGGTACTTATGAGTACCGTCGGTAGATAAAGGTTTAAATAAAATGAAGTTAAACTTCCATGTAGTATGGCTTGTACGGTCCCATATATGTATTGTCTTCATGAACAGACCACAGTTCAAAATTACATGTAATATTGACTGCATAATGCGGGAATTGTGCAATCAGACTAAACTAACAATCAATTTCAAATGTATAAATAAAGATATAAATTCCAAGGGGCTAATTCTTATTGCAAAAAATTAATCAATAAAACTTAATAACTTACTTTTAGGTATTTCAAAGTTTTTAATTAATGTATATTCACATTTGTCCTAAATATTGTATTTAATTCAATTTGCGTTTAGTTTTCCTAACACTCTCAACATCTCGAGGGCTATTGGTGACATAACTTTTAATTTTAGATCACGATTGAGTGAACAGGAGGGCACCTGAGTTTGCACCCACTCTCCAAACTTCCACACTACACCAATGCAAGAACTCTGATCCATGACAGTTTCCACCTGCATCAGCCTCTCTATAATGTAGTTCCTCAGTAGCTTTAGGTTTTTAATTCGAAACTCCACACGAGTTCACCACCATTACCAACTCTGCTCCCGTGGCCACACAAAACCTTGTAATAATACTAAAAATCAATGAAGACAAATTATTTTATGTACTCTTTAATTATTACTCTAAGTTTTTAATCATTGTTCATTTTATATATATGCACAACAATTTTCAATATATTCTGAAAAAAGACCAGCTGCTAAGCGAAATGTATTTATCATTTTGCAATAACAGTGAATTGATTTGTACAATATGTATCAAAACAGAAGGTCATTGGCACTTTAGGGAAACGACTTTGATAGTTATTTTTTATCAATAAGTACCGTATTTTTAGTGGAAATTTGCTTCTATTAGGTAGCCATGATTCTCGACAGTAGCTCTAGCTCGAATTTTTCATGAAATTAAATTTTTCTTAGTACTGTCATACAAATTTTACTCCATTCCTCTTGAACCGTTTTCCAAGTCCGTTCAGTGTTCTTGGATGCCGTTTTCCTAATGCTCATTTTAATAAACCGAAAGCCCAAAGTCATTGCAGGGTGTAGGTAATTACACGATTTCATGGTCTTTATTCCTGTGTTTCGATCTTTCTAGCTAAACAAGTGGTTGATTTAGGGCATGTCATAAGACGCTTTGTCCATTATCAATATCAAGTCCTATAAGTTATTTCTTGGAAATTTCGTTCTAAAATTAGTAGCCATGATTGAAAAACTACTTTTGTCTGTAGCTCTATTGAATTAATTTGCTGTAAAAATCGCACTATTACGAATTTTTCTAGTACTGTCATACTGAATTTTACTGCCATTCCTCTTGAACTGCTTTCCAAGTCCAGTATCATTTCTTGAAGCCATTTTCCTAATGTATTTTAATAAACCTGAGATTAGCCAAAATGTCATTGTCAGGAGTGTAGGGTGATTATTAAATACAAGTATTTTGGCAAAATGTGGATACACTTATTCCATGTTTCTTTCTTTGCTTAGCTAGTTTTAGCCATGTATCAGACTCTTTGGTCAACTATGAAAATTCAACTTTATCATGCAACCATTTCAATAACGGCGTTTTCAAAATTTCTCCTTCTCGAAATGATAAACCGACTTCTAGATGCATTTCTTAGTTAGTCTGTAAGAGGTCTGAAGCTAATACAGCAAAATATTAATACAATAGAAGCATTTTTACAAAAAGGAGAACATTTGGAAAAAGGTTATTCTAATAATTTTTACAAAATATTGTATTACAATTTTTGTCATAATGTCTAAAACAATTGTATATATGTATTCTAATCTAGTGACATCCATCATCATAAAACATTACGCGCTTTTATACTCGAACGTCGGAACTTAAATATAGCCCTATCTCATCGAGCGTTACCATAAATATCTATTTTTCAGCAGCTAGATGTATTTTACATAATTTTCTACAATTTGCATTTCTTTCAGCAATATTTTTAAAAAGCATATGAACTTTAGAATTAAACATCTGTTTTAACATTACATCCTTACAAGTGATTCAATTACAGTTCTTGCAAGACATTCATTGTTTCGATGCGATGAATGTTTGAGTCAGCCGATTTTCATTTCGGAATAGAAATTTCACTTTTTTGATAGTTTCCTGCTTTTGAACAATCGCAAAATGAAGTTTAGTGGTCATGTTTTCATCTTTACTTTTTCTTAGAAACTTTTTCCCTTTCACATTTAATATATACATAAATGCTTTTGATTATAATGCAATTACCACAATTTTTAAACAGAGTTTTAAATTAATTATAGGTATATAAATAATTTAAAACGCACTTTTTAAAACTTTTATAGGTATATTAATAATTAAAATCTTTGGAAAGTGTAATTACGTAACCTTCTACACATATATCATTTTTAAGAGCCATTTCTACAATGTAAATCTTTTATTTTACATTCCAATCAAAGGGAAACCTTATCAGACGATGATTCTGAAGTTGCCAAAGTTTTACCTCAAATTGCAAACGAGAAACTGAATAATAAAATCGTTTCCATAAAGAGGGACAACCTTCTGTATTATAAGAGAAGAAAAGTTATTAGTAGTCTGAATTTTTTGCAGACAAACTCCAAAAATTCTGAACTCATTACGGTTATATATATACATTATATATATATGTACTATCTTTTCTGAGAAAAAAATAAGCTGTTTTATTTAAGGTTCGAACGTGTTATTGAAAACCAATTTTAATTGGTAAATATAATATTTTGTTGTAGATATACGTTAATTTCCTTTACATTTATATTTTAATTTAAAAAACATTAATAAACCATGATTGGTATCTCAGATAATGATATACTAATAAAATAATATCTATGATTATAATTATAAAATAACTTTATAGGACTGTAACTCTAAACCAGGATTTTAATTAAATAAATACATATTAAAATTAATTTTTATTATAGTTCTGAAGATAGGAAACTTTAACATCGTCTCTTCAAATAAAATTATTTAAAAATATTTTAAACACTATCCCATCTATTTTCATAACACTTTCAAATTTTTTGCAAAGTTCCCACTTTTATAATGGTAAAAATTTAGTATAAATATACTTTATTGCAGAAGTAGTCTCCTTTAGAGAAATATATATTATTATTTTGAATACAAAGGATAAAACAAAAAGATGCTCTTAAGAAATGAAGCATGGTTACTATTTGAACGACACATTTATGCATTTAAAAACTATGTGACACTAAGTCTGCTTGCATTGTTTTAATTTAATATTTTTTAAAAAATATTTTATATCAAATTTTAATTAATCTCTTAAAATATTTTAATGGTAAAATTTTTGAATAAAAATCATTTTCTGAGCATTTATTTGTCAATAAAATCTTTGTGATACATCATAAAACACAGTCTGCAACATTTATAAGTTAAAATATACAAAGAACTCATTTCTTGAAAATATTATTCAAAACAATAAGAACTGGGAAACATTTTATTTAATGAAATGTAAATGAAAGCATATGTTTTATTCATTATGAATTGCGCAAAAAGATAGGGAAAAACAATAATCAACTATTTCTTAGAATTCAGGAAGTATAGGAGTTCTCTCAAAATATGTAAATGTTTCAGCAAGGAACTATTTACAGAACTTTTATAAACATGCTTACAAAATAAATTCATTTAACTCTTTTTGATAAAAAATAAATTAAAAATCATGTTCCCTGTCCTAAAAACGACACAATTGAAGAAAAAAATATAAATGGTTTCATGATCTGAAAATGCGTTTTCACTGTCACGAACTTTCGAGATAAAGGATTTTAGACACAACATTAACTAGAAGCAAAAATCCAAAAGAAATAAAGTGTGTGTTTTTGTCATCTATATCACATGAATAAATCATGTAGACAAAAAAAAATACACGTAAAGCTATTTCACGTAAAGGAGTAAAAACGCATCAAATAGAATATCAGAAACGTATAAAAAGGTATAGCAGTTTGGAAACGAGCAGAATTAAATATCCTTAGCACTTCCATTTGTAGCATCCTAAAGTGATCCTCAAAAATGGTATATCTAATAAAATCTTTGATTTTGATAAGTATAAGTTCTTTTGTGAATACAAATGAAGAAATCTCAAGGACATTTACTTCTAACGTTACCAGATTTCACAGAGTTGGTCGAGAAAATTATGGTCCCTATTCCCCCCCTAAAGTGTATGGTGCTATTGGTGAATATAAAGACGATATAAAAGTTGATCTTAATCCAAGTCCTTTTAATGGCAAACCAGTACCGGCAAACGATTTCTCAAGTTCTGATAAATACAAAGGCGACAACAAGTACGACGACTACAGCATACCCAGCTATTCACCCTTTGCAAACAACTACAAAGGTTATCCATTGTATTCAAATGGATTTCTATCACCAAATACCGATCCAATGCTACAAATGCTGATGAATATTAAAAGTACGGGTGCATTCGCAAAACCTGAAGAAGCTGGATTACTTTCCAAATTTGGTGTTGATCCAAAGATAGCAACTACAGCTATCATACCTTTGTCCATCGTAGCAGCAGCGGTTGTTCCTGTCTTGATGAACCTTATAATGGGAGGAGCTTCTTCACCAACAATATCTACAACAGCAAACAAGAAAGAAGCAAGGAGTGATATTGTTTCACTGAACTTTGAAAATTTCATGGAAAATATGTTCAGTTTGGCTCGTAATATGGACAATGAAGAGTGTATTCTAAAGACAATATGTAAAGTAGCATGTGGTCAGTCTGCTATACCAGTGTCCGATCATGTTAAGGAAGCAGCCTCAAAAATTTCAAAAATGGTTCAAGATGACTTACTGAACAAATTACAAATTAAAAATCTTATTGATGGTGTAAGACAAGGAAATTGCTCTAATGTTTGTACCAGTTCCGGGTAAGAACTTTATGATGAATCAAGATATTTTGTGATGAAAGTGAATCATTTTTATGATGTACTTTTTTAGATAATTCTAAATAGATTGCGAATTTCTATTAATTGGTATTTAATAATAATATTAAAAATACGTTCAACATACAAAAGTAGCATGTGTATTTTTAATTTTTTAAAAAAGCTTTTGAATGTTAGCTAATGGTCACTGTATAAATTAATAATGATTTGTTTAAAACATATTTATACTGTATATATTCCAAAGAGTGCATTAATTTCTAAAAAAAGTCACCCTAGAACTTCATTTAGTTTTATTTCTTATCTAATGATTTAAATTAAATTGTTTCCCTATTTTTCGTTGAAAAAGAACATTTCCTGCAACTGTACTTTAGGATAATAAGAAATGGAGTTTTAGAGTATAGCATAAGAGATATTTTTTTAAATTGATAAACGGGGGAAAATATTATGTTTTAATATAGAAAATAAATATTTCCCAAAGTGTATTGTAAAAATGTATTAGTTTTGTTAACAGTCAAAATAAAAGTCATTTTTGCAAATTTGTCTTTTTTTCATTCTTTACTGTAATAATTCAATTATATATTCTCCACTGGAATTAGGAAATATACTTAATCCATTGAATAAAAATGCCTTTAAATATTTTCAACCAGCTATTTATGCTCAGTATACTGATAGTCATTTCATAATTTAAAAAGAAATTACTTAAATGTTTTAACATAATTTAAATTCAATTTTTTCATTGCTTATTTAAGTTCATTTTACATAGCTAAGATATGTAAATTAAACATAGCTATGTTTAAGCTTATCAAACAATTTCTTATGCTAAAGCAGAATCTTTTTTAAAAAGAAATATGTTGTTTTATTAATAATTTTTGGGTTAAAATATAATACTTTTTAGGTCTTTAGGGTATTAAACTTTTTGTGTGAAGAAAAATTGAGTATTTTATCTCTGCACATAATGTTTAGATATATTTAAAAATATTTTTTGTATAAATATTTAGTATAAGCTTAATCAATTTATCTACTAAAAATGTTTCAATAAATGTAAACGTAAATCAGCCATTTAAAAAAATGAAGCAAATTAAGAAATTAATAAAATAATTTATTGATTTATTGACGATTATCTTTTTAACTGTGATGAGTATTTTCAATTTTATAACTATGTTAGCACGTAAAACAAAACATGCATCCTTAATGTAAATAATCCCTTCATTATGTATACACATATGAATCAATATGTATACACATATTGATTTTCTCAATACTTTAAAATACGAAGTATTTTTCAACTATTTCTTGAAACGAAATTTTAAAAAAAAAGAAAATAAAAAAATTAAAATTAAAAGAAATAAAAATTTTTTTAAAAAATAATATGGGGTTTTGAAAAGAGTTTTTTTAAAAAAAAATTAATTTTTTCATTTTAAAAATAATTTAATTTCATGCCATATTTTTTAATTAGCAGAAACACAGTTATTTATTGTTTATAATAAATAAATTTAATATTTCACACGAATTTTTAAAAAAAAAAATTTAAATTAATTATTATTGTTTGTCCTATTTGTAATTGCGGTGGCATGTTATTGTGTTGTGTTATGTAATATGTATATAATTTATATGTTTCTGAAGAACGGTATATTGGTGGTGTAATGAGATGTGTAATGTGTGTGTGTGTGTGTGTGTGTGTGTGTGTGTGTGTGCGCGCTCGCTCTTCCATATATTCTTAAAGAGTGGAAACACGTTGAGAAAATGTTTATGTAAACAAGTTATTTGATCAAAGATTATGTTAAATATAAATTCTAATTAAAATTTATATTTAACGAGAATATCTAAACATTTTGTGTGTGATATTGGATAACAGCTTTTTCTGAGATGCTAACATAGACCAGGATGATGAAGAAGAAATAAAACCTTTTTAAGAATGTGTAAAAAATTACCTTTTTTAATACAAATTGCTTTTAGAAATTAATTGTTGAGAAAAGAATAATTTATTTCATTTTACAGAATAAACGAAGGTATATTTCAAAATATTTTACAACATACTCATTCATTTAAAAGTGTTAACGAAATTTCTATTTTTTAATAATTTTTACTGAAATAAAATTCGTTAAAATAGGTAGAAAAAATGTTTGGCTTACTTAAAAAAATACATAAATGAAAACGTCTAGTCTGTAAATTTAATTTGGCAAAACACATAAATGATTTATTTGATGAAAATTTTACCCTTTAAAATAAATAATCCATTTTGCATCAACAAACAATGATTGAAAAATGAAGAAAGAGCTTTAAAATTTTCAAACGTGTGCAAACATAATTCATTATTGCAAAAAAAACGAGAAAAAATATCTTGAACAATGCTTTAATTATCGAAAATATTTAGTATAATGAATAGTGTTTCTAAAAAATATAGAATAAAGAACACGAAATCATGAGACACTCTCAAACATCAATAAATAATAGAAAAAAAAAAGAAAGAGAGTTGGAATGGAGAGAGAAAAATGCATTTAAATTATTTATTATGTGGAGTTTAACAACACAGAAGTATAGAGCATTTTTCTATGAAAAAACCTAATTATTACGTAGTTGTCTTAGGTTATTTTTTTAGAATTCCAAGAAATATTGTCGTCATAATTATATATTTCACATGAATAGCTGGCACTGAAAAAGTAAATGTTTACTAAAGTATGAAAATAAATCGTACGCTTATAAATATTATATTTTATTCTTCAATATATAACATTACGAAGTTTTCTTATTTTTTCCTTCTTAAACAAGTATGTACAAACATAGTTTTGAGCTCCAACGAAAATAACTTATATTAATAATTTAATACATTATATAAATATATTGAATACACACTTCATAAAGCATCCCTTAGGGTAAATGTAAAAATACATTGATTCAATATTCATCTTTCAATATCCATGTAGCAGTATGCTTCAACAGTTACGAAACTCACGGTATGCTCTAAATTTGTCTTTTTGTCAGACGTTTGAACAAAATGTTTAGTAAAATATTGATTAATTTTTCAGTGATATGAAAAAAAAAAGGAATTATTCATCATTTTTTATTTTCTGGAAAAATTATCTAACTAATTTATCATTACTGATTGTCCACCAAGAAGCACATGCACTTAAAAAAGATTCTAACAATAATATAGGAATTGAAAATAAAAATTAGGAAATACGTTGATCTAACTATACATAGATGGCGTCAACAAATGTTTTTCCGTAGGATTGCCAGCCTAACACTTTCAAGCTAGCGAGCTAGATTGGTGTGGTCCAAGAATGGTAGAATACATCTAATCAATACTGTATTAAAATATAGATCTGGTGACCGCGGTGGTAAGTGAACCTATGGAGAAATCCAGCTGCTAATTAGGAGAGGGGACGGACATAATCTTCTCAACTGAAAGCCCAAATATCCGCGAAAAGGAAAGAAAATACAACGAGACACAGAATCATTGCATTGTAAGGTTTTACGGTTGACACCTGTGTATATAAGTATCACGGGTGTTAAATATGGACTGTAAATATGAAAATGTTCACTTGATAGCTGGAGCTAAGGTCCTGCTATCAAGTGAAATGTCATCCCATACCCAAACTCTGACTGTTGAGATATCTGGCGGATGCCAGTCACTATACACCGCTTTCTTGGATGTCCCAAATATACATTTGCTGATTATCGGATTTTAGCTCTAAGAGAGACTCATCTCTGAAAATATTTCATTCATTCTTCGAAGTACCAGTACGAATGCGCCGGGTACCATTGCAATAAATTTGAAAATACGGTGAGATGGTATGGGGTAGTGAGTAAAAAGTCCTTCTTGATCGATCATCATTGTTCTCAAAAGTTTTCACATAGGATCGCATATAAGGATGCCTTTGGAGTTTTAAGCGCTGATTGGATGATCACTATGTCCAATGTTCTTTCCTCTCTCTAGGTCAACCCCTTTAATTCTTATGATTCTGTAAGACCATGGGTCAGCTATTCCAAATTCCTCAACAAATAACATTGCTCTGAAACATACGCCAAGCGAGCCTGAGATTTGATAGTTGAGCTTTCTTAATCCAATTGCGTTCCCTGCTCAAATGATGACGTCTGAGCATACAACGTAATGAATTTATTTGTGATTCTTTGACAATGCCCTCGTGGATCGACAGAATCGCAATCAAATATAATAAAATATATTGATATTTATACAAAGAAGTATTTGAAAATTTTATAAACAATACTAATAAGGAAATTAAATATGTTTCACTGATCAAAATTTTGATTCAGAGACTTTTCGCATTCATCAATGCAACTGAAATGAATAATTTGGTTAAAATTAATATAAAATTTATTCCAAATGTATTATCCTATTTACAAATATTTCTTGGAAATTATACTAAGAGTTTGTAGGAATGGGGGACAAAAGAACAATCTGATTCTTTGAACACCATATATGGGAAATTCAGTACCCAGCTCTTGTTTTATGTTATTAGTTTCTTTTTTTTTTTCATTTTTTATTCTTTATAGTCTTTTGAACCATTCTTGAGTAGTTTTCCTTTTTACTTTATTCCCAGCTCATTATTTGCGTATCACTTAAAATGTTTTTTAAATAGACTAAACTTTAATTCTCAATCAATCATTCAAAATCATAAAATATATTGTTCTACATTATAAATATTTTGAAAAAAAAATTCAGAAATAAGAATTCAGGTGAAGAATATAAGTAGTTAGTAATTATTTTTAATGAATTTCAAACATTTCATTAAAAAAAATAACTTAAATATTTTTCTTGGGTTGACTGCATATATTTTAAGTCACAAAATGTATATGTCAAATTATTAATACAAATGTTTGGATACAAGAATTTTATTTATATTAAATAAGTATTAAATTGAAACTGCATCCAATTCCAATTTGATCACGTTTAAAAATTAATTTCAGAAAATTCCAAAAGCCAAATTTGTCTTAATTTTGATTCTTATATTGTACATTTGGAAAGAGAAAAACAAATAAATATAGAATATGAACTGTGGTATTACTTTTCATTGTCCTCTTCTTTATATAATCCAACTACAAATTTTTAAGACATTAAACTGAATTCATTTATTTTTCAAATGAATAAATGAAACACAAACAAAATATTTACATAATCACATAAGAAATAAGTAAGAAATGTTAAATTCCTCTAAAGGTTTTGTTCAAAGTGTCTAAAAAAGTTAAGACAAATTACTGCTAAAAGGACAGTTCTTTAAAAAAAA
The DNA here is from genome assembly GCA_019973955.1 of Trichonephila inaurata madagascariensis. Classification (NCBI taxonomy): domain Eukaryota; kingdom Metazoa; phylum Arthropoda; class Arachnida; order Araneae; family Nephilidae; genus Trichonephila; species Trichonephila inaurata. The sequence goes on along the minus strand of BMAV01019777.1, from coordinate 343,656 downwards.
AGTATCGAGATGGGTAGATAAAGTTCGGTGAAGTAGAAATAGAGAAATACCTTTTTTACTTCTAAATAAGGAGTTATGCAGCAAATGATATATTGAGAAATACTTAGTTTTCTATACGAACGTTAATACAATCCAAAAAATGCATTTTAAGAGATTATTTTTTCATAATGGAATTTGATATTTAAAATAAAATTTTTGATATAGTGGTGAGAGCAATCATGATTAGTGGTAAAAGTATATAAATGCATATTTATGTGCATGGAAGTTTTACTTTATTTATAAAGTTTAATTTCAGGTATAGTTTCTTTTATTATTATTTCTTTGTGAAATGATAGTTTCTAATACTTATTAAACTCACTGTACATTAAAAAGGAATTTTCCCTAGTAAATGTGGTTTGTTTGAGAAGTGTTGCTTGAAATTATAACTATTTTATAACAGTATTGTATGTATTATTTGTATGTGTTACTTATCATACAAGAAAAATATCAATCTTTATTTTTCAAATTATACATTTCTATGCCCATATGTTACTCTTCTGATATAATGTTTATTGTTAGATTAATTTGATTGTATCCAAGGATATTTAATTTATTTCAATGTTGATGACTGCTTCTTATATCAGCATACATATTTAAAGTTTCTAAAACACACATATTTAAAACTTGGTAATTGGCGTTAATAAAATTTCAATTTTAGAGATTAATATCCTAAATGTTCCAACCGTTATGATAAGATCAGAATCAAAAGTCTTTACTTCTAAAGATGCAATTGTTGAGTGAGGAAGAAATCAATAACGTCACACTATAAAGCTTCACTAGACCTACTAGTGAAATACCACGCGTAATTTTGTACCATGGTGAAGTAACAAGGAAACACCTGAGTCGGCACACTCTCTCGTAACTTCAATACACACCAACGTTAAGACGTTTGAGCCTCGATAGATTTAACTTACAGTTACCCCTCTACTTGGTTGGTAGTCAGTGGCACTAGTCTCGAACTCGTGAAACAACGGCTACGAGTTCACGATCTTGACTACTAGGCTACCGCAGCCACATAATGTAATTTATTTATAAATATATAATGAATAAAAATAGTCAACGTTATTTTTTTGTAAAAAAATAGTTGTTTCATAGATCTTTATACACAAAGGACAGAAAAATTATATCGAATTCTTACCAGTAAAATTAAGTAGATAGATTATTAAGAAAATAAGTAAATTGAGAAAAATGTAATTTTTTTTTTCAATTGGGGCTGCGGATCGGTAATAAGCTTTGCGAACCTAGTAAATTCCCCTGGAGATTTTAATGACGCTTCAGTGTTGCATCATATAGGTAGATACTAAATTCCTCAATGTGAATTTTACACCCAATTTCCACCTCAGAGCAATGCACCAGAGCTCTGACAATGTGAAATTTTTTGAATTTAATTTTACCGATAGCACTCTACCCAAACAAGGTACCCGATTGATTTTTAGCAAGCCGCATAATCATGCGACATAGATGCTAGTCGATTTTTGGTATCATGAAAATCCAAGACCAGGCCTAACCAACCACGTCACCCAGCCAGACATTACCGAAATCATAATTCTAGTAAAAGGTTCTAAGAAATAATAGCATAATTAAACTATTATATATAATTCATATTAATTTTATTTTCTCTTATATTTTTCCATCCTTTTATACACACATTATGGAAAATGGGAGAATTGTATATGAATATTTATCGTTCTTTTTATTTTATAAATGAAAAATGTATTCCATAATCAATATTAAGATGGTAAAATGTGATTTTGTGTTTTTCTTTGTTGCATTCATTAATATTCCAATGATGCAACAAAATATAAGATAAAAGTTTTTAAGAAATTTTATCTGCTAACGTAAAAAATAATCGTTCTCAACTTGTATCGTTTGCTATTTACAATTATTAATACAGTACTTATATTTATACTTGCGTTTTGCTGATTTTGTTATAAATTTCAGTAATATATAAATTAACAATATTGCATATTGACATAAGCATATTGGCATAAAAAAGTAAGTGACATGAAAAAGATATATTTGCAAATATCAATTCATTAATTGATTGCATGGATTAATTGATTTAATTTTTAATTTAAATTAGTGTCCTCCAAGTCATATTAAGATATGAAATCTTTTTAGATGTTATGGTTATTAATTGCTTCGAAAATGCGCGTGTGTCTTATGTTTTCACATCTAATATGTATTGTTAAATATATTTTTGTAATCGTTCTGCATCAACTTCCCTCTAAATAATAAAAATACGTACATGAATATTTAATTAAATAAATTGTATTTAAATAACATATTTAACTAAATAATTAATAAATAGTGTGCTGCATTTTTTAAGTATATCATATATTCTTCAAATATTAAATAGTGTACAATTTAAAAACAATGCTTCTAATTAAAATGTATAAATATTTGTTTTTAAAAAGTAAGTAAAGAGTATCTTAATTAAGCTTACTGAAAGAGAATGAATACGGAAATTAATTTCAAACTGAGCATCTCTAAGCCCTTTGATATTACTTTTTCCATATCTGAATTCCAAGAACTCATATACCCAGAACAAAAAAACATCAAAAGAAACAACGTTTAATAAAAGCTATGTGCCACCGAAACTTTTTCGCATGGAACACGAAATCACGAGTTTTTCACTCGATCGTATCGTAAATGGAAACTTAACTCAATTACATAACGCGAACCCTTGTCATTTCTGTCAAGAAAACAACACATACAATGAAAAAATACGGCGACATTTCCAAAAAAATCATCAAACATGCCATCATGCATGGATATATAAGTTCTAGTCTTCTAGGCAGACATCACTCGACTTCGACCCTTCAATCTAGCATATCCTCTAATCCTGAGGCACATAAAGTGATGGGGTTTAATATTAAATGTTTCATTCTACTAAATGCTTTATTCAATGCATTGGCATTTGATGAAGGTTCAACTAAACTACTTAGAGCAGATAGAAAGAATGACGGCTCTTATCAGCCATTGCCACCACGAGATTATGGAGTTATTGGAAACCAAAAAGATGATTCCATTCATGGTTCAGAGCAAGCTTCATACAACAATAAACCCCAGAGTGGAGGAGATTATCCCCTATTCAACGAGTATAACATTAGTGGCCAACTCAGTAACTATGGCTTGCCGAGTATTTCGTCATTCTCACCTGATATTAAGGGCTACCCATTTTCTGTACCTTCCTGTATTACACCAGATCAACTGATGCAAATGATGGCTGCGATCAAGAACGTGGCAAATGCAACAAAGCCTGAAGAAACTGGACTTTTTTCTAAATTGATAATTGATCCTAAAATTGCTGCTGCTGCCTTTGTACCTTTATCCATTGTTGCCGCAGCTATTGTTCCTGTCCTAATGAACTACATGATGGGTAATTCAGCGCCTCAAACTATTTCTACAACAGCTAATAACAGAGGATTCAGGAACTTTGGTGTCACAACGAATGTCGATGCAATTTTGGAGAATATTGCGAGGTTTTCTCGAGCTATGGACAATGACGAATGCATACAGAAGACTATCTGCAGAGTTGTCATTGGTGATGCTGACGCCCCAAATTCCGAATATGTGAAGAAAATTGCCTCGGCAATATTGCAGTTGGTTGAAGATGATTGGTCAGACAACATAGGAATCAAAGAAATAGTGAACGGTGTAAAGAAAGGTAAATGTTCTAATGTTTGTAAAAATTCAACTAGATTATCTGAAATTCTTTCTGGATAAAACATTTGATATAAATGCCCTGATAAAGTCTTTAAGGAAAGTTTATGTACGCAATATTACTTATTTTTCAGTAATTCTGCATTTCAATATGTTTCCAGATATTCAATGATGTCTTTTATTTTATGTGAGCAGAATTATTTTTACTGTTTAAACAATCAAACTGTATATTAATCATAATTAATAATGTACCGAAATAATAATGCCTTATTATAATGATGTACATTTGAAGAAAATAAAATAAAATCTGTTTTATGGAATTATTTGAACTTTATTGAGATGCACAGAAAACGAAGAATACTTTTTTTTTATGAAATAATTAATGCAGTATTATGAAACAAAAACTTAGTTGCAGATTTTATAAGCTTTCTGAGAAAGATGTTAAACACCTTTTTAGAAAAAAAATATACATATTTGGAAATATTTATTCTGAAATAATTTAAAGTAACATATTGAATTATTTCAAAATTAATATGAAATTCTAACTTTAAAAGTTTAATGATTATTGAAGAAAATTTCCTATCGCATAAATATATCAAAATTTTATAGAAACTATAATTCGAATCATTGATTCCTCGTAAAATTTCTTAAAAACATGCAAATAAAGTTACATATGCATATAAATGAATGATGTGTATGAAAGAGTTATTTATTCAGTTATTCATATTGCGGAAAATATATACATGGAATAATGAATACCTCTGCATAAGAGCATATGTTATATTATTGAGAGTTTTTATTGTCTTAATGTACATTTTTTATGCATGTGCTACATTAATCTACGGTTTATTGATTTAACCACTGTAGCTTGGTTATAAACTTGTACCTCTATTAGTTCCTTTAAATATTAAAAATAGTAAGTACATTTTAAAATAAACTTATTTTGTTTGTTTTTAAAAAAAAATAGTTTTTGTTTATAAAGCATTCGTAATTGTGAAATGATTGAAATAATACAAAAAACAGTTCTACAAAAAAAAAAGAAAAATGAAAATAGTTAAAAATTAAAATAAATCAAGTCAATAGTTTTTGTTTATAAAGCATTTGTAATTGTGAAATGATTGGAAAGAAAATAGTTAAAAATGAAAATAAATCAAGGCTTTGCAGAGTACAGATAAATAGGATTCAATCTTTTAAGATACTGGTACGCTAAGGGTTTTTAAACAACAGAATGTATGATATGTTTTAATTACCCTATACATTGTGGAAATACCATTTTAAGTTACATTTTGGAAATCAGCTTTTAAAAAAGGAAACATTTCAGAAAAATGACAATACTTCACTATTTTACTCTACTAATTCTATTTTTAGCAACATTTTGTCTCAACTTCGTCCACAAAGAATTGGACATAAAAAAATAATATTGATACTAGTATTTGAAAATCAATTAAAAATTATTCTGCAGTATATTACTTCAGGTTCCAAATGAATTCTAAATACCATTAATAAATGTCTTTAATTAATTTTCTGTGGAATGATTTTGAAACTGCACGAGGTCCTATGTAGCGGACCTCGTAATTTTGAATCTCCTAAGGATTACATCTAAGCTTCCTTCACTTCCTAAACATCCTCACCACATCTACATGAGAACTCATGTAGATATGGTGAACACTCAGCCTAACTGTATTCGGAACGCTGATCCTGAATTTGCAACTAACCCGCGATCACTCGCGCGGGGTGTTCTGTACACCCCAGCAACAAGCAAATCCTCCCAGGATTCTAAAAAGAATGCGCAGGACCATGAATTTTTCTGTAGCTGCACATTTTAGGTTATTGAACGTTCAGGCCTGATGCAATCCTTCTTTCTCGAACGATTGGAATGTAATGAACTTCAAAATTTATCTGGAGAGGCTGAGAATTCCCACGAGAAGTTGAGCATATGTATACAGTCTGCTCTGAATGTTTGGATAATGTTTAAAATATTATTTTTCTACTTTTTACAATCATTATCTCATTAAATATAAAGTATATTTATTACTGGTACATACGTTTTATATACTGGTTTATGAAAAAAATATAAAACTATGTGTTTAAAAATGAAAATTTTGTATGTTTAGTTTAAATTAATGTTAGTCTCATTTGTATGCAATAAATTTAATAATTTTATTTGTATAACACAAAAAACATCTTGTACATTATAAATATGTATCATAATGACTTAATTTTATTTTCATAATTAAATACACGTGTTAAAGATTTGGGGTGTTCTCTACACCCCCCGAGTAACGACAGTAGCATAAACAGGCGCGAGTGTCCGCGGGCTAAGAGCACTTGGCTACCACAGTCATAAGTTATTCATGAATGTAACCTAAAAGCTCTTCCATTACATTTGCAAAAGTAAAAATAAGATTTTTAATCATTTGATTTTGTCACGAAACGACCACAATTCAATAGCCCACTGTGTTATTCCAGCGTAACATTTATCTTTACAAACTTACTGCAAAATCCAGCGTATAACGGGCGACTTTAACGCAAAAAATAAAAACTGAATTTATGGTGTGCGTTATGCGCTGAATATAAAAAAAAGATAACTTTAAAAATCTGATAAAAGAAGATGAGCACATAACAGGAATTAAACTTCTGCAATTATCAAAATATTTCGTAGAAATTATATGAATTATGAATTTAAAGGGTTGTAGTTCTATAAGTATATTAGTTTTTTTTCAAAACACAGGGATAAATGCCTTGAATAAATGACTTCGAGACACACGAGCATTCCACACATACATATCAGGTATATTCGTAAAAAAATAGATGCTCGTTATATGGCAAATATATGTAGAAAAAAAATGCAAGAGTATAGGTACATGTTATACGGTTGATTTTACGGTATCTGATAATTATGCTTGTTTTATATCAGTAATAATAGGCTAGAGTTGCTTCAAAATTGTAATGTTAGTAAAATTCAAATCAAATTGATAACAGTAATAAATTCCGTACAAAGAGGTTTTAAAAAAAATATAATACTTAATAAAATAATTACATTATTATGGCTTTTTGCAATACTTCTTTTAAACTTCCAAATTTGATCAAGCATTTAAGGGATTTTCAAAATAATTATAAATCAACACAGACAGCATGCTACAAATACAAAAACTATAAACTAGTACTATAAAACAGAATTTAAACAAACATTTTTTGAGAGTCCCGAAAAAATACGCCTTGTTTCAACGTAACATTTGTTACCTTTTCTAACCACCTCTCTTTGGGACGAAAATCCTTCGAAGGGGGGCTTTTTTGTACCCTCAGGGGAGAAGGGCGAATGCCGCCCCAGAAAGATAAGAAGAGAAAAGAAAAGCGAACAGAAAGATAAAACAAGAAAGAAATCGAAAGAAATAAATAAAGCTAGCGTGAAATGACTTTGCTTTACTTTGAAACAAAAATCGACTGAGGATCAGGAAGGGAAAAATAGCTTTTCTCCAGCGATTTTCCAACTCCCACCCCTTTCTCTTTCTTTTCATCCACCCCACCTCATTTTCATGGCGTACTTCTCTTTTCAACAAAATCCCTCAAATAGTGTTTTTAAAAGGATAACTGGGCTCGCCCAAATAAAGAACAGCGGCTGAATAATTTACTTTCCACTTTTGACGTCGTTTCTTAAAACGCCTCTTGACTAGGATGCGATTTTTATTTCTTTCTTTTAAAAAAAAGAACCGTCGATTAAGTGCACTTCCCCCAACTCTTCTTGAATTGTTATGATTTAAAATTCACTGTTTTAGTTAGAGTAAATTTAAGTTTATTTTGTGTTTTATATATGAATTTTAATCCAATTTCTTTATTAAACGATACGAACAGCTTTCAACCAAAATACTTGACTTATACAAAAGTGGATGGTCATACTTTTCTACCAATGTTAAAACTGCGATATAATATAAATCCCAATTCATCTGACAATGCTTCTCAAACTTTCAATGTTTGCACCTCAATCCCCTCCGTACAATAACAAGGAATTGAATTGAATAATGATATACTATGATGGTAAAGCTACAACACGACTTTAATAAAAAAGCACAAATTATCATGATAAGTATTAAATTTCGTATATAATTTTATGTATTACAAGCCCATTGGTAAATTAACTTATATTAACTTATTAAGGTATCCCCGACTACGTTCGGAATCGTGATTTTAAAAAGTCGCATAAATGGATAATTTTCATGATATTTATTGTCACTCCGATTAGAATACATGCATAAAATTGTTTTAAGGACATTTTGACAAAAAGAAAATATTTAAATACAACATCTTGGCAAAAAAAATTAACTTAGATTATAGTTTTTTCAAATGCTTTTTGTAAAATGTTTATTATAATAATATTTTGCTTGTACATAGCGCAGACCTCTGTACAGAGGCTCAACTAGAATTTCTGAAACATTCACATTATTTTCAGAGTTACCACCCATTGAAATATTTATCGGAATTTTTTTCTTAAAATTACTCCCCTCTGTTGTCGTAAAATATGGATAAACTCACTTCTAATTTATATATTTCAAAAATTCTAGTTGAGCCTCTGTAGGTTGGTCTGAGCTATATACAGGCAAAATATTATTATAAAGAAGCATTTTTCACAAAAGGAGAACATTTTGAAAAAAAGATTTTTCTAACTTAATTTTTTGCCAAAATATTCTTTAAATATTTTTTTTTGTCAAAATGTACTTAAAACAATTTTATACATGTATTCTAATCTAAGTGACACTAAATATCATGAAAATTATCCATTTATGTGTTTTTGAAAAATCATGGTTCCGAACGTAGTCGGATACCTTAACTTAGTATTATTGAATTAATGAAGAAATACATTGTACAGTATTGATATATTTATAAGTATATTATACCAGTGTGGATATATATATTATTTATTATGTCAGAACGTATTTCCTTTTGTTTCCTTTCATTAAATTAATATTTTTTTTTAAATATTTTTCTTTTTTTTTCGACATGCTCGTCGCCTTATGTTACGATTATCATGTTCCCCTAGAGGGGCGCGCCCCACAATTTGAGGAGCACTGATCTAAAATAAAGAAAGAAATAAAATGAGCCCGACAACAAAGTATCTTCCTCTATAAATATTAAAAATGTACAGCAAGTTATTTGTCATACAAATTGTATCGATTCTGCTGTTTAAGGAATTACCTAATTCATCCTCATTCTGCGGTAATTAATACATTTATCTCATTTATTATGCTACTCTGTATTGCAGTAAAATAGAGTTGAATTTTAAATACATATAATACTGTAACTGGAATTTTTAAAAAATGCGTTTATATACTTAAAATATAATAAATTAATTTAATTTTATTTGCTATTTTTTACACAATTTGAAAATATTAATGCCGCCACGTTATTCTTTAAAGAGGTGAATATAAAAAAAAAAATATTTTGAAGTGAAAAATGTGTGTTGTAGGCATTATCTTCTATAAATACTTGACAAAAACGAAATTATCTTGAAATTACCAAAAGTTACTAAATTCAAACTTGATTATATTTATAAGAAATCCAATTTAAAAGTAACTTAAATATTTAAATGGTAAATATGATCTTTAAGAAATAATCGTAAAATAATTATTTTTATGCTGTTATAATTTGATAATTTTTATTTTAATTTTAATGGTTTTATTCACTCATTCCACTTTTGAGCCTTTGAATTATTACTATATGGGTTATTAATAGAAATATGTATATATATATTATCATTTATATTGATCTTAAATGGGGAGTTTTTCAAAATAGTTAATCTGTAAAGTTTAATTAAGTCCAATATTTTTATTTTAATGTGCGCCAATAATTCTTATATAAAATTATTTATACCTCTTTTAAAATTCATTTACATAATGAAAAAACAAAATGATAATCCTTTACCTAAAATATTTCTTATGAATTATTTTAAAAATTCTTTGTTCAAAGATAAATTACAGAAATACTATGAAAGGTATTTTTATTTTTTAGCTTTTTTACCTTTGAAGTTGAGTTTTAAGTGCTTAATTGTTTAAACTTGCTTGATACAACTTATTTTTTTGTATGCCAAAATTCACCATAAGAAATTAAATGCCGAGAAAAATAGTTATTCCTGTGTTGGAGATAGTCATTTATTATAGCTTACTGATTAAGTAACTTATTTCTTCAATGTCGATATAAAAAGGAGTTATCCAATAAATCATGGAACAAGTTTTCTATTCATAATATTTAATCATTTTTTCTCTACTAATTTCCAGAAAACAATTTAGAATAGTTATCATTTCTTTGAGATACATTTAATTATAGTAAAAGAATATTAACATCAATGTATATGAAGCTACTATTCAATATTAAAGTTTTCTTAAAAAAAAAAGAAAGAAAACTTAATAAAACAAACACAACAATTTATTTGCTTTACTGACATATATCAATTTATATAACTCTGAGGAAACTTAAATGAAGATAACATTGACCAATTTATATATACAAATATCGTGCTGAATTACATTTAATTTGATGCATTTATGGAAGTCTATATAATTACACATGTTCATGGAAATAAATAAAATATTTAAGTCAAACCCTATGCACAAATTTCATTTTTTTCATTTTCCACACATAGTAAACATTTTTATCTTATTCTTGGTGTCACCATAAAACTACTACACACATTTTCACAGTTATCATCCTTTACGGCATCAACGAGAATTTTAATTCTCAGATTGTCTAGCCAGTCATCTTTGATCATATGAGCCACTGTAGAAGCTGCATTCCTTACATAATTTACCATAGGTATATTAGACTCACCTCTAGCGATTCTACAAATAGTTTTCTGAATACAATCGTCATTTTCAACGGCACGAGCCAGCATTGCCATATTTTCCACAAGCATTTCAAAATTCTTGGTTGCATCGAGTCTCTTGAATTCTCTACTGTTGGCTGTTGTAGAAACCATTGGCGTTGTATTTCCTCCCTTCAAGGAATTAATCAAAACTGGAACAATAGCTGCAGCTACTATAGACAGTGGAATAAAAGCTGCAGCTACTATTTTTGGATCAGACATCAATTTTGAAAAAATTCCAGTTTCTTCAGGTTTTTCCACATCAGCCAAGTTTTTAAGTGCCATCATCATTTGTACCTTCTGATTAGATGTACCCCATGAAGGAAAGGAAGAAAAATCACCATTGTTATTTGGTGAGTAACTTAATGGACCATAGTTGCTGTACTGGTGGTATACTTTATATTCGTTGAAATTTGGATCATAACCTTTTTGTGATGATTCATTAGGACTAGGTTCTGAATCTTCATCTGAATCATCTTTGTATTCACCAATAGAGCCATAGTGCTTTAATGGGACAGATGGATAGAGACCATAATTTTTACGGCCTGTTCTCATTAATCCTGTACTGTTAGTAACATTAATGCCGGTTGGTTTCTCCATCGATGACGCGTAAGTTAACAAGACGAGAAAAATAAAATATTTCATGCTGATGGTGTTCAATGAACAACAGTTGAGATGAAGGAAAGAACTGAAGGCTTTGGTCCATATGCTGAGGAGTTAGAACTTTTATATTCAAAATAGTGTTACATGCGACACAGTTTTTATTTTTTTATTTAATATTTATTACCATGCAAACACATTCTCAATTTGTTTTTTAAAAAAATAATTTTACTAAAAGTGAGAATGTCATGCGGTTGAAAACTGTAATGCATCAGTTGCTACAAAAACAATGGATACCATGGATTCCTGACCTATATTTGTACACGTTATCAGAAATTTAAATCCATTTAAATGGGTTTACACGTATCGTTTTGTAATATTTTTGCTCAATTTTACATTTATGAACATATGTATATATGTATATTCATATGAATAATCTTAAATTGCATGGATTTACTATCTAAGTCGAAGAGCTATTTTTGTCCATTGTTATGAAAACATTTTATATTTACTTATTGTAATGCATCTGTGAGGAGAAGATGTATCTTGATTTAATTTATCGTTGAATTATTTTTTCCTATTATTTGCCAATGATTTTTTTTCATGTACCGTTGTTTTACTTTTCTTACAGTTAACTGAGATATTCAGGCCATTAAACAGCAGTTTATTTCCTTATTTCAGTTAATAATGTGAATGAGTATTTTCTACAAGTATTATAGTATTTCATGTTACTGAATCTTTGAAAATGTTGTTAAAAAAAATCGTAAGTACTTTTTTCTTTTCTTTAATTTTATCTGATTTTAAGCTTATATAAAACAGAAATTTCAAAGCAAATCTGTTTCTTTCTGAATGGGACACTTTTTTTAAATAAAATCCTTTTGTGTGTTTTTAGAACAACTAATTGTACTTGATTGGCATATAAAGTGTAAATTAAAATTATATTTTTAGATACTTCAATATTAATTAAATTATTAATTCTAATTCATTAAGTTAGCTTATTGTTAAATTAGCGTTTGCGATAACTTATTTGGAGTAATAAAATCTTGTAAGAAAAGCTAGAAATAAATTTACGATAATAATGCTGATAAAGTTAAAATTTTATACTATAAATTATTGTACAACAGTTAATAGTAGGTAATAGCTGTTGAAATATGAAATACTCAATCTATGATTTAACAAACTGATGATTTTGAGTAGAATATTTATTGTATGAGTAAAAAATAAGATTTTAAAAAAATTTCAATTAATCTTAACTTTATTTAATTTGTATCAGTTTAGAATAATAAAAAGACATACAGCTATACTTGCATTTATAACAGTAGTAATTTATTTATTTTTATTTATTTTTTATCTTTTAAGGTAAATCTGAATATCCACTTGATTCTTTCTCTCCGCATATGTTGCATACAAATGTCAAAGAGATAATAACATTTTAGAATAAATTATTATGTAATTATTTATATTAATAATTTACTTTTATTTACTTCCTTTCTCATTTCCCACATTTCTGACAGTAATATATTTAAAATGAAATAATTAAAATAAAATTTATGAAATGCTAATAATGATAAGACTATAGGAAAATGTACAAATAATTCATGTTGTCATCACTGAATAAATATCGAAATTTTTTATTTTATTTACATCAAGAACAAAACAGCTTATAAAATGGTAGTTTAATAATTTAGTTAAATTAAAAATGTTAGTTTATAAGGAGAGAGGAAATAATACCAAAAAATATTATTCATAAGGTGACCAATGTTTTTACGATGAAAAGGAGGACGAAAAATTTAAGAAAATGTTACAACGTAAATATATGAAACATTTTATTAATTCATACAAAAATATGCTAATTATACTTACATCCCTTTTAATTATTTACTTAAACGAGTATTTTCTCATTGAAAGAATTTTTTTGCTTGCCAATATAATATTTTCTAATATATTGTAAATTTCGGAGCAAAAAATATCCTTCATATGTACTGTAAGTACTGCAGCTAAAATATCAACATTCAATCTTGATTTCTCACTTGTCCAAAAATTGCTGACTGAAAAGACTCTTTCAACTGATGCATTAGTTCCAGGACAGCACAACGTAAATTCGAGGAGAATAAATAAATTTTCATATGGAATGTGTTCATTTTTGAAATGGTTGAGTATTTCAACCCATCTTATCAATTTCAGCATGTTAATGTTCCAATTGTTTCAATTTTATTACAATTTAAATATGCATTCAGTCTTCCAATTTCTTCAAACAGACCCATTGTCAACGATTCTTAATCAAGCATTGTTTTTTCTCTTTTTTTGATAACAACTCAACCCAATTTTCTATATCTGCCGAATTTGCTTGTGATGAAGTCAAAAAACACCATTGAAAACTGTTATTTCCTGTGATATTTGTTTCAGACTATTCTTTGACATATTGGAAACACATGTTTGGTTCGTCTCTGAATACAGATATTATCAAATCAGTTTTAAAATATTGAAAAGGAGGACACTTTTCGAGGGAGGACAGGACCTATAAAAGGAGGACGGTTAGTCACCTTTTTATTCAACAACATTCGTTACAACTAAATGCAATAAAAAGATAGTTTATAATGTTAAGTTAAAGAAGGTCAGTTGGCATAATATATTTCCCTCGTACCAATAATTTTAGAAAAATAAAAGTATTCGCATACGTAAATTTAAAAAAACCTTTATTACAAATATTTCAATTCTGTAAATATAAATATTGTTTTTCTTCATTTTTTGTAGAAGTTTAGAGGTTATCTGAACTATGTGTGGTATAAATTTAAAATATAAACCGTCATGCACAAAGATTTAAGACATTACTAGATATGACCTTTGTCATTACAAAAGAATATCCCAGTCATTTCAAAACTGTTGGAGCCTTATCGAATACCTTTTAGTCTTCTTAAATGTATTATTCAATATAATTTTAAGAAGAAATTGGTTGTTTACATTTTTCCAGTATAAAAGCGGAAATGCTATCACATCTACTTAATCACAAATCCCAATTATGTTTACTACCCCAGATATCCATGTGAGAAAGATCTACTGAAAATGTTATCAAAGTGAAATCAAAAAGTATAGTTTTCTTTTTCATGGATGAAAAAGTTAAAAATTTCATATTTCATTCCTATAGTTTTATTGCTCTCAAAAAACATGGCCTACTTTTTTAAAATAAAAAAAATGAACGATGGATCATTACCATAAATAAGTTATATAATTTATTTCTCATGTACAATTTGACAGTTTAGTGGTAAAAAAACCATTTTGGTTCACAATGGCTCTAATATAATGAGCTTTTTGTATGCTTCAGAGTCCTCCGAACTTATTGCAAACTGCCCTATAAAAATACTCTGTTGACTGCATGAAACATTTATGTCAGTTATCCTTTTTTGGGGCCAGACTTCGGCGAACAAACAAGTAGGAATAAAATAAACAAAGCTTCCTCTCTCTCTCGCCAATGCTGGACATCGACCAAAACATAAACACGGACATTCAGCGAACGTGAGATGAAAGCAAAGCTATGTAAAATGTTTGAAAGAAAAAGAGATGCAGACGGAATATCCATGCATGACGTTTATGCATTCGTAATGGTAAGGCTTAGAATGGTAGGATATATATAGAAACTAGGATTTTCTAGTGTAGTGATTTTTTTTATTTCATGTCTTATTTGAATATCAGGTATGGAATTGTAGATGTTGAATATATTTTTATATTTTCACTTCAGAAGTTCCTTTTCCATAATTTCTAAGCGAGGCATGGATGTGACACTCTGGGCAATTATTTAAAAGCATCTAATGTGTAAATGGCTTCTGATTTTGCCTTAAATTTTTCAATAGCTGTATATGATGCAAGAGATTTATTTTTTAAAGATACTTAAAGAATTTTCATTGCATCTGTCTGATACGGCAGCAGACAGGAGACAGGAAATATGGAATAGTTGTGACACGCCCATTGTTCATCTTCTTTGAAGCATTAGGATTCCTTTCGTTTCTGAAGAATTTTTTTTTGAATGATAGACATATTTTTTTCATGAAATAATGACTTATTAAAGTGCAAAAATTAACAACGATTAAGAAAACTTTCGGAGGGAGTTTTTTTAGAGATCTTAGAATATGCCACGTTATTAATCATATCATCAGAATGTGTTATCAGTGGAAAATAATTTCACAGATTGTGTGAATAATTATAAGTTAAAATCTCTAGCAAACCAATTTTTTAAAAAAATAATGTTCTTTTGATTTACAAGTTCTGCGTTTAAGCCTTAAATAAGATTTACAGAAAATGTATTCTCATGAAAGCTTATTTTGTATTTTTGTAAACATGTTGCGTGTGATAATATAAATATATAAGAATGAAGTTTGTACTTATAGCCGAAAAACTAATCAAACTCTTTTAATATAAAATTGGTCTTAAGTAAGCGTTCTATTTATACCTCAGCATATCTACATATTTTTCAGTTCCCGATATCTGTTTGATTCTTTTATTTTCAATGTCAAACTCATTTCTGTGAGCAAAGTAGTAAATTAAAATCTATTTTTTTATTTTATGAACTTAAAATACACTTCCTTATTTCTGCCGAAAGGAAATTTACAATTATTGCAAACATTTTTTAATAACAAAATTGGTGTTTTTCAAGGTACTAGAAGAGTTATTGGCTACTTAATTCTGAATTTTTAAAATTTTTTTAAAGCGATATCTGGCTTTTCAAATTTTGAGGAAAAAAGTGACCATTGATTTACTTTTAATGCAAATTAATACATGTAATTTCTAAAATAATTAAATGGCAATTTTGTATGTAAATTAAATTGAAAAATTGTAATGCTATATCTATCTGTGCTAAAATACTGAAACGCATTTTTTTTCAAAATTTTGAGCAGTATTCAAAATTGAGAACGATAATAAAATCTGTTAAATATTTTTTAATCTTGTACTTCAAAAATTAATAACTTTTAATCTAATATATACTTAAGAGATGCCACACTTTTATAATATATTATTACTAAAGTTCCTTTTTAAAGAGATGAATTATTCTTCATTAAGAAAAAATCAGAGTATATATTTAAAGTGGACATCGTAATTCATTAACAAAAAATAAGTTTAGATTCATGCAAGTTAAAAAAGCACGAAAAAAGCAAATTAAGCTTTGTATTGAAATAAAATGCTGCATTTAATCAAAATACACTTAATATAATTTATTATTTTATTTAAAGATAACTGTCTCGGGTTTTTAAAATATTTTCGTTGTTAACGATATTTTTCAAGAAAAGTATTATGATTATTTTTTGGGGGTTTTATTTTAATTTCCTTTGTTTAAAATGACATAAGTGCCTTGTAATCCTGTTTTAATATTTGTATTCTAAATTCGCTTAGATAGATAATTAAGAAAAATCAGCGTAAAACATTGTTTCGAATAAAGTCAGACGATTTTTTTTCACAGCTGCTTTTGCAAGCAATGATAATCCCCGACATGGAATAATTATTTTAAATTGTTTTATTTATTTTTTTTTCATTCTTTTGGAGTGGAAAAACTACGGATGTTTGCATAAATCTCTTGTGAGCTTTTTTTGATTTCATTCTAAATTTATTCCTTTAATCATAGCGTGTTAAAAATGGTTTAAACATATAACAAATTCTTCTTAAGATGGATTGTTAAAAGTGTCCTTTTTCACAAAATTAAGAGTTTATTCAAGTGTACATATCTGTTAAAACAACGAGTAATTTTTTTTGAAGATTAGAATAATTGCTTCATTGACAAAGATGTGTTTTAAATTTGTATTTTTGGAGAGTTTTGCAGAAATTGTTTTCACTAGCATATTTAAAAATTTCGAATTAATAAAAATATTTTTATACATAGAAAAGTCATTTATGTTGGTGTAAAAATTAATTTAATTAAGTAAATATTTTTTTAATTAGGTCTGGCTATTTTATTATAATGTAATAAATATGAACTTTATTTGAAGTTAAACTTAAATACTTGATTACTAGTTAACTTTAATTATTCAATCTGCTCTATAAATTTGCTAGTTAATTTAAGTAAATTATTTTTAATATTTGAATAATTCAGATCAAAACTGTAGGAATTTAATTATTTTGATAATGGAAGAAGTTCCTGTACAAGAGTAATATTTAAATAATTTAGTTTAAATAATAATTTATGTATGCAAAACATTTTACATGTTAATTGCTGTCTGTTAATGTAATTTTAAAAACGTAAATAAGAATCCTATAATTTAGAGTAATAATTATTTTTTACTGCACAATTTATACCAGTGTTTCTCAAACTTTCAATACTGGCGCCTTTTCAATCACAATTTTTATCGCGCTCCCTTTTATACATTAATAAGTACTGAATGCAATATCAATGCCCTTTTGACGCTAAAACACAATACACGATGTGAGAATTATAACCGTACAAAATTAATAACATAAAATTTATTAAGTTTTGTATATATGTTACTTTTAAACAAACAAAACAAATTAAGTAATAGGATAGTATTATGTTATTTTTACTTTTCTCTGATTTTTAAATTGGAACATATTGCAAAATACGGTGGCTGTAGAAGATAAAAATATAGATAACTCTGACTAAATATAGAAAAGAAGAGCTTTCGAGGGTCCAGTTTCACAAAACTTTGCTCTTCAAGACAAGCCACTGAAGTCTCTAATACTTAGTAAACTTGTTCTTATTTCGGTATTAATAAGATAAGTGATACAGAATTTTTATATATGTTATAACTTAAGTAATATATGGTACTAGTAAGTATATATATATATATATATATATATATACTTTTAAAAGTAATGGGTTAGTATTTTATTTTCTCTCTCTAATTTTTAAGTGAAACGATTAGTAATATTTAATTAAGGTATTCCTTCAAGATTCATTTCTAAAAGTACCGAGTAAAGCTCATTTAAAATAGCTAATCTATGTTGCTCTTTATCATATCCATTACATCTGGCATCCTCGCGAACGTACATTGTGAGTCTCCAGGCGGCTAACGAACGTGCCGCAAAACCATGTAAAATGCTGCTGTACTTCACGTACAATTCCTAGTCACTCTTGGCCGAATCGATTAGCTACCGAATCCTCTTGAATGCGTACATTTCATAATTCACGCGATTAATTATAATTCACGGTGATGCTTATTTACGGCGGGGTGGTTAAAAACCATAATCATAGATATATTTTTAAATCCAGCGGCATTCGACGATAATAAAGCATCAACAAATTACACAGACGAGGAAAAATTGATAACCATGAGATTACGAATGCGGGTTGGGAATCATTTTCAAAAATACTTCAGAAGGGCTCTCAACACTTGAAAAAGAATCTTCATAGATTTCACACATCCAGTGACGAAATTAGGCAATTTGTAATAAATCACTCTTCTGGTCTGGATAGAGGTGGATGCTGAATTTTCTGCACTGAAAACAAAAAGCATTTCGTAGCTGTTACACTGTTTTTTACAACAACATACTGCCTTTGTGAATCGGATTGCTGCATTATTTCACTTTGAAGATGAAATATGCATCTGAGCTAAAATATCAAAAAAATAACTCTGAGGTGTCAATTTTTTAATTTTTAGCCTTCCGCTACAAGCTTTGCTCTGAAAGAACAAAGCCATATGAAGTCACTGATAATTATTAAACTTGTTCATACTGGCTGAGAAGTACCCACTCTTAACAAGTTTATTTTTTTAAAAAATGATATTATATTCTAGATATAATGTAGTTGGGAGTAAAACCAGGGTCATGACAATGTATGCAAATATGTAAAAATGATTTATTGAAATAAATACTCAAATTATAAACGGTTTTGAATGAACTTTGTAATTTTAAGCCCTCGCAAATTAGCATTTAGAATAAATGTTAAGTAATAAAAAGAATATAAAATTCTAATGAATAACAATTGTGTTATTTTTAATATTTAAAGCAGAGAAAAGACCGGGATCGGAGTGTGCACTCGATACTAACGTTAATGGTCGCGGGGAGTGATGCACCCCAATTCTTTTATAATTATTTTCAATATACAAGATAAAATCACAATTTCAGTGAATAATTTAACTAAGAAAATATACTTACCTTCTTCAGAAGGATTTTTCTATTTGTCTTTTCATAATTGTGAGAAAATATCCAATAAAACTGAACTAAATTGTTCCAAATGATAGCTGGCCTTAATAAAGGACACAAATCACAACCAGCATTGTCTTATTGACAGGGGTTAAGTGCCTGCATTTTGTGGTACAGTTATGGCTTCATATTTCTTGATAAAGTTGTAATAGCCAGCTATTGAAAATTTTCTATTGTTTTCATGTTTATTGCTTTTCTCAAATTTACTTTCGCTAACATATTGATTAATAATGAGTATTTCGCTTAAGTGTTTAACTTGTTTGAGCAGCTTCAATTTCCTTTCAGAGATCACAGATGCCCAATTCTTTTTTTTAGATTCTGCTCATTTACATTTTATAAACCATAATCAGTTGTACAACATCACAATTAAAACCACTAAGTTGTTATTCTTAGGAGAAATTACAACTGTGTTCCAAAAGGAAAATATTTACGAGAAAAATAGAGGTCGTGCCGTGAACTCGGTCTAAACAAGTACCTTAAGATTTAAAAACGTTTGCCACTCCCAAAAAAGGGAGATATGTTATCAATTCATTTTAGCTCCATTAAGAACTGTCATATTAGAGGATTCTCTGTCAAAGGTCATTGGTAACAAATAAACAAGTTTTCAATTAACGATTTTGTATTATATGTTTCCAGTATACTCGTAAAACAAATCTTGGTAATTAATCCTTCAAAAGTGCTCAACTATGCTCATCCGTAACATGATAAAACTCTTTCATTGTGAAAAAAGCACAACAAATTATATAATTTACAACTTCCCTAAAAAAGGGATGCGGGTAGCCATACCAGTAGTTCGAAATCAACAAAAGTAATATTTTAAGTTAAAAGAAACGTAATAAAAAAATCTCTCATGGTAAGGATTACAGCAAAAAGCAAACAAATTTTTTTTTATTTTTTTATTTAGTTATAGGATCAAAGATAGCTAATGAGCGTTCAAAGTAGGATCTTTTATTTTTGATGACCTTTTTCACCAGATGATATATATAAAATCATATCAATGTAAATCTGTATTTTTTATTATATCGAAAGTATTTTTCATTCAATAAATTAATTTTTTTAACCTTTTATTTTCGATATGCTCGCGCCCCCTTGAAGGGTCATCGCGCCCCCCAGGGGGCGTGCCCCACAGTTTGAGAAACACTGATTTATACGCATTCTAAGTAAGCATACAATGAATGCAAACTAAAAATAAGGTTAAATAAAATTATATGCACGATATTCACTACCAGATTATCAAGGTTATTAATTCAAAATATTTTGGTACATTAACTGAAAAATTTCTAACATGTCACTTTTATCAATATTTCTTAGAAGAGCTATAATTAATCAACACATGAAAAAACAAAATGTGAAAAATAATTACATTCGCAAAATAACATACAGAAAAATACATTTTATAGGTATTAATTAACTAAAACAAATTTTAACAAAATATAATTATTGTTCTTAGATCAGCGTTTCTCAAACTGTGGGGCGCGAGCATATCGAAAATTAAAGGTTTAAAAAATTAATTTATCGGAGTAAAGTAAACAAAATACTTTCTGACATAATAAAAAATACACAATTCCATTGATATAATTTATATGTATCATCTGGAGACATTACATCCAAGATAAAAGCTTTCATTTCGATACATTCATTAGCTATCTGATCCTATAAATAAATAAAAAGCAAACACATTTTGTTTAATTTGCTGTAATCCCACGATGAGAGATTTTTTTATTAAGTTTTCTTTTTAAAGCTAAAATACTATTTCAGAGAAAAGACAAAACCCAGACCCAGAGAACCATTCTAGGAAGATAAAAAATTCATCTGTTCGACCTTTTCGAACTTACGGGTATCGTTAGTTCGATCATTTTTTATGTATTTATTTTTCATTTAAGGAAGTTGTAAATAATGCGCTTTTTCTCATACGAAAGAGTTATATGACATTTGGAAAAGCACAGAAAGCCCTTTGAATGATTATTTAGCCAATATTTATTTTTATGAGTATTCTGAAACATATAAAGCATGATGTGAAAAAACGCGTTTTACACAATTCTTTTAGAACTAGCGCATTCATGTATTTTACATTGATTACACATTTAACTTGAGTTATTTGAGTCAAGGACAACAAAACTACAAAATTTGAACAAAATATATGACATTTTTGCTTTGCAAATATCATTCCATTAATGTCAGTGAAAGTGTTTTGTGATTTGTATCGCACATTGTGGAGTCGCATTACCTTAGAAACATTTTAGTTCGGTTCTACTGGAATTTTTCTTAAATTTTTAAAGAAAAATTGAAAAGTTCTTGAAAGTTGGGAAGAATACTTTCTCTTTTTTAAATTATTCACAAGAATCACGATTTATTGTTTGCAATAAAAATAATTATAAAAAATTGGGGTTAGTATAGAGTAATGGTCGCGGGTTAAATCAATTGGAAGTCTTCTCGCTTTAAATATTAAAAATAACATAATAATTCTTCATCGGAATTTTATATTTTTAATTTTTCAATATTAATTGTAAATGCTAATTATGTGAAGCTTAAAATTACAGTTCATTTAAAATTTATCATAATATGAGCAATCATTAAGGTATCCGATTACTTTTGGAACCATGATTTTAAAAAAACGCATAAATGTATAATTTTCATGATATTTAGTCTCACTTAGATTAAAATGCATGTATAAAATTGTTTTAAGGACATTATGAGAAAAAAAAATTATTTAAATACGATATTTTGGTAAAAAATTAACTTAGAATAACCTTTTTTCCAAATTTTCTAATTTTGTAAAAAATGCTTCTATTGTATTAATATTTTGCCTGTATATAGCTCAGACCTCTGTACAGAGGCTCAAGAATGATTTTTGAAAAATTCACATTATTTTCAGAGTTACAACCATTTGAAATAATTATCGGTGTATTTTCTTAAAATTTCTCGCTTCTGTTTTCGTAAAACACGGATAAATCGATTTCAGTTATGCATTTCAAAATTCTAGTTTAGCCTCTGTAAACTAGGCTGAATACAGGCAAAATATTAATACAATAGAAGCATTTTTTACAAAAGGAGAACATTTGGAAAAAAGGTTATTCTAAGTTAGTTTTTTACCAAAATATTGTATTTAAATAAATTTTTTTTTCATAATGTCCTTAAAATAATTTTATGCATGTATTCTAATCTAAGTGACACTAAATATCATAAATATTATCCATTTACACGCTTTTGCAAAATCACTATTTCGAACGTATTCGGATACCTTAAGAAAAATCACTTTACATTTTTGTAAACATTTTCGCGCATTTGGGTTTACTCTCCTTACAATTCAGTTATTATATCAAGATTTTTTTTTAAAATGAAATCGGGTGAAGAGCGTGCACTTCAGCCAGTAGGCTTTAATGTATCAATGCTACGCAAGGTATTTAAGAGAAAGTATAATACGTATTAGTGACTTCCATGGGCTTGTCTTGCAGAGCAAAGTTTTTCAAAGGAAGGCTTACGATTGCAAATCGACACTCTGAGCTGTTTTTCTATATTTTTCTGAGATCTATTTCTTGTCTTCAAAGCAGTCACCGCATTTTGTAATATATTCCAATTTAAAAATTAAAGAAAGAAAAATAACAAAAGAAAAATCCTATTAATTCTAAGATGTCTCTCATTACTTAAATATATATTACTTAAAAGTAACATATACAAAATTTAATATACACTTATTAATTTGTACGGTTTATAATTAAGACCGTATTATAGCTTTGGAGTCAAAGTGCATTATTATTGCATTTAATATATTATCATTATATAAGGGGGGCGATAAAAATTATGATTGAAAAGTGGGTCACCAGTATTGAAAATTTGATAAGCACTGATTTAATACATTGTTATTGTATGGAAGGGGAGGCGATGAAATTTATAATTGAATATTGGGTCGCAAGTATTGTAATTTTGAGAAGCACTGTCTTAGATAATAATATTTGTTTAAAAAATCTAATGATTCACAAAATACGGTTATATACACCTCAATATTTTATGCATCGTAAAATACAAACTTAAATTTGCATTTTTGTCTTATACCCAATTCATATTTGTTTATACAACTTTAAAAAAGAATCGAAATTTAGATAATATTTTATTAACCAATTCTTAATGTTCCATATATTTTTTTACCCGTGTTTCTTCCTTTCGAAATTTATATAAAAAATGAGTATGTTTTATTCTTTTCTAGGTTTAAGCTTTTATAAAAATGCTTTATTCATTAAATAATTTTAAACTGAACAATTATCTTAGGAGTGCAAGATTGTTGCAGAGGAGAATTTTTTGTGGTAATCCTTATTCATTACATGAATTTATATACCTGTAATTTACAGTTTTATTTCCGAACTATTCAAGTTACAGCACTTTAAACACATTTTTCAGTTATAGACAAATCAATAAAATCCATTGTCTTTGTAAACACAGTTAAAATAATCCAATGTGTGACAACAGCATAGATGCAAAACTATAAATTACTCGAATAAAAATAAGCTACAAAGTAAACATTCGATTGAAAGAAAATACCTCTTAGATCAACAAAAGAATCTCACATTCACAACGAAACTTGTGTTATTTCAAATGAGAATTTTATTTAGAAAAAGAACTGTGTATTATACAAAGCCCCTCAAACCCATAAGATTGATTTAAAATGTGCATTCGATTAAATTCTAACTCACGCACGTGACCTGACTCACGAATGCATTCCCATAAACCCTATTGCATATGTTATGTTTAACAGATCTACATGCATTTATAATCAATTGGTTGGGCCTTTAGGTATTGCAGCTGCTAACGATGTCAGAGATTTCTCTGTATGTGTAATTAGAAACGTTAATGGTGCTATCTGTATACTTGTGGATCCGCGAGTTGGTTCATTCAAAAGGTTATGAATATTTAAATCAGGGGTATGAAAGAAACACTACCTAATGTTTTATGCATTGTTATGCATAGTTTGGGCAATTGATCATTCCAATGAATAACTTGATGATTCGCGAAACGGATAAACATTTGAAGCAGTGTGAATAAAAATAGGATTTTATTCTCGTATTGAATTTTTCCCCTTACTGGTTTTTAATTAAGCCCAAAACTTTATGTTGCCGACGAATATTTTAAGTTTTATTTATATATATGTCTTTGCTTGAATCAATACCAAATAAGAACAAATACAATTTCATTATATTACGCGTTTTACTTTTGCATCAGCTTTATTATGTCATATATGTATTAGCATACAATGTTAATTAAACACATTAAAAATTTGCTTTTAAAAAACAAACGGAAATAAAGCCAGATTCTTTCGATTTAATCATTTATATTGTGAGCATTTTGTTTTATTCTTATGCTGCGCTTTAATTTATTGAGATACACGAAATAAACTTATCTTTATTAAAAAAGAAGCAACGTTATTTATTTTTAAGCCTTTTACTTCCGTTTTTCATAAAAACAATTTCTATCATTTAATTAATTAATTTTCTCATTTTTTTACAAGCTCTATGAGTTCAAAATTTGATTAATTCACTGGATGCAAGGACTATAATAGAATAGTTTAGCTATTGTAGCTCTTTTTCTTCTTCAAATAGAAATTATCAGTGAATAACAAAATTGCTGAGTACCTGGCTTGATCGGACTTTATGGGGATTTAGATTGTATCAAAAGTGAAATCAGACACAGATTTTCCGGACCCTGAAACGGGCAGTACCAAATCACCTTCTGCAAGGTCAATAGCAGCTTTTCCGTTATTGATGAAACAAGACTGATAGTATCGGTGATTTGGAAATTGAAAGATTGCAATATCGTAAAAGTCTAGCGATATTAGTTGAACGTAACTAAAACATTCGGTCATGAATCTCAATTAGGATATAAGCGGTTATGGCACCATTGTCGAAAATTCCCGGCTTCTCGCATCAGCAGCTCCATGCAAAAAGGTATATACTCATATACCAATTACAGTAATGGCTCTGAAAAATGCTAAGAAATTCCTAATACCCAAGGCAGAATTTTGGCGACGCCTTCTTCCCTATTCAAAGTTAGCAATGGTAGTATTAAAAGTGCATAATTACTGGCCTGAGAAAGGGAATTTCTTTCCCTGCTCAGTGGCCTAAAAAACAAAAAACAATGGATAAGCACATTAATTAGGTCAAATCAACTGAAGGTCAACTATTATTGCCAACGTATCTATATTTATCATTATTATTATTATAAGGAACATGTGAGACTGACATAAAATGGCAATTTATTTGAATATTTTATAATAAGTAAATATCAACTGGAATGAATAACATATTCTAAGTTGTACCCTACAATTTACTACATATTAAAATAGACTAAAGTTCTTTGTGATCTCTCAATATCTAAGCGGCAATATAAGTTTACTCAACCTGTTACAAAACTGACTCATATTATCCGTCTTAAAACGATTGTATAAAAAATCAAGACTTGAACTTCAGACTCAATTTAAATACTATTGGTCAGGAAATTCGCTGATTATTCTTCTTCGAAAACTGTTTATAAGGAAGCTTGAAAATTAAATTATTAAATCAATTAAATCCTCTAAAATTATATATTTATCATTTATAATTGCTACTTCAGTTTTGTTATAGTACTACAAGGTTGAAGCAGAGGCATGCATTTTTTAAAATTATCAATGCATATTACCGCCAAGATCTTTTATAAAAAAATATTATAAAATCAGCCTAAGATTTTCACTATTTTCTCTTTCAATATCAACGTTTAATTTCGTTTGATTTAATGATCAAATTGCTTGTAAAACGGAATAGCATAAAACTGGGCTTCTACGCAGTTATATTTTTTTCATTAATTGGTTTATGATTCTACAAATATTTATATTTTGAAATGTTTTGAGCTCAAACAAGCATGTATAGCGTTTGCAATCAAGTGATTTATTAAAACTATCATAAGATTATTAAGAATGTTATGAACGCCTCATAATTAACATGACTAAATTTAAACATCAGCTTCTAAGTCCAACTCAGAACTCTTTAACTTCTATGTAACTTAGACGAATTTCAATTGTAATTTCAATGTTGTTTCTTGACTTTTAACACGGGGGTCAAGCGGGCCACAGAGTAAACCCAGGTTCACGAAGTCTTTAGTTCTGGGAAAACTAGTTTGCTTGTTACGAATGACCTTGATGATATCCCCCTATTTAACAGTCTACATAGGAACTAAAATTACTTTGTCACAGATCTCCCTCTTTTTTAGAAGTGACAATCGTTTCTAAAGTACTTGGGTCGACTGAGTTTTCCTACACTATCTCACACTTGTTCCAAAATATTTTCCATAATCCAGCTACATTTCTCTCCTGTGAATTACTTAATGGTTTTGATTGTTATGCTCTACAACTTGTTATAGTCCTTAAAAGTAAATTAATAGAATATAAAAAAGAAATGGAGTATTATGTATAGGACGAATTTGAAGCTTCGGAAATAGAAGTTGATAGAACAAAAGAAGACGCAACTGATACAATAATGGATATTAATCATCATAGCGAAAGAAAGTTTGAGAAAAGCGAGGAACCTACGAGTAGACCGTTTGAGTCAAGAAAATTTTGCAATTGGTACCGAAGATCTCCATCAAAAAGATATAAAACTACAAGTGTACCACAAGACATTCAGAACCCCTCAAAAAGACACAATTAAGAAAAAATTCAAAATGCTATTTGTCGATGATCTAAGGACAATAAAACTGCAATAAATAGCACAAAATATGACAATTTTACCTACAAAAATCATTCCTGTAATGTTAGCGAATAGTGTCTAATTTGAGTAATTTATTAGTCACACACTTTTGAAATATTTAAGTTTATTTTAATTGAATTTTTTTCTCAAATTATTAAAGAAAAATTGAAAAGTCCTTCAAAGTGGAAAGGCATACTTTTTCTTAATCAAATGATTCACTGCAATTACGATTTTTTTATCGTGTGCAGTAAAAATATT
Source organism: Trichonephila inaurata madagascariensis (assembly GCA_019973955.1). NCBI lineage: Eukaryota > Metazoa > Arthropoda > Arachnida > Araneae > Nephilidae > Trichonephila > Trichonephila inaurata. Next base: position 316,389 of record BMAV01019777.1, on the reverse strand, counting down.
TATTATAAACACGTGTCCCGGGTTGATATAACTTTTAAAAATTTTGTTACTTCATAAGCAATATTTATTGCAAGTACTGAAAACAAATAAAAATTAATCCAGTTTGAAGATGAAGACAATATGTTATATTATATTTATCTCCAAATCTAGTGAAACGTTTAAATTATTTTTATGAATGCTATCCTTAAAAGATAATCAAGTATGAAACTGTTTCTATAAAAAAAAAAATACATAAATTTAATGTAGAAACACCTAAACTATTGAAAAAAAAACCCACGATAATGTATTTCTTAGTTTGCAAAGATAATTGTGTGAAGATAAATCAAACTTTTGCAAGAAATGGAGCAAAAATCAAAATGCAATAAAGTCAAATAGCATTACATAAAGCTATTATTTATGTAATACATATTTTAAGGTATCCGACTACGTGCGGAACCGTGATTTTTCAAAAGCGTATAAATGGGTAATATTTATGATATTTATTGTAACTTTTATATAGATTAGAAAATGGATATAAACTAGTTTTAAGAATATTATTACAATAAAAATTATTTAAGTGCAATATTTTGACAAAAAATGAACATAGAATGACCCATTTTTAAAATATTCTCCTTTTATGAAAAATACTTCTATTATGATAATATTTTGCCTGTATATAGCTCAGAACTCTGTACAGAGGCTCAACTAGAATTTTTGAAATCTATATCTTAGAAGTGGATTTATCCATGTTTTACGACAACAGAGGGAAGAAATTTTAAGAAAAAAACGCCGATAATCATTTTAATTGGTTGTAACTCTGAAAATAATGTGATTTTGTCAAAAGAAAAAAAAATAGTTCAGACTCTCTGGAGAAGTCTTTACTTTATATGAGCAAACACACACAAAATATTTATTATTTTAGAAGCATTTTTTATAAAAGGAGAACATTTTGAAAAAAAGGCTATTCTAAGTTAATTTATTGCCAAAATACTGTATTTAAATAATTTTTTTTGTCAAAATGGCAAAACAATTTTACACATGTATTCTAATCTAAGTGACACTAAATATCATGAAAATTATCCATTTATGAACTTTTTAAAATACGGTTCCGAAGGTAGTCGGATAACCTTAAATAAAAGCGTGTAAAATATATTTTACATGTATCGAAGTTCCTTAGCTTTAGTCTAGCAAGTTGAATTTAGATCATTCATTATTTCCGAGATATTTTTTTTTCAATAATGTCCCCCATGACGTCACCTTCGAAGGAACTAATTTTTCTCTTTTTAACTTACACCCTGAAGTACTCAACCTTGATAAGCAAGTAGTCTACTTAAGAGTTAAAACATCATCACCGGAAAAAAAAATAATTCAACAACAAAAAAAAAATTTAAGTAATAAAAAAAAATCACGGAAGTTCTTTTGCTTTAATGACTAAACCATCTGGCCATGGAATCTTGGGAGCCATGAAAAAAAAAAAGATTATAAAAAGGACAAAAAAAAATCGTTCCATAACACAGATACATCCCCTTGCCATGACTCACCCACCCACCGTCAGTTACGCTGACAGCTTTGATAAAGTGTTAAAAAAATAACTAATGTCAGAAGAGTGAGTGTATAAAAGATGGTGAAGTGCAAGCAAAGGTTAGAGGGAGGTTGGGAAGAAAAATTGACCTGTGAAAAGTTCTTGTTAAAGAAATATTTGAAGGGTTGTGTAGGTTTGTATTTATGACATTCGACGCGACGACTTGGACGGCCTTCCATTTCACATCACTTTTTAAGTGGCCATTAGTTCCAGCAGTGATGCCCCTTTAAGGCTCTGAATTTCCAACTCAGGCGTGTGGATTTCTTAATGGACCTAGGATTGTCCTCCGTTTTGTTCAACCATTATACATGACGGGTGAAAGGAATAATGTTCGTCAAATTGCTCACATATTTGTTCTGGGTAAAAGGGTTTCTAACTGCGTGCCTTTCTGCATTCAATATCAACGATTTCTTTTGAACATACACCAGAAATTGGATTGGAAATTGATGTTATATATTTAACTATACATCAGAGATACCGTTTCATTTACTATTTTAACGACATGCATCTTAGAATTTGAAAGTTTAATAGTTTGTAAAGCTTAAGATAACGTATTCATGAAGACTGGTAAAAATCTAAAAGGCAAAGCTTCAAACAAGAAGTTGAATCATTAAAACTTCTGTTCTTCTGACCATTTTGAATTCGTGAGCGTAATGTTAATCCTATGGAAATTTGGCTTTTTTTTTCTCTTCAGAAGCAGGCTATAGTATATATTTGAATGCCATAAAATGCCTTTGAAAAAGTTCAGAAATAATGAAGGGCTGCTAAAATTATTTATTTTTTCATCGATGTTTAGAAATGTGCCCAATGTTTCCTAAAGACTTGAAAATTCATAAATGAATTCTTAACACTGACATAAAAATAATTTCAAATATTGGAGGAGAGAATTGAGAAGGTTTTCCTATATTTTACTCCTTCTGATATTAGTCTAGATTTGAAGTAAATGCAAAAAAATGTCATTCAATTCAGTGTTTCTCAAACTTTCAATGTTTGCGACTCAATTTTCAACGATAATTTCCATTGTTCCCTCCCACACACATAATGTGACCGCGATAGCCTAATGGTCATGGTAACAGATTCGTGTCAGGAGTTCAAACCTGTACTGCTGAAGACCCGTCGTGAAGGGGAGTCATGCACGTTGGATCTATGGATAACTCAAACGTCCTCCTGTTTGCTGTGTGGTAGTTAGAAGAGGGGAAGCCGTCCTCATCACTTGGTCACGGTTCAAATTTGCAAGGTCCTTTGCCAAAAGCCCTCTAGTAACTGGAACTTCCAAAGTTAACATCCATTCACTCACTCACATACACACATAATAACGATATATTTTAGGCAATAATAATGAATTTTTGACGCTAAAGCGACAATACGATTTTAATTATAAACCGTACAAATTATCAAGATAAGTATTAAATTGCGTATATATCACTTTTAAATAAGTTAATGTTAAGTAAAAGGATGTGTTATGTAACGTTTATTTTCTAATTTTTAAGGTATCCGACTACTTGCGACAACTTATTTTTGAAAAAATGAAGATATGGGAATTTTTTTGTGATTTTTAGATTTATTTGGTATATTTTAAGAAAAAAATCGCAAAATTGAAAACAAAAACAAATTTGTTATTATTAAAATGGGAAAAACGGGTGAAAATGTATAAATAATTGCATAAATGAGGCCAGCTCTGCAGAAAAGTTTTATGAACAAATATTTAATTTTTCAGTTTTGATGTGTTACTTTGTTATTAATGTTTGAAATTACCTTCAGGATAAGAGATATTTTAATGTTTACAAAAACTACAGAACTTTATCTTAGTGATTATATGAAATTGCTTAAAAAAACGGTGATTATATTCACATAAAAGACTGTAAATTTTGAAATAAAGTTTATGCAAAATGTTAAAATAAGAACTCTGTAAGGTGATTTCCCTAAGGAAAGTAAATGATTTGATCAAATCCCTAACCTTTTTCAGTGAAATGATGAAATAATGTTGTCAAGAGTTTATGCGTTTTATATTTATCAAATATGGTGCATTATTAAAATCAGAGTAATTAATACAACAATTATTATTGAATTACAAATTATTAATTCAAAAAATCAATTAACAAAATAATCAGATAATCAAGCTGGTATTTTTTTTTAAAAAAGTCTATTTGTAGTAGAATTTCAAACTTCTTTTTTATAAAATTATACGTAATGTAGCACTTTAGAAATAGCCTGCTTTATTTATAACACCTTTTTCAGTTACTATTCCCTTTTTTTAAAATACCTTTTATTTATTATCAAAAAGCCTTTTTTTTATCTATAAAGAGAGCATGTTTGGATTCTCAAATTTGTTTACATTTTTCAATTGAACTTTTAGCCAGTTTTAACTTTCAAGCATACAAAAGTAATACATCCATCGAAAGATAATAATGCAAAGAATATAACTAAATAAAACCAAAAAAATGATACTAAGGTCATTTTGCTTTGGTGCGTCACGTCAGAGGCCCGACGCCGGCTGGCACGAACGAGGAGAGAGGGGAGGTTAAAGGAGCGGTAACAAGCGAAAACACAGCTCTGCAAATGCTGACTTGTTCATTTCATTATTTCCTCATGATCACATATATGTGATCAAGCGTTTGCCCCTCCACGTCCGACGGTGTCATATATGTGATTGAGCTTTCCTTGCTCGTAGACCCATGATCACACCGGTGTAATCAGAGTTAGGAACGTTTTTATATTAATTTTTACAAGCATTAGATGGCGGTTAAATACCGATTTTTTCGAATAATGCTTCATAAAACTTTGAACTTCAATGTGTGCTTTTGGCTCCGTGTTTTTTAAATTAGATCCGAGATATTTATGAATATAAAAAAAAAAGGCACATGTTTAGATTTTTCGAGAAAATCGGATATTTAAAGGTTCATGATCTACTGCTCTTTGGATTCATGTTTATGTTTATGTTTTGAATAAGTTGGTTTAATTTTCTTATATTTTCTATATTCGTATGCAAATGTATGGCATTTTTGTCATTTTTTTTAAAGTGTATGTATTTTTTTTAAAATATAGCGAACATTTTTATACTCCCCGTTCAAATATTATCACTGTGATGGTAAATTGTAAGTTTTAGTGTACTTGATTGCATTTAAAACATTATATGAAGTTTTAAAAGAAATTAGGTTCAGCGGGGAAATTTGCCGGGTCTTGTGAATGTGTTTCCTCTCCGAATGAACGAGCCTGGGGAAGTGCTTCTTTCTACTTCCACTGGTCCTGAAGGGGTGAAAAAGTTCGGGGATTTGATCAAATTACTTACTTACACCAGGGAAATCACCTCAAAGAGACGTTATTTTAACATCGTGCGTGAATTGATTCTTAGGGATTTGATGAAAGTCCCTATTTCATCATTTTCCTGAGACATAAGCATAAACATATATGTATATATTTTTTTAAAAAAATGTTTCAACGTATACTTTTTTATCCTTTAACCGACAAAATGTTAAACATTATCATATCTTACTTAGAATATTCATTTTATTTGAATTAAATGACGGGCTACAATCTGAGAAATTTCAGAAATATTTTTGAAATAATATCTATCGAATTTATTTTAACTGCTAATAATACATTATGATAATATAAACATTATATCAAATTTATTTAAAATAAGATGTTAAATTCTTTTGAATAACACAGTCATTTTTTTCATTTTTTATTTATAATGAATTCAGAAATCTCAAAAATGTGAAAAATCCATAAATATACATTAATGAACTCCCATTGATTTTTTTAGATAATGAGAAAGACAATCATTATGCAATCTTTCTCTGGATTTGGTTTGGTATGATAAGACATTTATTAAAGAATTTTTTTTTTCAAATACATAACTTCGAAATCGTCTGAATAAGATCATTATCTTTTACGTTGCATATATATTATCCATCATGTGTTAGGACGTACCTCATTAATAAAATGAAAGGTACAAAAAAAGAGCCCTTAGAAATTGTACTAAGAATTAAAAAATTATTGTGAGAATAAAGGAATAATAATAATCATACACAAATAGCAGAACATCATTAATTTTAAAAGTTTATCAGATTATATATTCAAATTTAAAACCATTTTCTGAAACTGAAAGTACTAAAGTATTCCATGTTTTGCAAATCAAATAGAAAATTATTCTTTTCTTTTATTCTTGAATTTTCCATTGTATTTATTGCGTGCTATTGTTACAGAAACAGCGGTATGCAAATTTCAAACAATTAGTCAAGACTAATGGTTAAATACTTGTTTTTCTTGCTATTCATTACTAGGGAGATATGTTGGTAACTAATTTAAATAGTTATGCTATTTTAATCAGGCACAGCAGGCTTCTTTTTATAGATTGTCTTTTATAAACAAACTTAAAATGACTGAGAATCAATAATTAACTTCAATGACCTCAAAGTGTTTCTTTTAAAGCACACATTTTAATTATGGTAATTTAAAAGTGTTAGATATACATTATGTTCTTTTTCTTTTACTAAGTAAATTAGAATAGAAATAGTTTGTAACATTTATTCAGATGAAATAAGAGGAGAACTTTTTATTTCCTTGAAAGGATAAATTGAATTTAGTAATCAAAAGGCGACTGTGCTATACATTGACAAAATGACAATAAGGAGAGACATTGATACTATTATAAGCTTAAAGTATTTGCTTTTTCTAACAATAGTTATGCATTTATGTGCTTTTATTATTGTGGGCTGTTATAGATCTTCCATCTGATATAACGTGATAGATATGAATTGCGGAATATATGTTATATGTTTACAGCCAGAATCATATTCCAAGCGAAGTAATTATTTTCCTCTAAGATACTATTTATGTACAATTAATGCACATATGAGGAGGTCGTTATGATACTGAAACAAAATAAAATAACGCTTCTGTATTTGATAATATTCATCCAACCTCAAAGGTATGTGTATACGTTATTTAACATTAATATAAAATACATTTATATTTTATCTCGATACATGTAACCTTGTTAATACTGTTATTACTTATGTCCTTAGGCAACTAATAGCTGAGAATAACTACAAAAAGTATATTCCATTTCTTGACAGAAGATCATTATTAAAATAATAATCAGTTTTGATTTTTTTCAAGTAAATCTTAAGTACTGAGTAAAACTGTAAAGTATTGCATTATATAAATACAAAATGAAAGATATTTTATTAATTTATCACACATGCATTTATTATATCCATTTTTGATCTTTAAAAAGCTAGTTTTAATTATATTAAACAGAAAAAAAATATTAGGACAATTAACTGAATATCTACAAATCTACAATAAATGTCTTTCACAGCCAATTAATTTTTTAAAAATTGCTAGGAAATGTTTTGTTCGTTCTCATTAATTTTATTAAGATTTCAAATATTCATAAAATTTGATTATATCTTTTAATTTTTCATTAGTAAATTCAATACTCCCAATTAATTTTAAACAAATAAATTTAATATTCACAATTATTTTTAAACGGATAAATTTATATTTAGACTTGTTTTTTAAAAGAATAAATTCAATATTCACAATTAACCAAATGTGGTATCCGAATTATAAGTAACGATACTGCATATATATTAATATATTAATGCTATTCTTGTATTCAGTATCGAGCTTTAAAATAACGATTGTTTTCACCAAATTTATTCCGATATTTAAACACAAAATTTCATTTTTAAAAAATAATTAAGTATTAAATATTTTTTAAGAAATACCTTGATGTAATTTTGTACACATATTTATGATGGAAGTACCCACTTATTTACATCTTGTAAAATTGATCCCAATTTCCTTATATTAAAAATATTTCATACAGTATGCATAAAAAGCATCTGTATTATTATTTCAGACTCTATTCGAACAATTTACTGTTACTTTTTATGCATTTATTACGTTTTACCACATGTAGTGATTATGTAAATGATTCCACACATTAAAAAGTTGACACATATATGTCATATACTATTACAAATTCAGTCCTATTACAAATTGTCAATTGTTCCCTTATAAACTTTTCATATTTTTATTAAAGGGATATTTTCTCTTTTACTAAAGGGATATTAAACATATTTCACACTATCTCTTTATCTCAATAATGGATTTTAATATAGTTATGTACATGTTAAAATATTTACACACTTTCATTTATGATAGTCATTCTTTCAACAAGGACACAAAACAATTACTGCTGAATTTGTTGATGTTTGTGTATGAACAAAACAATGTTTAAAAATTGAAAGTTTGTTTCGGACAAAACCATATCTAAACAGGGAAGTTTCTTAAGTGCTCAAGAGCATGCAATCCTCTCTACCACTCACTCATTTTCTTCAGCTGTTTTTTTGTCACCCTCCCACAACAACACCCCTCCTGTACTACCGGAAGCCAAAGGAAAAGGAAAGAATCTACCATATTATCTTTTGTTTGGACGAAAACAGAATCTCCCCTACCGTTCCTCATTAATCGACTTACTACTCCTCGTTCTTTTTTTCCTTTCCTCTTACCTCGAGGATCTCCAATGCGTGGCCCAAGGAATGTGGGGTGAGAGAGTCGAAGAAGAAGAAAGGGAAATGGAATTCGGAGCACCCCGAAATCCACTCAATCCCATCTGCGGGTCCAAGTTTTATTCGGAAGCAGGAAGGAATTTTCTTCTCTAGAATGACGTCGACGGTTAAATGGAATGACATGGAGGGGATGAGAAGAATGAACCGTGCTCTTTTCAGATTTCATCCCCTGCCCTAACTCATAGTGAAGTGCAGAGGGGGAAAAAAGGGAAAAATTGGAATAAAATGTGGGTACAGTTATTAAATATTTGCAGAAGATCTGTTCATACACGATGGTACAAAAGCAAAAGATTCGATTAATGTTCGAATATCGGTTATTATATCCAAAGTAAAAAAAACTACAGAAAACATCTCCATCTCACAATATCAGCCCGTGAAAAAAAAATTTTTTACAAAGAAAATATTATAAAAATAAAGCTTTCATCTATCCCGTTTCGAAATCTGATAAAATTAGTTTAAGGTATCCGACCACGTTTGAAACCGTAATTTTGCAAAAGCGTATAAATGGATAATATTTATGATATTTAGTGTCACTTAGATTAGAAAATGTATATACAATTGTTTTAAGAATAGTATTACAATAAAAATTATTTAAGTACAATATTTGACAAAAATGAACATAGAATGACCCATTTCAAAATATTTCTCTTTGTGAAAAATCCTTTTATTACAATAGTATTTGCCTGCATATACCCTCCAGATCTCTGTACAAAGGCTCAACTAGAATTTTGAAATATATGACTTAGAAGTGGGTTTATCCATGTTTTACGACAACAGAGGGGAGAAATTTTAAAAAAAAAAAAAAACGCCGATAATTATTTCAATTGGTTGTAACTCTGAAAGTAATGTGAATTTTTCACAAATTATAGTTGAGCCTCTGTACAGAAGTTTGAGCTATACACAGACAAAATATTATTATAATAGAAGCATTTTTCACAAAACGAGAACATTTTGAAAAAAGGTTATTCGAAGTGTATTTTTTGCCAAAATATTGTATTTAAATAATTGTTTTTGTCAAAATGCGATTAAAACAATCTTATACATGTATTCCAATCTAAATTACACTAAATATCATGAAAATTATTCATTTAAGTGCTTTTTTAAAATCACGGTTCCGAACGGAGTCGGATACTTTAACCAAAAGGATGTTTTTGGCGCTAGACTTCTTTGATTTTGTACACACAGTCCACTTGTTGAGAAAGATATCTGAAGTAAATTGTCATTTTTAATTAAAATTCCATTATAACTTAAATTAAAGAAATTGAGGCTGATATAGAGGGTTTCCCATGAATAGCGCTCAAAGATGGCTCAGCCAGACTCCTCGTTGGGAGTATATAAAAAATATGCTTAGAGAACTGTGTCTGTACGATCCATTGCTTAAAAGAAAAATACAGTAAATGATGAATGAATGACGATGCTTTATGGTTCATGGTGGTGCTTCGGTTAATTTCTAAGTTCTTGTATGACGGGTTGGATATGGCACACCCTGGCTGCTGAATCGGACATGGAGGTCCGGTTCTATGACCACCTTCATCATCAGATATTGCACATTTGGATTTTTTTTCCACACGGCAATCTTAATAAATAGGTGCATTGAAACATAGGGATGGGTCACAAATGGATTTAGTTGCTCTTTTTTTCGTATTGCTAGTACTTAGGTGGAAGCTACGTTGCTACTACAAGTACACTCCTCCATTCCACGAAACGCTTAATCTTTACTCGACTTGTACGGTGGACACACATTTAGGTCATTTACCTTTTTTTAAATATTTGCAAATACTGCTATTCTTGTGTCCAACACGCATTGACGTCACACTTCCGTTTTTCGTATTTTCTACTGAACTATGGATCGAAAAATAAAATTTTTGTGCATTTTTATGTACACCCAATGACGAATCTAGAAGTGCAGAGTTTCGGCACTACTTTTAAAAAACACTGTATAATAAAGACATTGCTGTCTTCATTCGCATGCAGTATTTCTTTAGCGGGAAAAGATTTTGTTCAAATCCCCGGGAGTTCGTTTTACCCTTTATTACTAAATCAATCGTATTTTTTTCGAAAACGAACTAAAAATTTAACAAAATTTAAAAATTTTAAAATTTTTTAAATAAAAATTCTAAAAAAAAAAATTTGAAAATGAAAATTGAAAAATTTTAAAATAAATAAAATAATATATATAAAATTATTATAATTATAAAATTCTAATTAAATAAAATAATATATAAAACTATTATAATTATGAAATTTAAAATAAATAAAATAATATATAAAATTTTTATAATTATAAAATTTAAAATTAATAAAATAATATATAAAATTATTATAATTATGAAATTTAAAATAAATAAAATAATATATAAAATTATTATAATTATAAAAATTAAAAAATAAATAAAATAATATATAAAATTATTATAATTAAAAAATTTTAAAATTAAAAAAATAGTTAAAAAAAATATTAAAATTTTAAAAAATTTTAAAAAGAAATAAAATAATATATAAAATTATTATAATTATGAAATTTAAAAGAAATAAAATAATATATAAAATTTCAAATAAATTATAAAATTAATAAAATAGTATATAAAATTATTATAATTATGAAATTTAAAATAAATAAAATAATATATAAAATTATTATAATTATAAAATTCAAAATAAATAAAATAATATATAAAATTATTATAATTATAAAATTTAAAATTAATAAAATAGTATATAAAAAATTATTATAATTATGAAATTTAAAAGAAATAAAATAATATATAAAATTATTATAAAAATAAATTTAAAAGTTAAAATAAATATAAAATTTCAAATAAAATTAAAAAATTAAAAAAATAGTTTTTTAAAATTATTATAATTATGAAATTTAAAATAAATAAAATAATATATAAAATTATTATAATTATAAAATTTCAAATAAATTATAAAATTTCAAATAAATTATATAAAATTTCAAAGAAATTATAAAATTTCAAATAAATTAGATAAAATTTCAAATAACTTATAAAATTCCAAATAAAAATTTAAGTTTTTTCAAACCCTATTTTTATTTTTCTGAAAAAAATATATTTTCTAACTATCATGAAATTTTAAAAGAAACGTGTTTCTGCGGAATAAAATAATTTTTAAATAAATGGGATCTAAATAATTTTAATTAAGGCTTCATAATGTATAAATTTCCAAAACTTCTGACGCTGTTTTTAATTGATTAAGATTACAAAATTTCGATAAACTAAGGGCAATGTTATAGACATATTTCCAATTGAACCCCTTATAAAGAAGCAGGGTTGTTAATTTTTCGACTGCTTTCGATTTTGAACACATGACATGGTATTATTTACAGATAGCTAATTTATATTAAATTTAATTCATGTATTTCTATAATATTATTTGCAAAATGATGCAACGTTATCAAGCGTAATACAATTAATAAAATTTAGGTAGTGGAGTCTGTGCTATTAATATACATTGCTGTAATTATGTTATTGATAAATCTGTTTTAGAGACTTTACGACACTACCCAAAGAGAGAGAGAAATATCGGTGAATAATCAAATTAAGTACCAACTCTTTCGAACTCGATATTATATAAGGTGAGGATACGTTTTTAAATTATTAGTTCAGTTAATAATCTCTAAATAACCTTTAGAAGACGACTTGTGTTGAGAAGAAAGGGCTCTTTAAGACTGAACATTCTTATTTAGTCCCTTAATCCTCTTTTTCTTATTGACGATTCATAATACCAGGAATCGTCTGTCAATGGTAACATAATAATGTGTTGTTTGTTTGTTGAGCAACAATGATCTTTATAAATATAAAAGAAAATATTTTTTTTTAGTCCCTCATCTAAAACCTAAAGAGTTTTGTTAAGTGAATGAGGTATAGGGTTGGGAAATTACAGTCCAAAGAGCTGTTAATAGGTAAACGAATGCCTTGATTGATTTTTTACTGGAACTTATACTTCTCAAGAGGGATTTTTTATCTTTCCTTTGAAATATCAACTGCTTACATATAAAAATAAGCATACATTAGACTAATACCAGCATTAGTGTCATAAGTATTAAATAATCGCTTGCTTTTATAAGATAATTATTTTTCATGTATCAAAATTATATATAAAATTGCATTTTGCTTAACACGATAGAAAAAAACCAAATTTGGTGGAATGGAAAGGGGTATTTGCATGAAAATAGTCATATCTAAATTCTCACCAAGAATTTATTAATTCATAAAAGTCTCCATATGATGGGGAATAAAGGTTTCTAGAAATAATAACTGTTGAAAAAAGTAAAGCAAGATAAAAAAATGAAGATAGTTTACAGTCTTCTTAAGAATTTATTACTTTCGTTATATTGGTCACCAATTAATACATAGACATGTACAGGATATAACAATCGTAAAATATCTAATTTCTTCAATAAGAATATTATTGCGATTTTAATACCAAAATGTTTAGAACCGTCAATTGCGAGAACCTTTCCTTGAAAGAATTCTGAGCAGAATACTTATTCGCATATTTATATTCATAGGAACTGCTATAAGAATAACGCTTGAAGTTGTGTTTTGTTTTCGTACCAGAAGAAAGTAAAAGATAAAAGAATGTTTAACATAAGTCTGAAATGTATGGATTTGAAATATGTATTCGGTGTAGTGAAACAAAATATAAGTATATATATGCAGATAGATAGACACACCTATGGATATTTCAGATGTCAGTCTTATTTATATTTATTTTAGTGCAGAAAAAAAGAATGCCTTAAAGTGAATACATTATAAAATACATAAAATCATGACAAGAAAAATAGATAAAACATACTTTGGTACTTGTTTTTTGAGTGACATTTTTCCAGTAAATTTACAGAATATACTTTACGGTATTAAATCTAAAATAGTGACTCTTTAGATCCAATAGTAAAAAAAAAAAGAAAAATAGTCGAAAATGTCAGATATAATGTGTGATATAAAATATTTACGGTTATTCTCTTATATCAGTATGACACAAATTATTTATTTTAAAATAAAAAATAAAATCCTTAGAAATAATGTACCTCTAGTAGTTGTAAATTTCGCGCAATTTGCAACTTTGCGTTAATTGAATTTTTAATGAAAAAAATAACTACATATATATTTTAATAGGTTATACAAAAAAATTTTTTACTGTATTGTCGATAATATTACGTTTTGTTTAATTGCATATTAAACATGAAATATAATTATCTTTCTAAAAATAGATGTATTACAAAATGCTTTAACTCAATGATATTTGACTGCATAAATAATTAGATAAATAAAGGTTTTGTTTTTATTTTGAATCAAGAGGCTATTAAGCTAATTAAATTATTCAAATAAAATGTCTTGCAAAAATTATTTTTCTCAAAATGCTAAGTTTTTTTATGCGAACGAACTCATATGTGATTAATAACATAATGTCCATATTGTTCTAAAAAACATGACACACCGATTATTAGTACTAAAGGTGTTACTTCTAATTAAACTTTATGCACATTTTTGTTTAATATTTCAGTACTGGATGAATTTTTTTATTAAAAAAATTAAAGTAAATTGTTTTTAATTGCTGGAAATTTGTCAAAAATGTTTAAACTGTATAGTATTATAGAAGGCGGTGTAGCGTAACGATAAAACCTCGGAAATGCATGGTTAGAAGGGCCATAAGTATCGAGTCTACAAAAAATTGTGCCATTTACGAATGATTATTCAAAGGCACCCCCTATTATGGAGATATGCTTTTACAATTACGAAATATTTCGCTTATTAGCCTGTCTTTCTACCTATAGTTCAAGATCAGGAAGTTCAATCAAGAGTACTAAAAATTGCCCCAAGATTCAATGCTACCCATTAATATTGCAGGGTATCTACTTGTTCTTCCATTCTAAAATGAATTTCAATATTTTCTACATTTTTAACATACTTGAATGCACATTACAACTACCTTGACATACTTAATTTCTGATGCTTCCCTTTCTAAAATTAACTTATATAAACAAATACTTGAAGTGTTTTAATATATATTACATATATTTTTTTTTAAAAAAATATATATTTGTGTAAAATGTTGAACACGGTTCATAAACCTTCAAAAATTGTAGCCAAGATGAATTTAAAATATTTTAAAGAGTAATTTTTGGTTTCTGCTATAAATTTGAAAGAAAAATGCGTACTTATATTGCATTTTTGCAGTTTTTGGGGACTTACGCTGCTTTTTAAAAAGCAAAAAGCTTTCCCTCTATTTTAAAATTGGTTTTATTTTTAAAAGATGCTAAAACCAAATGGAGGTTTCATCAGATCTAGGTTCAGATTATGGTTTTTACCTTTTTTTGCTCTCATTTGTTCTTATATCTACCTTCTAAATTAATTTGTGTGCTTTGAATGTGAAACATTTTATCAATACATCTACAATCTTTTCTAGGTTAAAAGTCGCTGCTTTTAAGCGCCAATAACTAAAACAAACATATATCTACCATTCTTTGTCTGTTATTAATTTTATTATATTCCTCTTCATAAAAAAAAATAAATACGATAGTATTTTATTTTCAAACCCTTGAAAATATTAATCTTACATAACCTAATGCACACAATATTGTGAAAATAATATAAAATCATTGAAAAGATTTACTCTAATATCGAACAAAGATAATGCAATCCATTATTTTAGAACTTATGAGGTAATATTGGAGTAGATGATACGGGAAATCTATCATTTTCTGAATCTACGATCTCTGCATGGAAGTAAATGACAATCTACTACTTAATAAAGGTAAATCAGAATTACATTTCCAATAAAGTGACACCTTTTTCAATGAAGATCGTAGATCTAAAAGGGAAAAAGAAAAATAACCCTCCCTCACCCGTCACCCGACTTTCATTCAAGAGACAGATCTCAATCCTTTCCTCATTTCCGATCTTTACATTTTTCTGGGGATTTTTCTACTTTTCTGAAGCCCCATTAATTCCCTCTGTCATCCCTTCAATTCTCCCTGTGATTTATTCAACAGGGAAAGATGAGATAAAATTCCCCATTCCAAATTTTCATCTTTCGAGATCTTGTCCCGCCCAAAAAGATATTTCCCTTTCTTGGAGATATTTTAATCTAACGTTTTTTATTGTTCATCCATCAGGGATCATTTCATCCCTTCCTTCTTTTCCCTTTTATTCTTGAAAAGGGAATAAATCTGTTTGCATTGGATTCAGATTCATTGGAAAGTTATAAATGCAAGTAGGGGGATGAGGATTTCGAATGAAATGGAAAGAGGAGTTGAAATAAAAGTTTAAAATGATGTGGGTTTTTTATATCTTATATTATTCTAGAAGTGTCTGTTATTAATATAATACTTTATCGTCATTTATCATATTCTTGACATTCGAAGTTTTTCGTGCATTTTGTTAGATTTAAAGTTTTCTGACAAAGAAATTTGTGAGTTTTGAAAAATGATTCTTCTTATAAGAAAATAATTCGAAATTGCGTAGTGATTATATTCGTAATGATTCGGCTTCTTAATATTTCATCAATATTCCATCTTACTTCCTTCTTAGAAACAAACGTTTCCTGACATTTGTACATATGAAAAGGTTTGATTTTCGTGAATTTTTTGAGAATTATTTATATAGATCATAAATATTTTGTAAAGAAAATTAACTGAATTAATTTTTTATAATGAGACTAGATTAAACGGCTTTAAAACTTACCAGATGTAGGAAATTATTACATGAAAAATTCAATATTATTGAAATGTATACAAAAAAAACAACAACTTATTTCGTAGTTTTTCAGTTTCAATTGTTTTTAAATTATGTTTTTTTCTTCTGATATATTATAAAATTTATACTGCATGATTTATACTACAAAAGAAAAGTAAATGGTTTTTATTATTAAAGAAATGATATAAATTTTGTATAAGTAATTTCATCAAAATTTTAAAATAATTGAAGAAACCATAAAATTAATTAACTCAAGATGAAAATAAGTCAAAAAATTAAATCTAAACGTCATTACGATACAATTAAGAATGACATTCACTTTGCAATATTATTATATTGTATTGCTGTGTGTCCTTTTTCATTATTTTCTTTCCAGGATTTCTTTTAAAGAATTGAAGTTAAACAAGGAAACTTTAATAATTGCAATTACACCAGAATACTCAATGTCGGAGGGATCACTATAAAAATATACAATTCTATAAAACTACCCAATACCATTATATTTTTACTACTTTTAGCATATATTAAGGCATAAAATGACGCTTTGAAAAAATTCTAGACAAATAATTTATTTATTACATTTTAGATATTTTACTGTCAAAACTAAAGAAAATGGCATCTGTACTGTATATAGAAGCAATCATGTGCTTTGAGAAAAAGTAAAGTTTGAAACATATTCAAACTATTATTACGATATCATATAACCTCACTTTAACTGTCTATGTTTCATGAGCATTTTGAATAAAACTCGAAAACTATGCAATTAAAAAACCATTAAAACTATTCTTCAAGTAAAGTAATAAAATTTACAAATCAGTATAAAATAATTCCGAGTTGAGAGCCAATATGATTCGCAGTTCATGAAAATGATGGTGAAATGAGATCGAAATGAGGTGTATATATATATATATATATATATATTATATATATATATATATATATATATAATATTTAATATGTACGAGTATATCAAGTATGGATTTTGTTTAAAAGGAAAAACAAGAATTAGATAAAGTTTTGGTCCTTAATTTCATATTTAATCTCATGAAAATTCAATATTTCGAAATATAGGTTTCTTCGTTTAATACCCAATTGATCTTCAAAATTTTAAGTACATCTCAATAAAAAGGAATTTTTCGCGCACCATTTTTTCAATTACATATGGTTTTCGTTTAAATTGATATTCTTGTAAAGGTAGGTGAACAAGTCATACTGAAAAAAAAGAATAAATTAGAGCGATATATAACTGTTACGATAATGAAGCTCGAGTTGATTATTATCTTCTAATTTCCATATCAAACCACAGGAAAAAGTAGTGGTTTAATTGAATTTATTTCAAGTAATTTCGTTTCACTTGACGAGTTTTAATACAGTGAGGGATTTCACATCTCAAATTGAACTTCAGCAGGAATGAAGCTCAGGACTATAACCGATGAAAATTTAGTAAAATATAAGATAACATATTTATCAAGTTTTTCTCTCAAAATTATATTTAATGGAAAACTAGAGAACAGTTCTCTCTTTATCTGATTCCAGTGGCATCCGGTAGTTATTCATTAATATATACGAACAACCCATATACGAAGAGCGCGGTAACAGAGCTAATAACTAAACATCGCGATTTATTACTTTTTGTACCATTTCCTCGCTTTTAATTCAATATTCAATTCATTTTGAAATGTATCTCCTTTGCTTTACAGAAATGAATTCGCAAATGAAATAAAAAAAGAATTAGATTCAGGTTGGATATAACTAAGTTTGTGTGTTCTATCATTTCAGCTACAATTTCCATATTAGTTTTGAGGGAATTATCCAAATGCATAGCATTAGTTCAATCTTAATACTATTAAAGAATCCCTGTTAGGTACGAAAAAGGGGTAATCAAGCTACGGATATAAATAACTCTTAATTTCGAACTGATAGTTAATTAAATTTATTGTGTAATACATATTCAGCTTGGAGATTATGAATTTATACACAAGACATAGATCATGATGCACTGCGACGTTCTTTTATTTCTCTAGGATGTATTCTGGGAGAGTTTGGAGAATAAGGTACCGTTTCGGATTCTTTCCTCACCAACTGTACTTTGTTGAAACTCCTAAAGCAGCATTCTGACAGTTACTCTTCACAACCATTTATCGTATATTTCATTAAAAATACTAAATACTTCAAATAAGAGATTACAAGATAATTTTAATAGTATAGTTTTGAAACTCATACACATTTTTCTCTTTTCTGTTTTCAAGAATGAATACTATTTATATTTTGATTATTTTGTGCATTGTTTTTCATTTTAAATGAGCTGACAAAAAAAATAGTTTTCAGCAATTAAAAGATTTTTAGCTTAAAGAAAGCAAAAATCAAATTAGTTAATTCTAAATCTTACCATTTATGTTCCAATTTTTTTTCGAGTAATTTTTAAATGTACCCCCTAGAATTATTTTTTTAAAATCCTATAGTTCAAATACAATTTTATAATAGAAATGCATTTTTCAAGAATTATGGGGAAGGAAAATGCTTTAAATACTTTTTGTATTTTAATTGTTTACTGAATATTTTGAAAAATTATTAATTGAAATAGGCAAACTTAAACCTAAAATTCATAAACAAGTATAAAAAAAATATGTTTTCTACATCTATTTAGCTTCGAATTTAAAAAAAAAAGAATTTTATAACTACGTAGAATCAAAATAAGATAAAATGCTTTATTTATTTTTAGTAAGAAATTATATGCGTTAAAATTTTGCAAAATACTAACTTTGTATAATTTATGTATCTTTGCTTACTTTTCCTAGAATTACTGATGCGTAAGGATGATAAAGGAAAAGTGCTTTTACCGTGCGTGATATAAGTAGAATAATTTTGTTACATTTTATCTTACTGTTTGTTTTGCGTTGAATATATCAAACCGAAATGGGAATTTAGAATTCAAAAAGGTAGAATTATTTGTCTGAGTTATTCAAAAATGTTTTAAAATATGGACATAAAATGTATTTAAACAACAAAATATCTGAATAATGTCAATGGATATTTGATAAAAGTCACGTTGCCTAATACGGCAACACATTTTGAGACAAACTGATTAAATTGCAAATGTTGATATTTATAAACTTAAAATGTTTTATAACTTAATGACGTTATAAGACTCCATTTGTGCAGAATAAAATATGAATCCAAAGAAACTGAACGTTTGCTGAAACATCCACAAAATTTTATAAATCAAGATAATATTTTAAAAAAAGTTTTCTAATCGTTTAAAGAAACAAAATGTTAGATTAACATCGAATAAATGTATCTTTTGAATTTCTATTTTATTATTTTATGGGGTATACCTACTACCGTACTTTAAAATACGGTGGGGAAAAGTATTTTACTTTCTTTAAATATGAAAAAGATATAAATAATCAGGAAACTCTAGACAATAAAATATCAGAAGCAATAATAAGTAAAACTAAATATTTTCTCATTTCATGCTAAGCGCATCATGTTTGATTTTTTGACATAAAGTAAAAATTGGCCATATTTTGAGAAATTCATTAGGTAAAAAGCTAGTAGCTAAATTGATGTTGGGTTTGCTAAATTTAATGTTTTAAAATAGAATGTAGGTATTTATTTTTAGTGAGTAAATGCATTTCTTTTACCAATTTGTATATTAGCAACATGAGTTTCTTGAAAATTTCTCCAGAATTGACCTGTTTTATTATATATAATTACCTGAGAAAAATTGTTTAGTAATATTAATTATTAAAATTTTTTATAAATGAACATTTCTATTATTATTCCTTTTTGTTTAATATCAAATTTTTAATACATTTCACATCATTTAAATGGAACAAAATAACTGACTTAATTCAAAATAATAAACAATATTTTAAGACAGAGTATGAATAATTGAAACTTTTACCATAGTCCTTAACTGTCGAGTAATTTTGATGATTTGGGTACAAACTTCAAAATTACTTGACAATCGGTCACCATTATACAAAAGACTAAGAGATAAAGGCAAAAAACCTCTCCTGATATGTATTCTGGTATAAAAAAATAAGATGCACTAAAAAAAAGTTACCCCGAATATTACTCGGATGTAACATTTTAAAGCTCTAGTAGTGTGCTCGAGATATTCTCTCGTTTGACATTTAAGAACTTAACATAATTTTATAAAATAACACTGTAATTCAGCGTTTCTCAAACTGTGGGTGCGAGCATATTGAAAAGTCAAAAATAAAAATTAAAAAAAATGAAATACGTATTACCTTACTGATAAGAAGCAAAACAAAATACATTCAAACATAATAAAAATTAAATACACATTTACACTGATATAATATGCTTATAAGAGTATCAGTACTGAACAATATTTTTGATCATGAGTTTATCAATACTAAATTAAAAACATGTTTAAAGATTACTAGTGATTCCCAAGGGCTTGTCATATACAAAATTTAATACTTTTCTTGATAATTTGTATGGTTTTTTATAACAATCATAGTTTATTGTAGCTTTAGCTTGAAAGTACATGTTTATTGTATACAACACAGTGCTATTGTGTGAGAGATGGGTGCGATGGATATTATGATGGAAAATGTGTGGTCGGCAATTATTGAAAGTTTGAAAACTACAGCTGTAAGTATTTTAAATCGGATAAATTCACAAACACAAGTAATTTATGTATTCTAACCAAATTATATTTTCACTTGACCTAAAGACTTTTGAAATGTATTGATAAGTAGGAAAGGACCAAGCAAAAAAAAAAAAAAAAGGAGTAATGAAAGATTAAAAATAAAACCTTTTAAAAAAAGAGAGACAAAAACGAAATGTCGGGAGAATATCGTCTTTATCTTTTATAGCTGAACTTAACTGAACACATATAGAGATGTTTAAAACATTTCAATTTCAATGTATTGATAAAATTTATTTACAGCAGTTGTACGTAGAATAGTTTCATCCCTGTGATTCTTATTCTCCATGCAATACATATGTGCATAATTCTAGCTACGGAATTGTAAATACAATTTATAATTAGTAAATAAATTAGTTTATTTTGACATAATGCATGTTTGTATCTACTTAGTTAAAAACTGAAATATTATCTGTATAGAGAAAGAATCTTACCATCAAATCAGAAATAACAACATTTTGACAATTCATCTGGATTAATCAATTAATTGATTATAGTTTGTTTCAGCATTTTTCTGAATACCTTTTACAATTGCTCAGAACAATTTTGACCAATATTTGTCGAGATAGAAAAGTAGGAAAAGTCACTCAGCAATTTGTCCCTTGCAAGGGAAATACAGGAATTTTCGAAAGAATGCTAGAAAGAGCTAATTGACAAATGTTTTATGAAGACAGTAAGGTTTTCGTTACTTCTAGCTTGTAACACAACTTTGCAATAGTGTCCTTCAAAATCCTTTCTTTGTCCTTTGGATCATTCAAAAGTCTAGATTTTTCAAATAGGTTTCTTGCAGCTACAATTATTGAATGCACTTTTAAATAATGCTTTGGTTACAGACCATATGGAGAACCATTGGGTCATTTACGTATTTCATTTATTCAAATTTTCCAACAGGCTGCATAAAACTGGTTGAATCAGGAAGCTATCACTGCTGAAATTGAGGTAAGATGATGCCGTTACAGAGCATGTGGCATGGTGAGTATCGTTATTTTTTTTAGAAAAAAAATATTCTAAGTATAAATTGGGAAGATAAACTACACCAGGCAGTAAATAAGAGTAGTAGAACTATGTGGAAAGGTGTGGAGTTTTCACAGCCCAAGTACAAGAGAAGATAAGTTTTCGTTAAGATAACAATATGCCTCCTCCCTCTAGATCATAGGTTCCCAAACTTTTTTTCCTCATGGACCCCTTATAATGCTTTTTGGTTTAGGGTAGAACTCTGCTTACCTAATATTGAATTTTCTCAAATTTATAAAATTAAATGCCTTTTTGACGACTGGGATAGAGCTACTTATTTTTAAAGATTTAAATTTCTAAATCTAATGAAGTATAGTGTTTAAAACTTAATAAACACATGCTAACTGAAGTAAAATTTAATTAATACATAAAATAACTGACCAATAAACAAATTTTTGTAATTGAAGGGATGGATCTGGTCCTTCAATGACAAATTTTCAAAATTTGGTACATTATAGTACAAGTAAAATTTGTTTTTAGCCCATATATTTTTATTTTTCGCCCTAAGTTATTTATTGCAAGTTTTTCAAGCATTTAGATTGAAATATAAGGATTTTTAAAAAATTTTGCAAAATCTTTCAGTTAATTTTTTGAATTGTATCTGTGCAAATTTGCAAATCATTCCTCTTTTTTTAGGTAGAGATATATATAAAAAATTCGAATTAGGTCAACTATAATTGCAATCACGTTGTATATAGTTTCCTAATTGAATTCAGTAACGGAAGGAAGAAAAATTTACGTATTTACCGTAAATTCCGGGGTATAACGCGCACCCATACTTCACAGTTGCAATTTTTAATTTTTAAATGCAGTCGCCGTATAACGCCCACCCACTTTTTTACGAAGAAACTTGGAATGCATGACTTCAATGCTGGTACGTTTTGAAGTTATTAATTTATTCGAATTATTAATGCTGACTTCGGAAAAAAAATAATATACTTCTAGAAATAGAACCCTTTAAGTTCATAAGAAATGCCATTTCTTTTAAATAAACAGTAAATCAGTATTTTAATGTTTGTGGAAGTCTATTTTTTTCCTATGGTAATTTTTTTCTTTTTTTCAAGCTCTAATTTTTATACCCGGCATACAACGCGCACCCGTAAATTTCAATCTAATTTTTGTGTTAAAAGTGCGCATTATACTCCGGATTTTACCGTAATAGGAAGGTTCCTTAAAGTAAATCATGATTTACTCTGGATTTTTCTAGTAATTGTAGCACGTTTTCTTCTAATATAAAGTAGCTAATTCTGTCAAAACTCCACAATGAAATAGATTCAAAATCCCATGCATGTTGTTCCCAACAATTAAAATGGACATTTAAAATTTTGAAGAAGCAAAATGAAGCGCACAATCATTGTCAAATATTTGACTTCAATATACTTTACCTCCTTATCCTTTTTTGCTTGGGAAGAAACATCTGAGAGAGTAAAGTTTTCTTGTTTGTTAATCTACACAAATCCATTGTGGATTTAGGATATTTTAGGACCTAGGCGACAGATTTGGCGATCGAATTTGTCACCTAGGTTACCCCTACTCAACTAATATTTTTAACTAGTATTCTCTCATGTCCTAAAAAAATGTTTCAAATGTTACTTGCAGTTTAAAAACGAAAGAAGTCTAAGAATTATTTAACAATATATGGTATGAAAATTCTATAGTAACAATGTAATAGTTTGTTCCTTACTTATTGTAATAAAAAAATAACTAATGTTACATCTATATTTTGTATTTCCATAGCATAAATTGTTTAACACAAAGGTCGATGGCGGTCAAGTAAATAGGAAAATAATATCCAATTAATGAAATGGTGCTAACACTTTTGCTTAAAACTTGGATAATTAAAATATGAATTGTTTGTTCAAACGGAATATACCCAATATATTCTACCATCTTTTTTCTCATTTATTTCTGTGGGCGATAAAGAATGCATTTTTAATGGGTATATCTTCACTTAAATAGCCTGGTATTTAAGTGCTATTATATTACTTGGTATTATATCGCTTTATGTGATTAATTTAAACGCATATAGCTTCGATATTACATTTTTATCTCGAAAAACATATTATGTTTTACTAATATTTAATGAAAATATTTCAAAAGAGTCAGTAACATGTGCGGCGAAGATCGAATTAAAAAATAAATACATATCATTTTCTTTTTCTGGATGATTGAGTAAGATTTCAGCACGACATGTTAATCTTCCAGTTTCGTAAGCTGTTTAGAGTCAGTTTAAATGTAATGAAAAAGAAAGAAGAAATAATATTGTTTTCGATATATAAAGCGAATTACTAAAGTTTCTAAAATTTATTTACCTGGCAAAGAACAGACCATTAATTTTAGTTTCTTTATTTCTAAAATTACTTTTGCTGAGTAACGATGGAACTTTATGATAAAGAGCCCATTACGAACAAACTGTTGAAAATTTTTCCATTTAGTAAATGAACCTGAAAATTCGTTTTTCTCTGTTACTGTTTCTTCAGGTATAAAATATAATAGGTGAGAGTAAACGCAAAAGCTTCGAAAAATTGAGAAAAACATCTAACAAATGTTGCGGAAGAATCATTACATGCAGATAATAGCTTCACCATTTTGTGTCAGAAGCTATTAACTGTTTTCAATTACGAAGTTTGAAAAAGAATTGCATCCATCTGAAAAGACTAAACGACCTTGACTTGTTGTATTTAATGGTAAACATTTAATGACCATATGTGATGCTGTAACTACAATATTTGAGGTAGTGGAGATGATTTTCCCCTTTAACTGTTAAGATTTATAACAGAACACAACGAGTCATAAAACTACAAACTTTAGTTTCGTAACAAATCAATAATCCTGAACAATGTCAGAATATAGTTCCATCAGATGAGTTATAAACTTATATTAGTACAAGTATATCTTATTCTTAAAATATCCTAGACGTGTGACATCTGAATAGTTCAATTATATAGTTTCAGTAAGGATTGGAAATTAACTTAAATATAGTTTGTCATTATAAATATCCCTTTATTTGGTTTATCGACGTATTCCATTGGAAACTTATTGTAGAAAACAATATATTACACGTTATTCAATTTGCAATAAGTATCATCATGCGGTCTTTCAGCGGTATAATTGGTTTTGGTGACAGACATTTCTCGTATATTAATTCGCACTCATTAGGTGAGAATATCATATTTGATACATATTTTCAAGGTAATTACCTTCATTTTAAAGGATTTAAAACTGAATTAAATTTTCCAATTGTATCATCAGACAATATTTTCAAAGTATTCACATTTTTATGGTACCCGACTAGGTCGGAACCATGATTCTGTAAAAGCATATAAATAAGTATTTTTTTACTTAATGTCACTTGAGTTGGAATATACATATAAAATAGTTTTAAAATTATTATTAAATTTTAAAAAAAATATTTGAATGAAATTTTTTGAAAAAAGAAGAAAAATATTACATATTCTCACAGCATTTTCTTTTTATGGAAAATGATAATGTCACACAATAGCAAATATGCTTCTATATAAATCTAAGACTTCTGTACAGAGCTTGAACTAATAATCCTGATATGTGTAATTTAAAAGTAATTTTACTCATATTTTAATTTATAAAGAACACAGGAAATCTTATGAAAAATATCGGTTATTATTTAAATTGATAGTAACTCAGAAAATAAAGTGATTTTTTTCAAAAAGCTAGCTCAGGAGCTGTAAAGGTCTCAGCATTTGCCATAAAAAAGATTATTCTGAAAATATGTATTTTTCTTCATATTTTACCAAAAAATTACATTTAAATAGTTTGCTATTGTGATAGTATTCTTTAAACAAGTGTATATGTGTATTCAGGGTCAAGTGGCACTAAAGATAAAAATAATAATTATAATAAATTATTCATTTATGCATTTTTTGCAAAACCATGGATCCGACGACATCCAGTAACCCTAAATTTTAAAGCATAATATATCGGGAGACAAATTAATTCGTATTAAGATCTCATCAGTGATCTGATTTAACATCCTTGAAGCACTTTGACCCAAATATTGAATTTTAAAAGAGCTAATTCTTAGAAAAAAAATCACTCGTTTCGTATTTACAATTTATCTCTTTTTTAGAATTAAGTAATTGGTAAACTTGATATCAAAAAAGCATTAAAGCTCGCAAAAACATTCTAGATTCAATCTGATTTGATTTTAAAGATGCATCTCTAAAAGTATTGACTTTACTAAACATTCTACGCTATTTTATGCTTAAGTTAAACGTTTACCACTGGGTATTAAATTTGTATGCTGACCATGTTTGTATGCATTACATAAGTTATGCACGTTTTATATCCAACTATCTAAACTAAATCCATCAACTACATTTAAGTGATTTTCTACGCTTTGAATCAATACATACTTACAAAGCATATCCTAGTTTAATTGTAACTATTGAATTTGGATGCAATTACACTATAATGAGTTATAAGTATGTGATGTTAAGCCTATAGTAAACTGCTTTAGTACTCTCTCTAATATTAGGCTTTCATTTTCCGGGTTTTGAGCTATGATAGTCACAGTAAACAGTGAAGCAAGTGCTGTTGTAAGGTCAAACAGGACTAATTCAAGTTGACATAGCTATGTGAATACATATAATGGAAACGGAATGTTGTTATATAAGTGGAGAAGCTGCAAGACGTATTGAGTTGGTTTCCACTCTCGCATTATTAGGAGTGAACACAAAACCTTAGGTCTCAAAACTGAAAGGATGATCGAGTCCATTTCAGTCTCATTTATTAGAATTGTAAGTAGGTGTATTAAAAAGATAACACTCATTATTCGAAAAAAAGCCATATATTGCATCATAAGGTTTATGAGTTTTGTAATAGATCTAAATAGAAAATCCTTCGACCATTTTCTCTCTTTTTCTTTCCACACGTGAGAAGCGATGTACTCCTAAATAATATATTCCATTTTTGAATTGCATCTTTCTTTTTATATATTCCATCTAAACTAACGTTAACTCTTTCATTATGAGAGAGGAATTATTTATAACTTTGAGAATTGATCGATTGATGAGAACATTAAATTAACTTATACATTTGTACGCAACTGGTATTTTCATATCACACAACATAATACATTTTGTGTTCAATGGCACTTGACTTATGGAAGTCCTTATTTTGTCAGCAGATTTAGGTGTAAATCGAGCTCGAGAATTCCAGATAAACTTTACATTAAACCATGGAGTTCTCAACCTTGTTCATTAGTTTACAGAAACCTAATGATATAGGGATTGCTATATATATATATATATAACAAAATCTTACATTTACCATTTGGCATTTATTTCCCATAAAAGATTCGAGTCTTAAATTAAACAGCTAATTATTTATCAGAAAAGATATATTCCAAACATAACAATTGTAATCCCAGATCATTAATTTTTATTGTCTTCGTAAGTGTACAATCACACTCTTTACTTTCTTATCAAAAACATGAACTGAAAAAGATTAATTTATCAGTTCAGGAAATAAGTATACAGCTCAATTAAAACTTCACTACACTTGGTGTTGGTTTCTCTCAGAGAAAAGATGTGTCGCGATTGCTCGCTGAATAGAACTGTTTTTTACACTAAGTTCCAGATGCTGATTTCGAAACATCCCATATACACACATAATATATATACATATATATTATATTCACAATAGTTATCTAACTTAAAATAAAACATGAAAGAAGATAATGCAATTGGACGAAGGAACGTAGTTACAGTAATTCATAAGCACATTCTCAGGTTCTGTTAAATATTGTTTTTAAATGTCACTTTCTCTTTTATTTGCCTGATTTGCTGGACAGAAAAAAATCAAAACAAAAAATACAGTTAAAAAATGTAATTTTTTAATAAATGTAAAATAAGTAATATTATTTTGTTATAAATTTATAATATATCATATTAAAAACAATATAAAATAGCAACACATTTGTAAAATTCTAAATAGATATTTGTCAAAAACCACTCAGAAACAAAATTGAGCAAAAATCCAAATAAATTGCTGAAAAAGAAAGAGGAAAATTATATCTTAAAAATCCATGATACTTACTCTTTTTTTAATTAAAAAAATCCAATAGAAGCATACAATTACAGCACTTGTTTTAATCCAAAATTAATTTCATGAGATTGATTTTTATTGTATGCGTTAATGTGCTCTTGTATTTCTTCATAAAACATTGCTAACTATTCACAATCACATTATATAATTAACAAAGCGTTTTTACACGATGTGAATTAATATCCGTATATTTTCCTTTAGAAATCACTGAAACCTTTCACTCATATTTTTTTTTTTTTTGAATATTTTAATAAAATTGTCGCATAATTGCGTACTTATTGATGTTTATGTCTATTTATCAAACAGTTAAAGCTATTCAATATTTTTCTTTTACTTTATGCATACAGTGTGATGTACGTGTATCTAAGATTAAAAAAAGGTCATATGGGACCTTTATTGCCTCTTTTATAATTTCAGGAGAGACTAACGCGTATCAACGCAAACATTGCTGTCTAGTTCAAGATAAAGTGGAATGTGCTGCAATAAATAACGAGATTGCTACAAGTTTTATGGCCACCCTACAGAAATGGTTTAACACGTAATAAATATTATACGGTTTTCCTCGTGGTAAGACGGAAGTGACTTTTAGTTAAGACAAATCGATTGCACTTGAAATGAGATGTTTTAGAGCCTTTTCGTTTCGAGTTGTGTAGGGTCTGAATTAATAACTTTACTATTAATAGTTTTAGAATGAAATGTCGAATTAACTGACTGTAGAAGAACGTCTATATCTCATATTATGGTCTAAAATGTTCAAATTTAAGTTTAAATTTAATCAAGTGCGCTACAAGTAAATGAAATTTAATTAATTTTTTTAAAAAGTCTTACGTCAAATACATTTAGACCCCGCTTAACGCTGTTTCGTTTAGCGCTGTTTTGGTTTAACGCTCTTTTATTTGAATTGTGGGATTCCCCGAATTACCATGTAGCATTTAGCTTCACGATATCCGAAGCAGTTTATCCGTGTTTCTTCTTTCTAGCGGTATTTTACGAAAGAATTTTGAATGTTTCAAACATTTGTTGACGGTATTGTAAGTATAAATTAATATAACATAACGATTGCTATAGTGACAAATATTATGATTTTTAGTTTTTATCATGGGTGATAATAAAAAACACGAAAATAAAGCATAAAAAAAGCATTTCACTAGAAACTAAAATGCAAGTGATTAGAAGATTAGATACTGGTGAATGTAAATCTCAAATTGGAGCTGCATTGCATTTGGCAACTTCAACAATAAGGACCATTCTTAAGAATAAAAAAAAATACTTTCATCGGTAATTGCAACTACGACAAGCTCTGCAACTAGAATTATCCGTCATACAAATAATACACTAGATGAAATGGAAAAACGACTTTCTTTATGGATTGACAATGAAATTGAACGCAAAATATCATTAGCTTTCTTGAAAAAGTGGCAGAAAATTGGAAATACAGAAGAGACTGAATTACTTGAAATGTAAACATACTGACTAAGAATTTTAGTTATTTTTATATGCATATTCGTTTAATATGTTTCTATATTTGTAAGAAATGAATTTTTGTTTTATTGTTTTAAAAACATAATTAATAAATTTAATGGTAAAATACCTGACCAATTTTCTACCCACCTTTCCCTAACCGCATTATTTACATGATGAGATAAACTCGTTTAACGCTGTTTCATATTACGCTCTACTTTGATGGAACGTACCCTCGTTAAGCGGGGGGTCTTACTGTGCTCCAATTTCTATAACAAGAAAATTTTTAATACTATCCTGAATTAATTATAATATTCGGTTAATTATAACATACAGTTTGTGCCTGTTTGATTTCAATATGAAGTTTTATGCATGTGCTCCAAATTTTAGCATATAAAATCAGTTATTGATTTATTTTCTCATCAATTCTACTCTGTATATTATCTGATGTATGCATACTGTCATAAAAGATTCCTGTTTATAAGTTTTCGTTCCTGATGCAATCTCACTTACTCAGTTATGTGAATCCTAGGAAGATGGCATTACTTAAGGCTGTGAAGTTATTAATAAGATTAATTCAAAAGGTTAAAATAATGCAGTTGAACTATATATCCTTCTTAAATGTATTGTTAACTTTAAATAATACATAAGCATACAAATCATTTCATTATCAAAACGAGATTTAAAGTCTGATAACAAGAAAATATCCATACGCAATAATACGATTAATATGTTGTCAAAATTTTATAAAAACAGAAACAGGTGGAACGTTTAGAATAATTGATTTATAAATAAACTTGTACATGTGTTTTTTAAACTACTAAATTGTGTATTTTTATTCATTTTTGTGGGAAAAAATGTAACAAAGACGATATTCTTGCTCTTTTACTAAGTTAATAATATCAAACAGAATCGTCAAAAGCGAGTTTTGTTATTGATGGAATTAACATTTGTTTTGAATGCTGCTTAAAGAAAGCAAACATTTTGTCATAAACATGCTAAAAAATTGTACTCTTAAACTATATAGTAAAATATATTTTATAGTATACATTATAAAGAAAACTTTATTTTCAGGTGAACCACATGCAATGGAAGGTACTATATACGTTAAAGTTTTTGAATATGGCCGAGCGCCAATGCTTGTTTAAAGAATACTTGTAAGCAAATACTACTAAATAATAATCACCATATAGGCTATTTCAAGAAATAGGAAAGTAATATTTATAATCAATTTATTCGTACTATATGCATTATATATCACTCTTTGTTTCCTTTATTTAAATTTCTAAAATTAATTATTTTAATAATAATTTTACAAAAATATAATCTAAGAACTGGTATCCCTGCATTATCATTAATTTTGTAATACCATTTTTTATAAGTAGTTAGCAAAAAATATTTTGCTTTCAAATAACTCATATCGCAATTTACGTTTAAGGCTATGACTGGATTTTAGTATATAATTCATTACTCATCTTTAATTATACATTACATTTCGTTATTGTGTTTTACAAAATAATGTATACAAATGTTCGGTAAATTTTCCAAAGCTTTATATTATTTCATATATATGTATTCGTTTTATCTCATTAGTACTATTGATTAATAAGGATATATGCAAGTTTATAAAATATATACAGAGTATCATGAAAATATTGTAAAATGTGTGTCAACTTTTTTCATATCTTTATAAAAGTGGGAACAACATAGCAAAAAAAAATAATAATAATAATAATAATAATAATAATATAAAATAAATACTTATATTATTTAATATATTTTATTAATTTTGGAAAAAGATTATTACAATTATTTACACTATTAATTAAATAACCTCTGACAGTTAACACGATATTCGATACTTTTAATTTATTATGAATAAAATGTATATCATCTCTTCGCGTAACCCATTCGAAATGACAATTCCTTGCCTCCCAGCAGCAGAGCGTATCTCATAAATCTCAGATAAGATTGTTGCTCATGTATTTTAAAAGTTTTCTGTTGCACAAATCATACCTGATTACTTAAGGCTCTTACCTAGCCACGGACGTAGAATGCTGTAAATTCATGACATCGATTTCATTCCGGAAAAGAATTATTCCGAGCATCTATCATCAGCATTTTGAAAATCAGTTAAGAGCCATCTCTTCCAAATGGTTGATGCCCGGCCGATCCTCATTAGTGAGCAAGGTGTGTGCAACAGCAGCAAACAAGTGCAAAATTGCCTGTTTCTCGTCTGATAAGTACCTCGTGGGTCCAATGATTCTGTTTAGCCAGGGGTCTAAAGAGGATGCTTCCAATGCACTTTACGTGGCAGTGCTTTATTTTAGAAGGTAGTTCATTACAGTAGGGATAATTAGTAACATTTCGCAATGGCTGCAAGGCGGGTGAGAATTCCCTGGTAGATAATTAAAGTTTGTTGTACACGTTCGTAATTTTATTGATAGTTCTTCCCAGTACTGAAGTGCTTCCTGTTGAAGGAGGATTGATTTTTCAAGAGACGAGGGATGGAAAAATGGGACATGAAATCTGCATGTGATTAGTAGGATTATGGCCGCATACCTCCACCTTCATTCTGGTTATTATAATGAGAGTTCTGCAAACTGCTATATGCTTAAGAGGCGATAAAAATTCTGCAATAATAGCCAACAAGACGTAGAATATTGCTATTTTAAAAAAGAATCCCAATATTCGTGAGTTGATTTTCAAAATTCATTACAAGCCATTGTTACATTAGTAGAATTTTTATATAATTTATCTTTTTATTTATACCAATATTCAAAATAGGAAATCCTAATTTTAGATAGAAATAGATATAATTCAATAAGGAATAAAATTTAAAAATTGATCCTGATTTTTTTTGAATCTAATATTTTAAAAACCGCGTAAAAATTAGTGTAGAAAAATTGCATAAAAACGGCGTACAAAATGTATAAATTTTCTGTAAGAAATTGTGTAAAAATTCGAGAAAAAACCGGTATAAATAGGATAGGTGTATTTAAAACTGAATAGTAAAGGAATTTCTTTCTTCCTATTTTGAATTAGCATATAAGAAATAACTCATTGAATAAGCTTTTTTGTCATTTTAGTATTTTATAATATCGTCTACTACATCTTTGAAATTAGAGCCGTAATCTTAGGAGTCCGGGACTCTCGGGCTTACGTAATCAGACTTTTGGGGTAAGGACGTAACAAGCAGAGGAAAAAAGTAAGTTTAGTCTTAAATATACTTAAGTACATTCAAATTGGATTAATGTAATTTATAGCCCACAAATAATATTACTTTCATGATCAAAAGGGATATTCGAATGATTAAATGATGGTAAATTTTTCAGATTATATTCAATGATCAGAGACTGATAGAAAGATAATTTGATTTTCAATCAGTTTAATTCTGTATATTAATTAATTGAATATTTTTCTTAAATGCAAAGCTTAGCTTTAACCATTTTATATGTAAGCAACAAACAATATTAGAAAAATATGTTTTTTTAGCTGTGTATTTCAATTTGTTAAGACCCTTTCTATCGAAAATTTACTGAAGAAAAGTCCAAATACTGCTTTTTAATTTTAAAATGTTCAAACATCAAAATAATTAAAACACACGAGTGTGAATTTTTATAAAAAAAAAAAGATGTATATGAAGGGAAAATATTTCTGCCTTAATGTGGGGAAAAATCAAAAATTCGATTAAAAGTAAAATAATTTTTGGATAAAAAATGCAACCAAAGCGAAAATTCATTAAAATGTAAATTGCTCAATAATTTATTTTTTTTAAAAAAAACCTTGCTATATAACTTACAAAACCAATTTTTAATACTTTTTATTGCTAATAACTAAGAATTATAATAATTTTAACTGTCACAATTTATTTTTGCGAATTTCACTCTTTTCGTGAGTGCGCATGCATTCCACGATCACTTAAACTTAAAGAAATCCTCATTTTTATTTGCTTAAGTGCAATAGCCATACATGAGTAAAATTAATTCAGAGATTCCTTTATAAATACTCTTAAAGGTACAATAACTTTAACATAAGGAACAGGCGACCTTTCGTCATAACATTACCCAGATCATCTCATTACTTGCTAACATCTAAGAAGGAGGGGGGGGGGAGGAATTACGGCAAGGGCTGGATCCAATTACTTGTGGGGGTAATCTGTCGCCAAAGATAACGACGGAACGACTAATGAGACTAACACTTTTTATTGCCAGATCCATACCTAACTACTAAAAAACAACGTGTGGGGCAGACCCGGAGGGCTGGGCTTAATCTATTTTATCGTCTGCCAGCAGATAAAGGGAATGTGTGACCCTCCTCTCAAGGAATGAATTTCTATTCGCATTCTTTTAGGGATTACTGTCCCCGGCAAGTTGTAATGATTTCAAATCGGGTATTTAAAAAGGGTAGTAGGTAAAGAAATTGTGTTTTGGAATAGGAAAGAATACATTTGTAGTAAATAAGGTTACAATTATTTTTGTTGCAATGCATCTTTTTGAAAATGAATTCGTTTGTGGATAATTTCTCGCTACCGAACTGTATTATTGGTTAAAAAGTATGCTACATTTTTTATTTATTATTATTAGCATTTTTTGCTTTAATTATACATTTTTTATTATTGCTTACTTACATTACATAGTCAAATATTTAATAGCAAAGACAAGTTATTTTAAAAAATATTTTTTATTCCAAAAACGCATTTCTGCATTTTTTTAAAAAAAATAAAATAATAATACACATTTTAATTCTATTTCTTGAAGGTTTTTACTGTACGTATTGTTTATTAATAAGAAAAATTTAAATATCATACATTCATTCATGCTGCTAATATGTTTTTCATACCTAAAAATGGGTTTTCTTAAAATTACATGAGTTACTTACTAAACAAAAACTTAAACGAAACATTGTTTTTTTGAGAAAATACGCAAGGGGAGTTCTCTTAAATCAGACTTAAGAAAGTGTCTTGCGTGTAAATGTGAAGTATTTAACTTAATTTTTTTTTCATTCAAAGCTCTTAATATTTTATGATTTTTTTAACGCGAACATTTATTATCTCTACTTTAGATCATAAAATGAAGGTAATGATTCCAAAGAATCATAGAACACAACCTAAAGCTGGGGATTGGTGAACCTTTATGGATCAACGTGTCATTTTTTCCAAAGAAGATATTATGAGGTATAGCTGTGCTGCCAAATAATTTTGACTTGTGATTATTGGGAAAATAATAAAACTAAATACTAAGAACACAGAACTCTTTATTTACTACGAATACCTATTGTACTGTATAGTTGTAAATGTTTTAGCTATACGTGCCATTTAAATTAAAGTAACATTAGTGTGAGTTCTGTTGTTGCAAATTGTGTCTGTGGATGACAAATAACTTACATTAGGATTCTAAGATATTACTTTTAGTAGAATACATGTTCAATAGGAGTCATCTGCTAATCGATATTTAAGCAATTAATTATTTTTTCTGTAGTTCACTTTTTAGACAAGAGGATTTGCGATTTGTTTCAAAATGCCGTTTTACAGACAATGTTCTGCATACCAGTATTCCAGAATATACACTGGTGTGCAAACCTTAAGCAACAGGTGGGTTTATTGCCATAACTTCACGAAAAATCATCTGAGAGACATGAAATTTGAAATGGGGAAAATTACTTTGTACGAAAAGGATGAAAAAGCATCGGCGCTAAAAAAGGAATAAAACGCATACGGTATGGAATAAAAACAAAAAACAAGCTTTTATTGAACCCCCAAGTATCGTGGCCCCCGGATTGTTTTCATCCAACAGGAAGAACAACAAGCAGATTTTCCCTTAATATGGTTTTCCCCCCCTTTTACTACAAGGGTTTTGCTTTGCACCGTCCCCCGCATACTCGGGAACCCCAGCTGGTGCAACATTTTTGGGGGTAGGGTGTCCTTTCCCTCAATCAACATCTGCTTGAGTTGTTGGTTGTTCCCCCGGATGATGTGGCGTGGGCAATACGTCTCCCCAGGCACCCCCACACATGTTCGATGGGATTTAAATCGGGAGCACGCTGGCCACTCCATTCGAGTGATATCTTCATTTTCCCAGCGGCCCCCAACAGCAAGAGTGCGATGTGGCCTGCATTGTCATCCATAAAAATGAAGTCTGGGCCCAATGGCCCCTTTGGGAAAAAGATGCAAAATGGGGAAGAAGTTTCCCTTACAATAGCAATCCCCGGTTACAGACCCTCTGTTTTTAAAAAGTGAAGCTCAGTTCCGCCGTTCGGGATAATACCAACCCGGGCCAAAAACCCCAGGACCACCGTAACGATGTTTTCCTTTATGCGGGAAAAACCGGGGCCCGATCTCTCTCCAAAAACAAAACGCGTTGAGAATACTTCTGGTACTGAACCGGCCCCTCCCTCCGTAAGGGGACACGAATCTATTGATCAAATTGTCCCGTTTTGTGCTCTCTGGCCCATGTAAACGGTGGCTTGTTTGGGCCCTTTTTCAACGGGAGGGGGAGCGTTCAGGACCGGGGCCCAACAGGTCCCCTTTGTGAAGGGCGTCTGGCCACAGTAAACCCCTACACTTGTCGACCTGTTGCTGTACAGGGTTTCTTTAACAATGGCGCTTGCTGACTTTTGTCGATCTTTTTTTTTGCCTGCAGGATGATATATCGGTCATCCCCCGCGGGTTTTCCCTCCCCGGGGGGCCACACCAACCTTTCTAACAGCTGTACCTGTGGTTTGGAACGCTTTCCCAAACGCGCGAACCAACACTTTTGTTGATTCCCCAACCTGCAGCGTTTGGGGAAAAGTACGCCCCTCCTCCAGCTTTCCAATCATTCTTCCACGTGGGAAGTCGTCCAGGTGATTTCTTCTAGCCATATTTCACGAACTGACTCACTGGCACTTGCAGAGAATATGGTGAATTGCGTCTCCGTCCTTCATTTCATTCTACTGTTTAGCAGCGCGCGCCGACATCACGCGTTTTGCGTACGCTCACATCGCTTCTGACGTTTTGTTCCTGATATTTGCATACGCATGACGTTTCTACTGACTTACGTGTTCCCTCTACTGATCTCCAGACCTCCTTTTCTGCAATTTCATGACTATCTGCTAAATTTTTACATTGTTGCTTAAGTTTTGCACACCAGTGTATAACACACACCACTTTGTCACCTTTACTAATATAATGCCATTTTTCTGTATTCACCAAATTTGAAATTATCTGTTACACTAACTATTTTACCCTTTTTATTTATTTTTGCTGAACTAGCCATGTGTTAAATAACACTTAAAATTCATAAATATAATACAAAAAACACAATTGTGTCAATGAAATCGACAATGCTATGCGTAGACAAACTTTGCAATTGTAGTCCACGACGTAACTAAGGAAAGACAATAACAAGCGAGTGTACTCCGCGCCACCCCATGACTGATTACTCGCATTTGTTCGTAATACTTCATAGTGAACTTTGTTATTTTGAAATAAAATGCAAACCATTTTGATCCCTGGCTTGCCCAAAATTTTGTGTCGCGTGCCATTCATGGCACGCGTGCAAATGATTCACCATCCCTGACCTAAAGTGTCATAAAATATTTGATATTTTTCCATTAACATCAATGTCCTTTAGCATGCTTAACATACATGTTTCAAAAATGTTAGGACATATAGTTGCTAAGAAAATCTTTAAAAGCTGTGTTGAGTTTATTATTCTCAAGAGAATCGAGAAAAAATATTCTTTGTAAGATATCACACCGTGTTTTTCTAAAGACTATTTGAAGTATGATGAAGCTTTGGAATATATCATATTGTGCTTACTTAAGAATAGAAGCCATAAATTATTAAAGTTATGGATGCATCTGTGTGTGTGTGTATGTGGAAAATTGGAATAATGCATGTGTCATTGTGATGCATTATTGCTATAGGTATATGATATTTCAAAGGACTGAAATAATTATGTATAGGTTAAAGTAACAAAGAGTAATTTTTTTTCAAAGCTCCAATCATTACTAAAAATGAATGTCATACTCAGAATCATTTTAACAGAAAAATGCGAACGTTAAAGGTCAAAAAAAAAAAAAAAGAGCGTATTTCAACATATGAAAGTTTAATTCAAGAATCTAGTAACGTTTTTAAAAGAATATGTCAATAAGCTGCATATGATGATAATAAAGTACAATAAACGCACAAAACTATTTAAATGCCAATTAATTACATATTCATTTCAATAACTTTTCAAGACTCTGGTACTATGTAGAATAAAATATTAACTAAACCATGTCAAAACACAAATAATTTATGTTAAGCTTAAAAGTTGGTTTCTCTCAGTAGTACTTAAGAAGGATTTTAGATGTTTAAACTGAAAAAAAATCTTCTTTTCTACAGTCACAATTTCATTCATCTGGTATTACACATTTCCGATATATATAAGAAAAATGACTTATATTCACTCATTACTAGATCTCCGGAACTATTAAATCTGCAGAACTGAAATTTGGTCAGTATGGTTCTTTTGTTGAGTAGAGACTCAATGGAAACGGATTTTGTTCAGAAATTAACTTCCAACAGGATTACGGGGATATTTTCGAAAACAATTTTCTTTTCTGAACTATTAGGCTAACAGACTATAAATTTGAAAAGCAAGTTTCTTCTGTGAGTAGAGATCCGATAAAAATGGGTACTTCAAAAATAGATTCTGTAAGGGAGTTACCAAGGTGTACTCCATTCAAATCCTATCCTTTTTAAATCGAAATGCGAGGGACATTAGAATGTTTTTCAATACTATCGAAAGCTTAATGCAGGGGTTTGATAACAATAACTTATACAAAATATGCAATCATGTAACATCGCAACATCCTGAAATTTCCAGCGAGGCTGGAAGATAACGGCTAATGAATACACACACATATATATATATATATGTGTGTGGTGTGTGTATGTGTGTGTGTGTAATAATTCCCATTAATTTTTCTGAACAACTTTTTAATTTGCACTGGTCCTGACCTTCAGAACTTTCACTTAAATAATAATTACTAGTTACCCTCCAAACAGGAATCTATCGAACAATATTTTCCCACCAATAAACAATCTTTGTCCACATCTATTATGTGAGTTACACTTTCGTTTGCCGCAACGCATAAAAATTCGAGATTCTTAAAAATCCGCCCTCTTTGTCATTTTTGTGTTCATTATGTCCTAAGCAGCTGCATCTTGTGTATATTTTGTGTGGTCCATTTTTATGCTTCTTTGTTTTGTATGTAAAATAAACAGAAGTAACTAACTGCCAAAGACTGTTTTCAGAAAAACATCAACAAACTAAATCATGATCCAGTTAAATAAATTCTTTAAACTCGCCACGCGCCGCCATGGCCAATAGCCACGATTATTTCATACATATATAGAGAGAAAATGTGAGGTTGCTTATATGTATGTGTGTATCATTTTACTATCAACTATCACTATATTTTCTGTATAATTTGCTTCATATATGCTCTAACACGCATTTATAGGAGAGAGTTGAGGACAATTTTTTTTAAAGGGATGTATGCAGAGATAAATATTATTAAGTAATATTACATAGTTAAAAAACAAATTATTAAAACATTAAGAACTGTGCTTTTAATAAAAATAGAAAATTATTCATGTTTTCTTCAAATCATCATTCTTTTTATCCTATTAAGTACTATAAAACAAAAACTCAATTTTCGAAACTACGCAATCAAATATTTTTTCGATTCTAATAACGTTATTTAAAAGGAAAAGAACATTACGTTTCAATGATTCCGAAAACAAAGCCATAAAACATTACTTAAAACATTTTACATCGTTCACATTAATGTTAAAAACCTTTCGCACCTTAGTGTACTCTACTTGCAAGCCCTATTGAATAAAAAATGAGTAATTGAGCAAACAATGATAACAGAGAAAATCTCTAGTTAAGCACACTTAAAAAAGACGAAAAATATAATTTTCTCATTCCAATAGCTTCTATCAGAAAATAAAACGGTTTTTATTCAGAAAATTTACCTATTACATTTGCAAAACGGATTACACATTCGATTACCAAAGCTCTTTTTTCAATGACAATTCAGTTTAAAACGATGTTGGCTTAAAAGAAAAAAGAAAAAAAACAGAAGTGAACTCATAATATTTTTTCCCACTTTTATCAAAAGTTTTCAAAAAAATTGCTTATTTTTTTCAATACAAGATCACAGAACATTTAACATTCTTTTAACGAAATAGCGACATTCCAAAGCACACAAACGTTCACTGTACACATTTTCTAACGCCGCCAAATGAAGTCCTTTTTCTTATCAACGCAACATTCGATTTCCTTGGGCATAACTCTTCGGCATTTCTTTCTTTCAAACCACAGAACTCTTACGAAGTCTGGATTTTTATTGGGAAACGATCTGTGAAATTACCCGGCAGTTAAAGCGAGTAGTTCAGCCATGGAGCCTCCTACCATTCCAAGTACGCTTCCCACCAACCAAAAAAGCAGAAGTAAAAAAAAAAAGTATAATTCCAGATTCGGTGAAGAATCTAAAACCCCCCCCCTCTTGTTTCCCAAAAGAGGTACTGGGATTTTCTCTTTTATCTGTTTCCATTTATTAAAAATGTACCCGTAAATTTCGTTATTCTCTACTCGTGTGTTATTATTAGATTCGTTTTGTTTTCACTCTAAGGAGGGTGTGCTTTGCTTTAGGTGGTTGGGCTATTTATTCCTTTTAATGGTATTCCGATACTCCTGCTGGGGGTCTAAATCGTTTGTGGAAGGGGACCATCAATTTAGATGCTCTCACTTTTTTCTGTCACAGAAAAGTTTGAAATATTTGTATCATTAAGGTATTTTAATGATGGTTTTACTTGTTCCGATATTATTCAAGAACACCTCATTATTTATCGATTGATTTATTAAATGTAAGTCCTAAGGGAATAAATAAAAAAAAACTATTTAGATTCCTGGTCAATAATAATATTGATTATGTTCTTACACAAAAGCTGCAATATTTAACTAAACGCACGCGTTATCTATTATCATTCCAAAAAAAGATCAAGAAAGTGCGGTAAATATAGCGAAAATATGCTTAAAACTTATAATCATATTAATCTTATTTGCCTTTGATTATTAATAAACAATAAAAAAAATCTGGGAATAATTGTATTTCATGGTTTGTATTTATTTTATATACCTCTTTATTATTATTGCTTTTGATTGAGATACCACACCCCTTCAATCTTCAAAACATTGGTACTTGAGAGAAATCCTTATCGATTTTTTTTTTTCATTTTATACGATAAATTTGAATAAAACATGCCTTGGAAACTTAAGATTATTGAACCCTAATTCCCCTCCAAGGATTTAAGGTGTCCTTCAGAATCTCATACGGTTAGGAGAAAAGGTGAAGTAAACACCCATTCATGGTTTTGTAAGCTTTTGCTCCAGTTTTGGCTTCATTCATGGACAAATATTTGTAAGAATGTATCATATTGTGTGTGTTTGCATGTGGTGTTAAGATAAATAAGTTGAACAAAATAAAAAGATAAGAGATTTCTCCACAGAGCTGTGAGGAATGATGAGGTTTTGCACTTTAAGGTTGTATCCCTATAATGTTAATGTAATGCCTAGTATATTTTGAAAAATTTCCAGATATAAAAGAATCCAACATTAATATTATATTCTGGTTTCCCTTTCTCATAGAAAACAGTATTTTTTCTATCACGTGACTCGTTCTTATTTGTGTACAATATCTATGATGTACCAGGACCGATCCTAGCAGGTGTGCACTCCAGCTGCCATAGCAAAGGACGACAGCAGACCGCATATAGTTCTATCAATGAAGCAAAACGTTTTATGATTTTCTCAAAATAAAACTTATTGTAGGTGGAATATATATGTCGAATTTTAAATAATTATTGAAAATTCAAAATAAGTCCCCGATTTCACGGTATTATAACATAGTTTAAGTAAGATAGAATGCTAGCGCATAGTGTGTTTGTCCATTGTCCATTTACGTTGTTTTCTATCAAATGAAGGATGTGAGTAAAAAGTACACAAACATTTACCAAATTCGTAGCAGAGCCGGCAATATCGCTGTAGAAAAAATTTTCTTCTCATTAGTGGCACTGGTGACATACTGTGGATAGCTGCTTTACAAAAGCATATCAAAAATTATTTTTGCTAAAATTGCTTTACAAAAATATGTAATATGTTTACTATTACCTAAGATGTAGAAGTGCCTAAATTCAATAGGCATTTAAGCAAATTAAAATAGAGTTTTCCATTTAATAATAGCTTTACAGTTTAGAAAAACAAAGTAGAGGAAAGAAGCAATTTTTTGTGTCTATTTGCATTTTTATTAATGGTTTACTGTTTACTCTTATACCAGCGTTTCTTAAACTGTGGGGTGAGCCTCCTTGGGGGTGTTATAACTCTACGTGGGGATCGCGAACATACTGAAAAGTCGAAAACAGGTTATTTAACCCTCTAAGCGGTCTGCACTAAAAATCTTGCCATTCTGGAGATGCTTCAAAAATGCACCACGCATATTTTTTTGCTTTCAGGTGGGTTTCTCAAAAGCGGTTTAGTCGTATTTAAGAATGCGGCTCGGCCGCTTTGGGAATCTTGCTTGAAGGCAGAAAAAGCATTTCTGGAATGGCGGAATTTTACGTGCAGACCGCTTAGAGGGTTAAAAAATTATTAATTTACTTAAAGTAAACAAAAGTGCTTTCTGATATAATAAAATATAAAATACACATTTACACCGATATAATACACTTATAAATGTATCAGTACTGTACAATGTATTTTATTATTAATATAACAATACTGAGTTAAGCAGAAGTTTGAGAATTACCAGAGACCCCATGGGTTGTCATATAAAATTATATAACAAAATTATCTTGATAATTTGTACGGTTGATAATTAATTCCTTACTTGCCGATTAAAAGTTATGTGATTCACTACCCAATCCAATCGTTTACCACGTAGACACGCGTAATTGATGCTTTTTGGTGGGGGGGAAGGGGACGAGAAAAGGAATAAATAAGCGAAAACCTTTTGAAATAAGTAAACCCCGCAAACATTTTGTCAAGGCCCTTTTTGTCACATCGAAAGCCTTCGGAATAATTTTATTAATAGCAGATGCACAGAAAAATGTAATTGAGAAAGACTAATTTCTTTAGAAAAATGCTTTGCGGGAGACGTTTATATACGTCGGTGGCGAAAAAAGAGGTTAAAGCCGTATTGTAGCTTTATGTCAAAGTATAGTATTATTAAATTTCAATGTATTGTTATTGTATGGGAGGGGGGGGGTTAAATGATGATTGAAATTTTACAATATTAAAAGTTTGAAACACTGTCTTAAAAAAAAT
Source organism: Trichonephila inaurata madagascariensis (assembly GCA_019973955.1). Taxonomy (NCBI): domain Eukaryota; kingdom Metazoa; phylum Arthropoda; class Arachnida; order Araneae; family Nephilidae; genus Trichonephila; species Trichonephila inaurata. Next base: position 273,925 of record BMAV01019777.1, on the reverse strand, counting down.
AGATGCCTTATAACTTCAAGCTGGATTTGTAAAAATATGAAAATTTCTCTAGAAAGGCGGCAAATTAGGTCTTTGCGTATGGGGGGCGACATGAAGATGGCTTTGGGGATATAACAAAAAGAGGAAAAATTCTTTTCTTTTTATTGTAGGTTCTTTCATTCAAATAAAGTTTCACCAGACACAATAAAGTACTAATTTTATGGCTAAAGATTTATTCCAATTACAGAGACACACACACAACACAAAACAAAATAAAAAAATAACTACTATATATTAATTTTAATTTGTTACCACTATGTTGTTTCTATGCTCACCAACGTAACCGCCATCCCGCTCAATCCTCCATGTTGTCTCTCCCTCTTTACTTTGTCCTCCCCCTCTGTTTGATTTCGATGGCCACGCCACCTATAAAGTTTTTAAATGCAAGGCGAATCTTACAGGAGATGTAAAACTACTTTTTTTTTAATTCAAATTATCAAAATTACGAGGTCCTGTACCAAAACTGTAGAGCTGCTTCAGTGTAACAATCAGACAATATCTTCTTTATTTAATTTGACTTTGAAGTATTTATTAGTTGAATTTTTTTTTAATTCAGTAGCACAGTTTTTTTTAATTCAGTAGCACAGTTTTTTTTAATTCAGTGTAAAATTCTTAATGATATCGATGACGATGGTGAATAATATGCCGCTGTTATACAAAAAATGTGTAACATTATATAAATATTTTTAAATAATAAAATTTATATATATTAAAAGATTCTCTAAAAATAAGACCAAAAAATATCAATAAATATTATGAATTTAAGTTTAAATTAATATTATGTACATTATGGGATTTTAAACTAAAAAAAAATACAAATATTTTTTTTAAAAATTAGTATTACCTATTTTGTTGTATTATTCGACAAACTTAAGTTGTTTTTTAAATTTAAAATTTTACAATATCAATGTTTTGAATATTTCAGGCTGATGCGATTTCTCTCTGAGAGTGTTTTTTAAGTAAAGCTATGGTTATCCAATAGGAATTATAAAAAATAATAAAAATAAAAATAAAGCTGTATCGTAATGCGATTTTTCCAAAATGAATGAAAATATTTCGCAAAGAAAAAAATTGACGAGAAAATGATAGATGTTTAAAAAGAAAATGGGGTAAATACTATTTAAATATTCAGTAGAAAGAGGAGATGAAATTGAAAGGGTGAAATGCAAACACACATACCATTTTACTCATCATTTAATGTGTTGCTTTTAAGTTTATGGATATTAAACAATCATAAAAGCAATACAGAAAGTGATAAGAAAACATTTTCTCTCTGCCATTATAAAGCTATGAAATCTAACTTGCATGCACCACTTTGAATAATTGAAACTGTTTCCCTTCGTCTTTCATGCGATTTCTCCCTACTGAATATTTCAAGAATTTATTTTCTATTTTTTCGTGTAAAATGTATTTTCTATAGAAAAATGGACTTTCTTTTTTAAAGACGAATAAAGAAAATGTACCATTTTATGGGTTAATATGATTAGATTTTATAATAGAAAAATTTTCCCCTTAACATATAAAGATTATTAATATCATAAAATGCCTTGGGAAAATATAAATGATTTTAAAAATAAAAATATCCGTAAAATTTTTGATGGCAAAAATTAACAAAGTTGTTATAGAACAAAATTATAATCAGCTATTTATAAATAATTTTTTTTTCCTTTAACCAAATCCATTTGGAATAGACAGAGGGCTTTAGCATTGATTTAAAAATTTTGTATTAAACATAGATAAATAGGCCCAAAATACCATTAATTCAGGAGAATGGGTTCCAAAAAGTTTTTTTGGTGTTTAGAAAGGGTTAGCAAAAGTTACAGCCACACCCCCCGCTATTTGGGCGGCCATGATGTCAAATTTTTATTGTTTCGGAACTTTTAATGCCTGTATTAGCATTAAGATTTTAACTACTGAACAACATTTTTAAATCTTTCACCTCGTGATTTCAAAAGGATATGATTTTAATTTCTAAAATGGAAATATAATTATCTTTTACGTCAAGTAGACCCCACCCCCTCGTCAAATTCTGTAAAAGTTATTTGTAGCGGATTTTTACACAACCAAAGAAAAATGCTTACAAAATTTCAAGTACTTAGTTCCAGCTAAAAACCCAAAAGTTTTTCATTAAATATATATTTTCCCATCTTGTACGCAAAACCGTTCTAAACGTACTGTAAGACCCCGCTTAACGCTGCTTCGTTTAGCGCTGTTTCGGTTTAACGCTCTTTTATTTGAATTGTGGGATTCCCGAAATAACACGCGCGTTAGCTTCCGATTAAAAGGTTTATCGTTTTTCCCGCGGTATTATACGAAAGTATTTTTATCGTTTCAAACATTTGTTGACGTTATTGTAAGTATAAATTAATATAATATAACGATTGCTATAGTGACAAATATTATGATTTTTAGTTTTTATCATGTGTGATAATAAAACAAACGAAAATAAAGCATAAAAAAAGCATAAAAAAAGCATTTCACTAGAAACTAAAATGCAAATGATTAGAAGATTAGATATAGGTGAAAGTCAATCTCAAATGGGTGCTGCATTGAATTTGGCAACTTCAACAATAAGACCATTCTTAAGAATAAAAAAAATAAATATTGTCATCAGTAACTGCAACTACGACAAGCTCTACGACTAGAATTATACATCGTAGAAATAATACAATAGAGGAAATGGAAAAATGACTTTCTATATGGATTGACAACGAAATTGAACTCAAAATGCCATTAAGCTAGTCTACCTTCTTGATAAAATGGCAGAAAATTGGAAATACAGAAAAGACTGAATGATCTGACATGTAAACATACTGACTAAGTATTTTATTCATTTTTATATGCATATTCGTTTATGTTTCTATATTTGTAAGAAGTAAATTTTTGTTTTATTCTTATAAAAACACAACTAATAAATTTAATGGTAAAATACCTGAGCAATTTTCTACCCATCTTCTCTAACCCCATTATTTACATCATGAGATAATCTCGTTTAACGTTTTTTTCATATTACGCTCTATTTTGATGGAACGTATATCCGCGTTAAGTGGGGTCTTACTGTATCTCTAAGCAACAAAATAAACACGGTTATCAAATTTGAGTCAACAATCTAGAGATCTCGTGCTGAGTAACTGAGTAAGGGTGTTTGAGTAATGAGAATTTTAAAAAAAATAAAACAATTAAATAAATTTTTCTTTGAAGAAAGTGTACCAGTAGCGCACACAGGAATTTTTCAAGGGGGCGCCGGGGTTGAAAGTTCACCATTCTTGTATCATGCTATTTTTGATTTTGTCGATTTTCAGGAACAAACACAGAAAAAAACTAATTATTGAATAATAATTAGCATTAATTAATAAAATTAATCATTAATAACAAATATTTAATTAAATTTTACGTATTATATACTTAAAATTAAGACCAATCGGAAAAAAATCAAGGGCTTTGGGGGGTCCGGACCCCCAGGACCCCCCCTTGTGGGCGCCACTGAAGTGTACATTTATTAAGTAAATAATAGTCATTTGCAATTTATTACCGTTTTAGCAACGGATGGATTGTTTCCCATTGTACTACTTAGAACCATGATAGTTTAAATACTTCTAGAGAGCAGTAGCTTTAAATTTAAACTTTAGATACTACAAAGTTCATTTTTTATAACATTGTTATGAGTTCTCTTGTTTGTAAAAACCTTATCATTATATTATACTCTTCTTATTTTTCTCAAGTGCTCTAGAAAGGATAATCTTTAAAAAGTTATCTAATTTACATGAGTGACCACACAGAATAATGCAATATTTGATAAGAGTTTTTTTTTATTTTCTTTTTTCAATGAAGATACGCTGAAAGAAAATTTGTGTAATTTGACAAAGCAAAGCACCTTTTGTAAAAATTTTACTCCTCAAAGTATACTCAAATCATTTTTTTTCCCTCAAAAGGGCAAACTTTTACAATTTGAGCACATCAATGGGCTTATATTGTTTTTTATTTTTTTCATAAGAAACAAAAAAAAAAACTTTTTTTTCTTTTGTTTCAAGAGTCAAAAGAGCGTTCTTAACCTTTTGTATTTTTGCTTTATTCTCAAATTGTTCTTTTTTTCCACTTTTCATTTATTTTCTTTAACTAAAGAAATTTAATCTCAGAGACATAAGGCTTAACGACAAGCAAATATATTAGTTTTCCAAGAGTTTTTTTCTTTTTTTTTTTTTTCATTCTTCTTTCGATAGAACTTAACTCTGTTTAACCTCAAAAAGTTAACAACGTGGCATTTTTATATTACTTCAAATAAAATTAAAAAGAAGGACGGTTTTTTTTTTTCTCTACTTTAAAAAAAAACCCAAAGGAAAGAAACACCAATTTTTCATGAACAATAAATTTTTGGGTTTTTCCTAGGGAAAAAAAAGATTAAAAATTTTTAAAAAATTAGTTCAGTTAAACAACGTTATTCCAGTTTTTATTGTCTTCAATTATATCTTTATTTATTACTTTTGTAGCATGAATTACTTTTTCAATTTATTAGTTAATAATACTTACTACATAAATATTCAATTTCTCTTATGAAATTAGTTTAACTTCCTCCAGGAGCATCACTGGAAATTTAAAACAGATATGTATATTTTTTTTCCTAATAACCTCAAAATAAATTTCCCAAAGAACCCGGGAAAAAGATATGTTTAAAAAAATATTTTTGAAAAATTATGAGATAAATGTACTTGAAACAAAGAATATATAAAATAAATACTTGAATAAAATTCTTTTGACCGCATAAGAGTATATAAAATCTGCCAACTATAGAATGTTCATACTAGATATTTTATTATTAAATTATATATATATATATATATATATATTTTTTCGTGTTCAAAATTAATTATTTTTTACGAAATAACATAAACATGTTTTTTTATTCAACAAGCAGATAATGAAATAATTTCACAAATTTTTAAATTTTGTATTTTTTAAAAAATTTAAAAAAGGCCAGTTTGGAGAAAGGGGGAAAGGAACGAAGATTTTTTTCCCAAAACTTTTTTTTTTTTTTATGAAATGCTAGAAGTGATTCTTTCTCTCTATGGTTCCCTAGGTTTTTTAAAATTCCCAAACATTTCTTCAAAAAAAGGGGCGTTATTTTATTTTTTACTTTTAAACATTTAAAAATGCTTAAATAATACCCAACAAATAAACTAATTAAACAAACAAAACTAGAGACAATATATTTTTTTTTAAATTATTAGAAAAACCAAACAAATACTCGAATAGAAATGTAAAACATCTTTTCCCAAAAAAAGGGGAAGAAATAAACTCTTTTTTTGCATTCAAAGATTTGAGAGAATTGAAATGGATTCATGTTTTGCATTCAAAGATTTGAGAGAATTGATATGGATTCATGATATCTCCCATTTTTTAAAGTGTAGTTCTAACTAGTAGGAATGCATTCTATTTTAACGATTTTTTTTTCCCCTTCCGGGGAAGGGTTCTTTTTTCTCCCAAAATAGAATCTAAATCCCTTTTAAAGCTCAAAATTTACCGCATTTTTCTGTCTTTAATTTCCCTTTTACGAGAAGAAAAATTCAATAAATTTAAATCGTAAATATTACCAACTTCCAAAAAAGTTTTTTTACTCCCAATTAACTCAACACTTTGGGGTACAGGATAATTTTTTTCCCCCCCCAAATGGTTTTTTTTGTTTAATCTTCTCTTTTTTGGTAGACGTTATTTAATTATTCTGTTTAAAGTAAAAACCCGAAGCTTTCCTTCTTGTTTTCTAAATTTAAAAATGTTTTGGAAATTTTATTTTAAAAATTTTTTATGGAAATAATATATATTCACTTTCTCTACCCCCCGTTAAAATTAAATTTAAATACTTTAAAGGGGGGAAAATTCGACGTAAAATTTTTTTATATTTTAAACACTGTGTGAAGGGTTTAAATAAAAATTACTTTTTAAAAAATTGTCACTGGTGGAATAATAGTTGTCAAAACTTTATCTCGATTTTGAAGATTTCAGATTTTGCCTCTGTTTCGTTTAAAATGGATACCCAGTGGCTGAGTGGTAATATCTCAAATGAGGTAGCTGATGGTCTCAAATGGCTCCGGGGTTTTGCGTCTTGGTTTTTTAAAAGTAGCTGGGAAAGGTCCGACTCAATTTTTTCCCTTGAGGTGGGTTGAAAAAAATTCCAAGCTTGTTTGGGGACTAAACATGTGAGTTTCGCTTCAAATGGACCATCTCGCTGGGACATATGCTTATGCACCTCAGCGCCCAAGGTCACAAAAACTGAGATGGGCACAGTAAGCCTTGGCCGTCTTGAACTGTTGCGCAAAAAAATATTTAGGGGGTTTTGGTTTTTAAACCCTGGGATTTTTTTTTTTATATATATACATATATATGTTTTATATATATATATATATATATATATATATATATATATATATATATATATATATATATATATATATATCAGTGGCCCCACAAAAAGGGGGCCTGGGGGGGGCCAACCCCAAAAACCCCTTTATTTTTTTCCGATTGATTATAAAATTTTGGTACGTAAAAATTTTAAATTAAAATATTTTTATTAATGATTAAATTTTTTAAAAAAAGGTACCTTTTTTTCAAAAAAGTTTTTTTGGGTTTTTTTCCCGAAAAAACCCACAAAATCAAAAGGGGCCTTGTTTTTAAAACTCACCCCGGAAAAAAACTGTTTTGCGCTACTGATATATATATTTTGGGAACCGGGGGGTTTGGTGTTTTATATTTAAAACATTTCCCGTTTTTTGGCCCATATCATCAGTAAGCATTTAGCTCTAATTTGGAAACTTATGCACGCATGGCGGGTTCTTTAACCCTTTAAGGGGGTAAATTGGAAAATTGGGTAATTAATCTACAACTTTAATCTTTTTTTGTGTTAATAGTAATTAAAAATCAAAAAAAATAATAAATAAATAAAATAACTTGGTATTTTCAACAGATTTACAGTTTGAACATTATTATCATAGTTACACAACAGGCTACTCTCAAAAAAGTTACCTTTATTTTATATACACGCCATGATAGCCTAGTAATTAAAGTCATTTGCACAACTCTCGCATGTTGCCCGAATAAGTAAGTTGTTGCCTGAATGTCTCTGAAGACCCACTGTGTTGAAGGACTGATGCTCGTTTATTACGTAGTAGCTGAAACATCCTCTTGGTGGCGTGGTGTGCTAGCTCAACTGTCGTCCTAGTCACTTAATTATGGTGTGTGATATCCCGAGGTCTATCACCAATAGTAAACTGAGGGACAAATTAAGAGGAAAAAGTATCAAGAGGAGTGATGGCGTCAACTGAAACATGAATCGCAAAACACATTTATTTTTATTTTCTTTGTGTTTCCTGCCTTTGTTCCTTTTTTTTTTTTGGTTTGTACGGTGGATTTGTTTTAGATAGTTTTATTATTTTTGATGAATTTGTAAGAATGCTAGAACATATGTATATATATAGAGAGAGAGAGAGTAAATTCTTTCTTCCTTCTCTTACGCTTTATGTTTTCCTTTTCTTAAATTATTAGTATTATTATTGCTTGTATATTTGTATTACATATAAGTAAAATAAAAAAAAAAACTTAACAGAATGGTGCAAGAGCTCATGAGGACCAAGGCCCTCTGTGCCGATCTCAGTATACGTAACCTTGGGCGATGAGCAGATGTTCCAGTCAGTCTGATTTGAAACCTCCAGTGTTAATTCCCAAGCAAGCCTGGTACTCATCTATCGACCCACTGAAAGGATGAAAAGCGTAGTCAACCTTGCGCAGCCCGGGATTTGAACCCAGAACATGTGGCGCGGAATCGCAAAACGCTACCAATCAACCACTGGGTTTCATTATATATAAGTATACGTATGTATATCGTGCAGTTAGCTTTAAATTTGTATTTTGCAATTTTACTCTTTTCTGTTAAAATGTAAACTTTCATTTTTTTTTCAATAAAGACTGCACTAGGTAGTTGTTTTCCGAGGGATCGGTTTGTAGTTTTAAGTCCTTTTCGAGTGAACTCGATTCATTTGGGCATTCTGCCAATAGCCCTCGTGTTTTGTTATAGCTGGACGTCAATAAAAAACTCATTCTTTTATACATAATTTCATAAGAAAATGAAAGACCAAGAAATGTTTTCACTTCTGACAAAAGTTTATTTCCCAGATTCCTCAGTAAACTATAAAGCACATTAAATGACCCCTAACAAATAAATTCACATTTTAAGACGTAAACACAGGAATAGTTTCCGGTGTTAGAATTATAAAATTTATAATTTTAAATGCTCTATAACAATATCACATACAGCATTTTTATTTGAAAAATGAAAATTATCATTTTTCAGATTATTAACAAGAAATATATTATAATCATCTCATAAGCTATTTAAATTTCGCGCTTTTTATTGTAACCAGTAATTGTATTTTCCATTTACAAACTAAATATTATAAAAGCTTCTTTGATGTTTCGATAGTCCTTGCTTCGAAGTGCGACTTTAACAAGCAATGGATTACTCCTTAGCTTTTCTACATACATTGGTATAATGTTGCAATTAAACTTCGATGGTTTGTATTTGCGTTCCAAGAAAGGGTAACCATGTTAAATTTTTCCAGAGATTTTTGAAGGCTCACTTTTTTTCTTATTTTTTTCATTATCTTCAGCATAAACACATTAGAATAAGGTAATCACTGCTTTGAGAGCTATATATGCATTTAATGATGACGTGCTTCCTGACAGATAGTCAACAATATGTCTATTTCACGAAGGATTAGTTCTAGTTACGCCATGTAATGGATGCCCTTAGAATCAAATTATTACCAAGTACGCTGAATTGCGTGAGGGAATCGCATTTACATTAGAGACGCTGCTATACACTTGAGCAAATGAACCAATATATTGCAGAGTTGCTTGAATAGCTTGTTACGTATGCAGAGTCCTTAGTGTATATGAGGGTCATGTGTAAATCTCTCCTAACTCTACATATAAGGGATATCTACACCACACACACACACACAAAGTAAATTACTTCCCAGCAAGAATATTTTATTCACACAAAGGAAATAAATAATTGAAATATGTATAAGTGTGTATGTATATTTATGTAACATAACACAAAAATGAGATGTAAATTTACGCGTGCGTGGTACACGCCGAATATTAAATCACAGACAAACATAAAAAATGTAGACTTCAACATGTATCGAAATACTGTTTAAAAAAAAAATGACACTTTTTATGAATTTAAGGAATTGTAAATTTAGAAGTACATAATTTTTTCAAAAGCCTGGGGTAATACCTCGAATAAATGACTTCAAAACAAAAATTGCATAATTATATTATATCTTTCTTAATTGAAAACAGATGCGAGTTACACTACAGATATACATAAACACATTTTATGCACCTGGAAAGTATAGGTGTGCGTTATAGCCGGATTTTATGTTATGTATATCTATATACTCTATATTTGTATATCTATTCATATATACAAATATGTATATCTATATAATGTATATGTACATATATATAAATCTATATATGTATGTTAATCGATATACAGTCGGAACCCAATTTACCAAATCCCTACTTAACCAGTTTTGCGATTTGAAAAATTTCCCTTTTTTCAGGATTAAAATGATAGCAAAAAACTATATTTCACGAATAAAAACCCCGTTTTGAAAAGATTAAAAAAACCCATTTTAATTAGTTCCGATTTAAAAAAAAACTGTTTTTTTTCTCTGGTGTAGCTGTTTGAATGGGTCTTGAATGGGTGCAACTCCTAGGCTGCACTTTTTGCGACTATGATCACGATAGGTATTCATTTTCGTGAACTCACAGCTGGTGTTGTTGCTGCCAAGCCATGAGTTTTGTCTTAGCAGCACTGAGCTACTTTATGTAAAGGGATGCTACATGTTAAATTTGGTCCTTGGTGTGTAAGCTTGAAGAATGCAATGCCCGTTTCCAGATTAAGAGATTGTTTGGTATTAGCTCCCATGTCGCTTCTTAACCCGCGATCACTCGCGCGGGGTGTTCTGTACACCCCAGGAACAAGAAAATCCTCCAAGGATTCGAAAAAGAATGCCCAGAACCCCAATTTTTTCTGTAGCTGCACATTTTAGGTCATTGAACCTTCAGGCCTGATGCAATCCCTCTTTCTCGAACGATTAAAATGTAATGAACTTCAAAAGTTTATCTGGGGGGCTGAGAACTCCCGCAAGAAGTTGAGCATTTGTATATAGTCTGCTCTGAATGTATGGAAAATGATTAAAATATTATTTTTTCTACTTTTACTATCATTTTCTCATTAATTATAAAGTATATTTATTGCTGGTATATACGTTTTACTGGTTTCTGAAAAAATATAAAATTATGTGTTTTAAAATGAAAATTTTGTATGTTTAGTTTAAATTAATGTTAGTCTCATTTGTATGCAATAAATTTAATAATTTTATTTGTTTAACACAAAAAACATCTTGTACTTTATAAATATGTATCATAATGACTTAATTTTATTTTCATAATTAAATACACGTGTTAAAAGTTTGGGGTGTTCTCTACACCTCGCGAGTAACGACGGTAGCAAAAACAGGCACGAGTGACCGCGGGTTAATATGTTGTTAATTAATTAGTTAATCAGTTAAGGTATCCGACTACGTTCGAAACCGTGATTTTAAAAAAGTGCATAAATGGATAATTTTCATGATATTTAGTGTCACTTAGATTGTAATACATGTATAATGTTGTTTTAAGGATATTTTGACAAAAAAAATATTTAAGTACAATATTTCGGCAAAAAATTAACTTAGAATAACCTTTTTTTTCAAAATGTTCTCCTTTTGTGAAAAATACTTCTATTATAATGATATTTTGCCTGTTTATAGCTCAGACCTCTGTACAGAGGCTCAATTATCCTTTTTTGAAAAATTCACATTATTTTCAGAGTTAAAACCCATTGAAATAAAGATCGGAGTTTTTATCTTAAAATTTCTCTCCTCTGTTGTCATAAGACATGGATAAACCCACTTCTAAGAAAAATGTTTCAACAATTCTAGTTGAGCCTCTGTACAAAGGTCTGAGCTATACACAGACAAAATATTATTATAATAGTAGCATTTTTCACAAAAGGAGAATGTTTTGAGAATTGGTCATTCTATGTTAATCTTTTGTCAAAATATTTTACTTAAATAATTTTTTATTGTAATAATATTCTTAAAACAATTTTATAAACATTTCCTAATCTAAGTGATACTAAATATCATAAATATTATCCATTTATACGCTTTTGCAAAATCACGGTTCCGAACATAGTCTAGTTTACAAGCTATCCCCCGATATGATGGATGTATGTCCCACTTCTCGCCAGGTCTATATAGGAAGACGTAGCTTGAGTAAAACATTTTCACTCTCGAGCTTACGAGCGTGCCCATTTAAATCCACAAGGCCCACAAATATACTGGGAAAATAAAATTTTCCTGTTAGTTCTGAGTAGTAAGCCATCAATTTAAAATAGTGCAGTTCTAAAATTTTATATTTCTACTAATTGTTGTCATTTATTAAAAAATAAGGAACAAATTCGCGCAAAACACGTGGATACGGATTTGTAATTTACAAAATTAATAATAGTTTTCAATAATTGAAATGTTAATGTTACGAAGAAAATGATTTTCTTGTCATTGAAACAGCGTTAAAAAGCTTTGCAAATATTAAAATTAAAATTTATATTTTTGTTCATGCAGCAATAAAACTTTATATGTGAAATGCTAAATTATACAGCAGAAATGTTTTTATGTGTGGAAAAAATACTCATCGAAAACAATAAGCTGATCTCAAATACTCCATTCATTTATTTGGTCCCAATTTAAATGTCTATAAAATTTTTAAAGCTAGTTCACTCATATAAAAATGTGGGGGTTTTTTTCGTGGTTCATTAAGACATAGCTGATCTATTTCATTTGAAAAACACCGGTGAATTTTATAGTTGACCATTTCAAGACACTTTTCATCGCTTGGTTTTCAGACTAAAATAATCCAAAATTATTTTTTAAACTCAGCCAAATAGAATAAAATTTGCTGAATTCAAAAATTCTCTCTATAATCAAAAATATGTTTTGAGAAAAATTGATCTCAATTTTGCGTTCAGAAAAAGGTGTGGCCTATTATCAACCTTAGTAATACTTTATTATTAAAGTCTCTGAAATAGCTTATTGAATAATTTATGAATAGCTAAAGGATGAAAATAATTTTAGCTCACATCGCTTCACAAAAATGAATGAATTTTTTTAAAAAATAATTATGATGAATTGCACCTACTAAAAGTTAACCTGAGCACATCGTTTGTGATCAATCTGAATTCCATTTAGTACGGAAATTATTTATTCGATGGCAGTTATAGACAAAGCGCTTTATCAGCATCAAAAATTGATGAATGTCGGTGGATGATAAAATGAAATTTTACTGAATTATTTTAAATGGGTAAAGCAAAAGTATTAGCGTGATTGAGTTTTTTTTTCTTTCAATGTTTTATAATAGAGTACTTACGTACTTTAAATTGTTTTTTGCTTACCAAATAAAAAGTCGTCACGAAATACCACGATATCCAGCCAATTGTGAAAACTATCCTCATGCATTTTGGAAACAGTAATAATAAAGAAGACAGAATACGCGAAATTGATCGACGGTAAAATACGTAAGTACCAAAAGTAGATATGTGAAATTCTGATAATTTAAAGTTTTCCTTGGCAGCCCTAAGCTAATTGAAGCGTTCATTGTTGAAAACTTTTCATTTTAAATGAATTCAGTTCTCAATAAATTTTTTGGTTTGACATGCAAATAGAGTGAGATCATTGCAAATACAATCATGTAGAAATAACTCTAACAACTGATTGTACCTGCAATGAGGACCAGCAAAGTGGTCATCAATAGATAATTACCAAATCATGAACATATTAGATTTAGTAGCATTTCTACATCATAGTATTGCCACTATAGTGTTTATAGAACATAATAGTGTTGATAGAGTGTAATACGTAATCAATAGAAATCTGTATCTATTTGCCATGAATTGAACAGTTCCAGTAGGGTATGAGGGTACCTAGGGTATGAGATGACCTCTTTTTCACTTCTCGCTGTGTTAACGTTTTCTGATTTTAAATAATAATAATCTTTGGAAAAGCACAGTCAGTTTGATAAACTTTAAAATTTTAAAGACATTTGTGCATCATAAATGGAAATGTATTTCCGAACTATTTCTTTTGTTTCATTTCTAAGGCTGTATCGTATACACATATACACATTATAATGTTAATACATATTCATTACCAGAAAAAAGTTAGCACAATACCCGCCCGCATTTGAATATTACATATACAAACTCCAATAATTAAATTAATATATTTACGGTAGAAATGTATTTTTCGTTTTAATTTTCAAAAGATATATTTTCTATCATGTAAATGAAAACATTTTACATTTAAGTACGAAATATTGCCGATGTAAAAACAATTTTACTTCTAAAATCTCCTTGAAAACATCAAAAATGTGTTTATTCGTTAAATTTAAAACATTTCATAATGAAGGAGAAACTTAAAACTGAAATTTAAAACCTTTTTATTTTTTAAAAATAATATCATTTTAATTTAGATTCACCATTAGAAATCATACATAGAATGCAGATTGAAATTGACATTTCAAAATGATAAAAAAATGAGTTACCTTAAAAAATCCGGCGTATAACTGCTCCCATACTTACAAGCTGCATTTTTTAATTTTTTGTTGTATTCGCTGTATAACGCGCACCCCTTTTTTTACAAAGGAACCTTAAATGTATCTGAGCAATTCTCTTATATTTTTAAGTTATTTATTTCAGGTATTTTCCCAGACTTTTGAAAAAAAAAAAATATAATATATTTCTAGAGCAACCCTTATAAGTTCATTAGGTATGTCTTATTTCTTTTCAATAAATGGTATTACGCTATATATTGAAGTCTAATTTTTGAGCTCATCTTTTTTTTAATTTGAAGCTATCATTTTTATATATGGCATATAATCCACACTCGTGAATTTTGGTCATGTTTTTTGTATTCTAAGTGCGGGTTATACGTCGGATTTTACGGTATATAAAAAAAAAACAGTTTGGGGTTATTTATATTGAAGACAAATATTTTTAGAGCTAAAAATAATACTTAAATTTAGCGCAAAGAAGATGACTTGCATTTAAAAAGAACTAAATATTTATTTAATGATAAGCACTTTCCTGCAAAATCGTAAAAATGCTGCAAAATTTCTAGAATATTCATGCATAAATGGGAATGTAATACAAGCAAATAACATCGGCTTATTTAATTGGTTTAATAAATTAAGTAGTTTAATTGCAAATGAATGTCTATTTACCTGAGAGCTTTAATAATATAAATTAACTAAATCTCCCATTTCTCTCCAGGAGCATGCTTTTTGAATTGACTTGACATTATTTACGGAAAAGTTTATTATAAATGATTATAAAACCCCACAAATTCAAACACGACCTTTTTTCTATCCACCCTCCTAGTATTCATGGACTATGATATCTTATAATCAGTCAGAATGTCAGGATTAACTAATTACCTTAACACCATCGTATCTATGAATCCTTAAGACTTAACGAGAAACGACATTCAAATGAACGATTAATGAGAAATTTCTAGAATAATGGCTAAGACTGTAATTTAGCATGCACTGTCGTTCTGGAGATGTTGGATTAGGGGGGTTCGGAAAGTGAATGCATTTGATCCTCTCTTTTAGTTGTTAATCAGTGTCAACTGAAAAGAGTAATGGCTGCAAAGCGACACTGAGTTTAATTAAAATCGCATTCGAAGCTCAAACTTGATGAATGCGTTCGCACGGTCGACTGTTACTGCATCATCTTGGACACTAAACTAAGTTTCATTAAATCATGAAATATGAATGTACTCTTGAATATTTATAGCACAGGTTGTTCAGTTAAAATTTCGAAATCATGATATTCCGTGCTTTCGAGAACGTTGAATTTTAGTTGGGATTTAAATTATTACCTAACTTAGGATCAGATTTCAGAAAATTCTATAAAATGCAATCAATGTTGACTTACAAGTATATTTTTTAATCTTGAATAAGACATATATGAGCTGTCTAAGGGCATATCAAATTTGTAAAAAATAATGTTAATCCTATGAAAATAAACTTTCCCCACAAATCTAGAAAGTTTGAGTTTTATTAGCGTCATACTATAAAACAACACGAGAGCTATTGGACACGGACCTCATAATTTTGATCTTTGGCCAAGTATCAAGGACACTTGATCTGTCATCCACTTTCCAAACCTTTAAGCTACGCCAATGGGAGGACTTTGAGTTTGTCAGATTTAACGTATATCAGCCCCCTCTTCATAGCAGGTCTTCAATGGTCGGACACTTGACACATCGCCCAAGAGTTCAAGACCACAACCACTAAGCTAACACGCCCAGCTACAAATTTTGACAATTAGATCGATTTTCGTGCAATTAAATTCAGAGTGTTTCCAAAAGACTTCCTTCCCTCATTAAAAAAGCACATATTATGAAAAGTATGAACATCGTTAATCAAAATATTATTAAGTGCTCTTACTAACTAAATTAAAGTTGATCAATATGGCCTACTTTGAATGTATATACGGTAGTCATATGTTCTAAATTTTTGCGAGAATGTCTGTGTTAACTGCGTCCACCACTCTCTTCAGTTTGGTTAATGTAGCTGAAAGGGGATGCAGTAAACGCAGTCTTTTATAATCCCCTACAACAAAAAATCATATCCGGTATGACAATATCAAACACCAGTGATGTTTTACTAAATTGCGGGATCCAATATATCCGATCCGTTATTGACGATAATAATTATTCACAGATACTCGAACAGCAAATCTTCAATCTGGTTGTGTACCGTTCTGATGGAAAATGAAGCCAAGATAATAGTTTTTAAATTGAAAAATACATTTTTGAAGCATTTTGAAACGTGATTCCCGTAACAATGGTCTCTATGGTAACAAAACAACTAGCCATGCAGCTTTTTTCGGAGAAACGTTAAAAATAATTTTGGATGAGGCTCTCTCATGTTTTATAATTGTATGTGGTTACTCCATTCCCTACATAATAATATTGTGGCATTTGATCTTGCCAGTTAAAAGTAAACGTCTTGTTACTAAACACTAAATGTGTTAAAGAAATTGTCCTCTTGAGACCTATTCTCTCTAAAGAATGAATACACAAATTCACCATTGAATGTTGTTACCTGTATGAAGAGCTTGTAGCAATTGAATCCAGTATGTTTCCGAAAACACACGACACATATAATGCAGGACTGATAAATACTCTGTTACTCTAGGGAGTACAGTAAAATCTGGCATATAACACCCACCTATAGTTTCAAGCTGTATTTTTTAATTTTTAGGTACATTCACCGTATAACGTCGCCCATTTTTTTACGAAGAAATCTGAAATGTTAGTATTCAATGCCTCTTATGTTTTAAAGTCATTTATTCGAGGCATTATCCCAGACTTTTGAAAAAAATAATATACTTCTAACACTACAAATCTTTCACAGTTCATAAGGTTTGTTATTTCTTTTAAATAAACACTATTCCGAAGTGTAGAAGTAATTTTTTTTATGTCCATCTGTTTTGTAATTTTTAAAGCAATCGTTTTTATACCCGGTGTATAACGCGCACTCTTAAATTTTGATCTTATTTTTTGTGTTAAAAGTGCGCGTTATACGCCGGATTTTACGGTATATATTTGTACTGAGTACACAACTCCAAAACTCTATCATACGCCCACCATATTTTCGTCTAGCATGCAGGGCTGGTTTGGGGCTTACATTTACAAAAACAAGCCTTGGAACTTTTATAACATTGTCTAATAGACCTGTAGGAATTTTAACACCAGAATATTATTGATAAAAACACTCGATACTTTACGAAGTCTAGGACACATGTTGTTAAAGCACAAATACTAAAGTAGCGGGCTTATACAAGAACAGTATTGTCGCTACCCATCGGAAACTCTACGAAACTCGACATTTTCCTCTATTAATTTGTATATTAATCAATTAAAATAATTGAAGGCTAGGACTTTCTCTTTTTAAAAAAACACAAATGATTCTTTTTGAAACACATAGTATAACTAAAGGAACACAAAACAAAGGTTGTTTTAAATTACATTGTTCATTCAAAATTTATAAAGTTATCTTTATGTCTAACTTAATTATTTAATTTTGGCTTTTTTGAACTTTATGAAATATTTAAAAATCTTGGGTAAAAATATAATTTCAGGGCATAATTCATTGTATTTTGCTCTTCTTGCTGGGAGATGAACTTTATTAAATTGAAATACATATAATATTTTTGTGTTGCAGGAATTAAGAATTTTCATATGAATAGCATTGTATTTACGTACCGATAAAATCTGGTTTATAACGCTCATCGCCGTATAACACGCTGCTATACTTTGAAGCTAGGTATATTCGCCGTATAACACGCATTCCTTTTTTTTACGAAGAAACCTGAAATGTACATGCACAATGCTCTTACGTTTTGAAGTCATTTATTTGAGGTATTATCCCATTCTTTGGGAAAAAAATAGTGTACTTTTAGAACTGCAACCCTCTAAGTTCATACGGTGTGTCATTTCTTTTAAATAAACAGTATTTTGATCTATGTAAAAACCTAATGTTTTTATATGCTCGTTTTTTTTTCTTTCTTTTCAAGCTCTGATTTTTATATCCATCATATGAATCTCACCCGTAAATTTTGAGCCTAAATTGTGTATTAAAAGTGTGCGTTATGTGCCGGAGAGTGTGTGTATGTTTATGGTATTTAAAATATTTTACACAGAGACGTAAACCTTAAATATAACTAACATCTTATTCTAACTTAATTTTTGGTTAATAACAATTCTTAAGAAATTCAGCAGAGTCGAGAAATTATGTGATATTATATTTTACAGCCTATTTGCTTGATGATAGCTCACATAGCAATCAGCAACTTTATTGCATAATAATAAGCAATAAATTTGCTCATTTCGTAACATATGTTCTTGATTGATTCTGCTTACGTTTCAAACCTTGCAAAAGATGCAACGATTCAATTTTTGCTGAAGTAAGAAATTAATTGATTTCTGTTTTCTTTTTTAATGACCGAAGATTCCATTTTCCAAAAAAAAACAGTAGAAAATTCTTACCGACATCAATTTTTTTTTTCTGTTGCAATATCAATTCGTTTAATGTATAGAATAACAAAAAATACGATACTCAGTATATTTGATCTAAGCCATTTATTACAGAATAAAGATTAATGACATTCATTATTATTTTTTTGGTACAAAATAAATAAATGATTGCCTAAAACAAATTAAATAAATTTTTAGCATAACATTTCAATGAATAGCAAGTTTTGAATACATTTATTTATTTAAAAATTACTAGGAATAATACTTTAAGAGATTTATTTATCATAATAATATTTTGTAACATATACATGTATACTTCGTAAACTACAATAGTGAACTCAAATATATTTTGTAGAGCTAATAACATGTTTCCGAAAAGTGCTTTCGTAAATATTTCTTTCTATATTCTGAAAAACTGTGTCGTGTCTTCAAATCAACATATAGCGTATCGGTCTGAGAATGATAGTTTGAATGAATAAATGCTTCGTTTTTATGTGATCGTGACATATGTTACAGCTAAGAAGATTCTTGGACAGATTCCAAAAAATTAATATTCAGTGAATTTGATAAGATATCCAGTGGAACAAACAAATCATGAAACAAAAGAAAGCCATTGTAATGTTTATTTTAGCAGAATAAAAATTCAAGTTTTTTTTTTAAATATCTACTGACAATGGAAAGATGGACGAGATGACTATCATGATAAGGATAAAACTCTCTATGTAATATGTATGGGCCATACTTTTTGCACAATTTTCAGTGGGAAATCAGAAATGTAATAATTTAAAACTAAAGCAGTTTTTAATATTTATGAATTTATATATATATATATATATATATATATATATATATATATATTATAAATAATATATGTATATATTTATATAGAGTTATTATATATATATATATATATATATATATGTATAATATAAATAATGAAAAGTAAAGACCTTATCCCTTTAGTTTTATTGGTAAGAAAATCAAAATTATATATATACTAAACGTAAATACGGGGTTTCAAAGTACTTGTATGAGTTTGATTTTGTTCAGAGACATATGCGTATTAAAAAGATAATTTTAAAGACAAAAAATTATCATGACGTATATTCCCGTAAATAAGAGAGAGAGTTAAGTCACAGGGATTTAAATATTCTCTAAATTCAATACACCTATATAAAGTCGGAGTTCTATATAATGAAGTCGCTAAATTCCAAGAAAAAGTTCGTAATATGGAAAATTCGTTATATAGAGGTTCATCTTTCAATATATTTTATAAACCACATAAAACAAATTTAAAATTCATATACACTTTTTATTAAAAGAAAAGTAATTGTTCACACATTTTCTGTAAATTACTATCTGTTTATTTTATATATCTTACTCATCAAAAGAAAAAAAAAGAACAGCTGTAAAGAAAGCAGGAAAATATAATGTCGAATACACTGTATTTTCATCATTTAGAAAATACTTTTATTTAAAAACTAATTAATGAACATTTTCGCGCTACTAGAAACGAAGTTACCAGTACGATTGAACTGAGACTAGTTCAACAACAGGGGGACACGAGAGAAAACTCCACCGAGGGTGAAAGCGGATATCGAAGATGTTTCTAGTGAAGTGGAAGATGTGAGGTTAAGGGTAGCACTTCTGGGATAAAACGCATAGAATTCTTCTGTTCTTGGCAAATTAGTTACCGAATAAAACCAATTCTAGATTTATGACCGCCATCTAACGAAAGAATAGCTTGAAATGTCTAGAAATACTTTAAAAATAGCGAGAAAAAAATTTGAATCTCAAAAGAAAATGTTCGTTATATAGAAAATGCACTTCGTTATTGGGAGGTTATTTTACGAAGAAAATCGTGAAATGTATATGTATCAGGTTTGAAAAGTTTAGCTTCAAAATTAAGTAAGTAATAAATAAAAATAGAGCGAACTCTTTACCATCGCGTAAGGTTTTGTGGGTAAATAAGCCTATTTAAAGGTGGAGCGAGCGCTGACGAAGAACGCATACTCGAAAAGGCTTAGCTGGTGACTTCTGGTCGAATTGGTTGCTAATGTTCTGCTCGGTTGCGCGTCAAGGAGCCGCCATGTTGGATTTTATATGATTGAAGCGAAATAAAGAAGTTATTAAGGAGATGATGCCTTCCTCATTTTACCAGCAGGCCTGGGGCTTGTCATATATATATATTTCTTTGATTTTTTTTTTTGTTTAAGATGTATAAATCTGTTTCATCTTTTGTTCTTTATTAATATTTATATTAATCCAACAATTAGAAGAAAATTCGTCATAGTTTCTCAACCTATTTTTTGTCAATTTCTACGGGGTATTATATTACAGAATGCAATTTAACAATATACGAAGGTATAAAATAATATTTGTATATTCTATCAAACTATTTACACATGTTTTAAATTTTACTTTCATAATAGTAATATGTTTTCCAGGATATTTCGATAGTTAGCAGCTATTCACAACAACGTAACACAGCATGAGTATACTGCCCTTATTTAGCTGTATATACAATATCCCTTATTTGGTAACTAACAGGATGCAAATTGTATAAGATATTAGTATAATATTAGCTACATAACTCCAAACTAATTTCTCGCCTTGATGTAACATATATTAATGAATGACTGATAAAAACTAAATGGTTATGGAAGCATCATTTTAAATTATGGATCTATAAATCTATTTCTAGAATTAATTCCGATTCATTGCACAGTGCTGATCAATGGAATGTATTCGTTTTATTTAGCGTTGTAAGAAAATGCATTTCCATACGTGAATAATTAATTTTAAGCTTGCTTTTTGCATGAATTTCAAATTCATCAACATATAATGTTTTGATGTTTTTTTTCCGGT
Organism: Trichonephila inaurata madagascariensis; assembly: GCA_019973955.1. Taxonomy (NCBI): domain Eukaryota; kingdom Metazoa; phylum Arthropoda; class Arachnida; order Araneae; family Nephilidae; genus Trichonephila; species Trichonephila inaurata. The sequence goes on along the minus strand of BMAV01019777.1, from coordinate 252,812 downwards.
TTAGAGTAACACTTCTTCCGCATTGTAGTAATCAGATTATTCTGATAACCGTAAAGTCTTTTAAGGTTTACTTTTACGTGTAATGGAATTTTTATCATTAACTATAAAGTTATTTGGGATGGTCTATGGCATTTTATTTACCTAAAAGAGAGAAGTAAGAGCCTCATGTTGTGTGTGTTAACGAATGGTACTAGAAAAGGAAATTCACAAGGGGAGGGCATGACTAAGGAAATTCATTTCGGGTCGAGACTTGGTGTAATAGACGTACTCTTTTAGGGTGCTCAACCCTTAATGAAATTCCATCGAATGGTCAGTGAATTCGAGAAAACAGCGTTCGAAATTCATGCTTAGCTTTAATACAATTAAGCTTCAATTTTTTTCACCGGCCCAGTGGCTCGGTTGGCAAGTCTTCTGCCTTCAATGCGGGTGAATCCGAGTTCTAATCACGCGGAAAACTTTTTTCTTTTAATTCCTTTAATTATTTTTTTTAAATTAAGTAAATTTATTTATGAAAGGTCTATTAAAAATTGAATGATATTCTACATAATTATTTTACATTTTATAAAGTGAAAAATTACTGTAATTAGATAAATATTTATATAATGTTTAATAAATATATTTTTATATAAATAAATAATATTTATAATAAAATATATAATAAATATTAAATGATATTTTACATGAAAATTATTTACGAATAGTTTTATAATGTGAAATATAATATACTATAAATGAAATATTATATATATAATATAAAATAATTTACATATTATTCTTATGTAAAAAGTTCAGTATTCATTTCATAGATTTCGAATAAAAACCTAGGAATGAGTATTTCTTCAATTTTTTTTTCAATTGATGATACTTCTTCAAAAATAGGGAACATATTTTAAAAAAAAATGCTCGTTTTAGTTCATTAGTCGTCAAGTTGTAATTAATTTATTCTCTCTACACAGCCTCTTGAGGTGCAAACAGATAGAATTCACGGCATATCTTAAGCAGAAACATTAAAATAAATAAATTATTAAAAAATTATAAAGATTAACTTCTTGATCTTTTCTCTACAGATTTTTTTCAGTCTGTTTTTCAAATAATTTATTTTATGTAAATACTTTTTCTTAATACCACAAATTACATTTCTTAAGCGGTTTTATGAACTAAAACAGAAAATAGAATAATTTGAAAAAAAATGTGTGTGTTTAACACTTTTTTATTCAAACTTTGAATACATATACTCAATGTTTTCCCTTAAAATTGCTAATCAGTTTTCGAAACAAGTCAGCAGCACTTGATGATTCAGAAAGAGCTTTAATGATATGCATTTCTATATCTCTGTAAACAAAAATTCAGACCTTCATTATGCCTTCATCCATAAACATGTCTTCTGAGAGCCGTTAATATTCTGTTTCACGAGAATAAGAAGTCAGATATGGCACACATATCCAACAAGATCTGGGGAAAATGTGCTTTGAGCCATAAGAATGAATTTTTAATAACAAGAAACTGCATGAGAAAATGGATATTTGAAATATATTTGGACATTACAGAACTGCACTTACAAAAGATGATTGCTATAAGTATTTTATTTAAGTTTTGCTTTTTAAGATATTCGGTAAAATCGCATGTTGTATATTTAATGTAAATGCTGATATTTGTTTTAAATTGGATTTGCTTTTATTTGATAATGTCGTGACTTATATCCTCCTTTCTTTATTTATAAATTCATTTTTATTAATGTTTAAAAGAAGATCTACTACTTAAAATTCATGAGACCTGAGTAAATTTTAAGTAAATTTTTTCAATATTGTTATTTTACTATTCTCAGTCATTTGAAAAGTAAGAATTATTTTTTTAACTTACAGTACTATGTAAGCTTATTTTAGAATCAATGATGCAATTTTTTGATTTTTGTAATAAGAGAAACATTTTACGATTTTTTTCTATCTTTCAAACTCCGTTGCTAGTTCCGAAAAAAAATTTTTTATGTCAATGTAAAAATTTTTGACACATTCTTAAAATTTCTGTCTTATAAATTAATTTTAAGCATTTTACTCCAGTTTTCGCGATTCATAATTTAGTAAAATTAAAAAAATTACCTAACTGTAAATAAATTTATTGAATTTTTCTCTTTTCTCTAAAAGTAACTTTTTGTCACTGCTCGTCTAAGATCAATTAAATACCGTTCATAAAACGCATATCTAAACTTCTTACTTTAAAAATAGGTCGAAAATTGACTGCGAACAGATTGCTTGAAAATTAACTCTTGAATAACCATAATACTTTAGAAACATAGACATAATTTTTGTATTCCTTTTTGTAAAATATATGTCGCATAACATTTTCACATACGTTGGCTTTACATAAGAACAACATTACAATAAAGCAACTATTATAATATAAATATAGATTCATTAATATATCCTATAATGGCATAATATATATTTTTAACTGTTTAGTAGTGCATGCACGTGTGTGAAGTAACAACTGCTACTTTAACCCCTTATCTGCCGAATAAAAGTTACGCAATTCTCTCCACAGTGCCACTGTTTTTCACATAGACACACGTAGGCTGCGCATTGTGAGGGAAACGGCATAGATAAGCAAATATTTCGCACAAATAAGTCTTCGCAAACCCTAACAATTTCATTTTATAGCATTTCAAAAATTTTGAATATGTTTATTGATACCAGTGCAATGATTGATTTATTGATTTAATATTTACGTCGCACTGTTCAGCTACACGAGGGCTTTTGGCGACGGACCACGTAATTTTGAACCATGGTCAAGTGACGTGGATGACACCTTTGTGATCTGGCTCCCCCCTCTCCTAACTACCACACCACACCAACGGGAGGACGTTTCAGCTCTCGACAGATTTAACGTGCATCGCTGCCCTACACGGCGGGTCTTTAGTGGTACTGGGCTAGAACTCGTGACAAGGCAAGCCAAGATCCGATACCTATACCACTCGGCCACCAGTGCAATGAAACAGATCGAATTTCGCAAGTCGTATATATACGACAGATTAACATACCGGGTGAGTGAGACGTTTAAATATATATGCTGGCGGAAGTTAAGGAGTTTAATTTAACACATAATTTTCTTCTTTCATATTTTTCCTCAACAAAAAAAGTATGCCCTTAAAAGCAGTTTATTTAATGATAATTTTTAATAGAAAGAAAAAGATTTAAAATTAGCATCTTTGCGAATACATCTCAAAAATTCACAACCATAATTATTTAAACATGCATAAGGTATCGATATGTAAATTAAATGTTGTTAACATTTATTAATTTGTGTTGTTTACTTTAAACATACTAGCTACACTATGAACGTCCTAGGTCTGTTATATTCACTTATTCATCTAGCTACTTCCATAGCTTGTACCAGGACAACCTATTACGTCACCATTAATCTAATTCTGTCAGCAACAATCTTGTTGTCGGATAACTTTTACCCTCAGCATAGCTGCTACAGATTATATTCCACTCCAAACCCCCAGCATGAAGAGAATCACACAAGCAATTTTTCATCTCCTTTTCGCTGAAAATTGAATAGTTCCCATAAATCACACAGGAGAAATTCGGCGCAATGTTTTATTCAAACGCTGGGCCCTCTCAGCAACTCTAGGTCTTCGCAGGCGAAAAATTCTGTTAGGGGGCGTCTGGATTATTTCCAAATGCTATCCACATTTCACAAGTAATGATTCGTCGAAAAGCGACTTCTCGGTGGAAACAAATAAATAGAGTTGGAGATGTGCTGTGTAAGTATGAATAGTAAATTTATCTGTATTTATACATCTTTTTTTATATATATTATTCCTAACTGGAAATGGGCGAAATGAAATTTCGATCCTGGAGGAGGCGTTCTTGATCTGCATATGTTCACAATTGCATCATTTTTTTTTTATTGAAAAGGTCTAGGAAAAATATAATTTGTTGGCTGGAGCTGCGAATAAATTTGTTCTTTTTTTCCATTACTGGTTGGAGGCGAACTCTGCTTTTTCGAATTTGATTCTCAGAGTAAAAAAATAGTTCAGTCAAACTGAACAAAAGGAAATGAAGTTGTTTCGTATGATTTCATCAATAAAATCATTGCTTCGATGAATAAGTAAGATTCGCTTCAGGTTAAAAGACGTATAAAAATATATGTCTGCATTTCTGTCACTCTTAGTTTGCATGTTTCTTTGTTATTTAAGAACACAAAACCATACTCAAATAAAAAAGAATCTGATGCACATAAGGGAAATTTCTTTCCAAACTTTTATTCTATTCAGCAGAAGTATTATTAATCTATGAAATTGTAATTATAAAAATGACAAAAAGTATTTACCATCACTTTTTAATGTTAACAACATAAAAAAAAAAAAAACACTTAAAATATTTTGCAGCTCATAAATATTTACTTGCTAAGTTTCGTATTTTGAATTTTATATGAATTTTAATAATTCCATCCTGTAGTGTGGGAATATATTGTAACAAAAATTTTTAAGTAGCCTAAATATAAAATTGAACACCTATTTCTATTTATGGATCTTGAAGTTTTTTAACATTGAATTGTGTATGTTTCTTCTTTCCGCATAATACACAATGAACAGTTTCATGAGTATGAAATAATATAGTATGAAGGAATATATTATGAATATATTTTGTTAAATGTTAGATTACGGGAGAAAACATTTCTATATGATTATATGTAACTTATATGTAAATAACAGAATATTTATTTCTTCGATTCCCTGTAGTTATTTCCTTATCCCCCCCCCCTTCAATTCCCTATTCCTACATTCATATATAGTATTGCAATGTAAATTACTTGATGAATCTGATTTGATTAAAAAGTTAACTGTCCCAAATGTGTACGCTATTAGTATGTTATGCATTAAGGCATTTTATTCCGATCTGCTTGAAACATCAAGAGTTCAGCAACATAATGATTTCAAATAATTTTAATTTTCTGAATAAAATACAAATTGAAACACTAAAAAGGTTGTGATATCTGTAACCAGTATTCCTAACGAAACTATAATAAAAATCTATAGAATAATAATATTTTTGGTTACATTACAAAATAATCTAAACAATTTTTGAAGCTCTATATTTTCTGTTACTACATTTTGGAGAAACAGTATTTGTTCAAACTATAAAGCTAAAACGCTTTATGTTTCAATAAAAACAGCAAAAAATAAACATGGCCTTCAATAAATCCAAAAAGAAAAATCTGAACAAAACTAAACAGCTTAAAGAACACAAGAGAAATAATAATCTGACAATCGTCTTACATATTTTTTTCATATAATATACTTCAGGAGGAGACTTACTATTATATATGTAACAAGTTAAGGCAACATATTAAAAGTAGCAATACAGGTAAAATAACTTCATTTACATGAGCAATTTATTCTAGGAAGAGAGATCTAGGAGAAGATCTATTCCAGAGGAAGATAATCCGAATATTATAATTTCTTAATAAAATTCTTAAACAAAAAACAACCCTAATACAGGTCCTTCGTCCAGGAATTATTTTCCAACTTATTAAGCTTCTGTTTGAAGATAATAAGTAAAAAAAGAAACAAAATCAAACAAAGAGGAATAAATGAGAACTGATATACCGTAAAATCCGGCGTATAGCGCAGACCAGTGTATAACGCGCACACATACTTTCAAGTTGCTTTTTTTTAATTTTAGGCTTATTCTCCGTATAACGCGCACCCCCTTTTTTACGATGAACCTGAAATGTAAGTGTGCAATTCTTTTATGTTCTGAAGCCATTTATTCGAGATATTATCCCAAGATTATGAAAAAAAAAAAGTACTCTAGAACTACAACACTTTAAGTTAATTAGAAATGAACACTTATTTTAAATAAACATTGTTTCGATCTATGTAGAAGTCTTAATTTCCTTCTATTCTCATCTTATTTTTAATTTTTAAAAAAGCTCTCCTTTTTATACCAGGCGTATAACGCGCACCCATAAACTTCGATCATAATTGTGTTAAAAGTGCGCGTTATACGCCGGAATTTATGGTAACAGAAATTTTTTGCGCAATTCTGATACTTCTTAACATCAATTGCTGAAATAATACTTGAATTAAAAGAAATTTATTCAACCAATAACCAACATCCATCCAAAAGGCATTAAAATGAAAACTAACAAAAAAAGTTGCTGAGTAATAATTCTATAGATTTATACAACTTATTTTATGCATTATTTCTTAATTCATGAATGTATCAATATATATATATATATATATATATATATACTTTCCACACATTTTATTCACTCTCAACCAGTTTTCTTGCATATTCTTTTTCTTGCAGCAAAGTCTCGAAAGGCAATATTTTACAAAAATGGGTCTATCAGAATAAAGATACATCACCAACCTCGCCATTAAGACCTTACATCTATATCCGTTATGCCTCGTGGGGGAAGAAAATACAATTTCTTTTCCATCCGTAGTACCCATTTCCGTTGGTGGAATTTTATGACGATCTTTGATCTATTGGAAAGAAATGCGACACTATTATCCTTAGGAGGAAAAAAGTCCTTATTCTAAAAATAACGTGTTCAATTTTTCAAACTCTAAAACACAAAGAACTGATTATTTGTTAACATTCCTAAAGCATAAAATCTCAGATTCTGGAGAAATCCCCACAGTAGAAATCGAGATGAAGAAAACTGACCAATCAGCTGCTTTCTCCTTCAGAACTGAAGCTAATTCAGTCACGGTCCTCGAGGGTCCTCTAATATTCTGCAGCGTCCAACCAAGATTTCCACGGGGTCATATCTTATGTCGGAGTAAGAATGCGCAGTGGGGCGAGTAATGACCAGAATCTTGTTAGGTCCACTGGAACTCCGGATGTGTTGCTGGATGGGAGCTTCTTCCAGCTCAACTTATAAAGATTTGTGAATAGATTTAGGGTGTCTTGTCGATTTCGGAATGGCTTTTCGGGGTTGATGAATGGAGATGTGGTGTTTTATTTTTCCAGGATTGATATTGCTATTGAGTATTAATAAGGAAACAATAGAATATGAAGGGTAGTGTTCAATTAACTGTGTTCGCCATTTACTTCGTAGAAATCTTGTTTTGATTAATTTGTGATCTAATAAGTAATTTAAAAAAATTTCATTTGATACATTTCAGAACTGAAGTGATTCGAGAAAAAAGAAGGGGCAAATCTTTCTAGTACATGGGAATTTGGGAAAGAGAAATTTTAAGCAAAGCGTAAGTTCATTTCTGACGGTATGAAACCCTATTAATTAATGAATTTTTAGAATGGCAGTAAATTTGGAGAAAATAAATTATATTTTTTACGTTTCAATGTTCCCCGACCAAAAATTCATTGGGGTTGGAGACTTGCCTTAATAGTGGGTATCCGTGTTCAACACTAGTGAAATTCCGTAGAATGTCAATTCCGTAAATTAGTTTGAAATTAAATTTTTTATAGAAAGGTTTATTAAATATTAAATGATATTTATGTAATTAGTTTGTATTTTATAAAGTAAAAAATAAATAAATTTATTATTTAAAACTAAATATTAATTAAATTTATTAAAACTTAAAATTGTTTAAAATTAATTATTAATTGAAATTACTTAAAATTATTATTAATTTAATGATTAAATCAATTATTAATTAAAATTTAATAAAAAAATTTAATTAAAATTAATTGTTTATTAAAATTATTTAAAATTAATATTAACTAAAAATAATTAAATACTATCAATTTGAAATATTTAATTAATGTTAATTAAAAATAATTAAATAATATTAATTAAAATTATTAAAATTATTTAAATATTTTTTTAATTAAATACATTTATTTAAAATGGGCTTATTAGGTATTTCATATAATTATAAAATAATTAATTCAATAATAATATATTTTGCTGAAAGATCCCGGCCAGCTGCAAATACATCGTTCGGTGATTCCTCAACTTAGATTTTTGTTCTCCTCTCAATAATGCATTCATCATAATTTTATCAGTGAAACTATGGTGATATTTGATGTAATTAAAAATTCGTTTTATAATTTGGACCAAATCAATGAAATAGTGAAGCATTCATTAAATGGAAAACCAGTATTTAATAACTATTTGAAAAAAAGGTGTATTTTTAAAGAAGTTTCAAAAATTTTGAACATACTATTCTGAAAAAAATCATCATTAATTGAATAAATATTAAAAGTTTTCTAATTTTTTTTAAACGTTTGATAATTTATCAGAACTTTTTAATTGTGTTATAACGACATGTATGCCATTATTTTAAGAATTGCAAAATTTGCTATTGCTTTTTTTTAATTTTTCTCTCAACGGATATTTTTAAAGACTAATAACATTACGCGCTGTAAAGCAAAAATAAACAACGTAAACAATAGACTTAAAAAGCAGAAAGCTCATTTTTAAAGTACAATTGTTCTTGCTTTGTTTTTGCTTATGATATAAATTAGAACCAAATACTTATTTTAAACTACGTGAAAAGTGAAACGCTTTTATTTTTCTAAGTATACCGACATGCATTCTTGAAGTAACAGTTAATTATTACATATACTATTATTTTACTATAAATGTAATTATTCCACCCTGACGTTTTCCAGTCACAAATCAATACCTTTTTTCACTTGATAACTATGGGAAAAAAAGTAATTTAATTAAAACATTTTAACCTATCCCTTCTCTAAACTAGATAAAGACATTAAGGTATTAAAGTTCTCAAACAACTTGAGATGCCAACAATGTCTTGGTGAAAAAAAATGACCTTTGTTTGGCAAAGTTAAGTTGTGCCTCAAGGTATAATTAACACAAAATGAAACCTTTCGCCTGAGCATACTAATTGCTTATTTCAGTTTTGATAAGAGTTTAATTAAAAACCGCTTTCCGTGAACTCGTTCGTTTTCATCTATATCCTGTTAACTTAAGTGACAATAAGCTTCTGTATATATAATAAGTTTACTAACCTTATCCGAACTATTCTTCAAGAAGACAAAATTATTTCTTTCTTATTTAAAAGCTGGAATTTTTTAATGATTAAGATTAAATTAAATTCTGATCATTATCTTTTCTGCTACATTTGAATTTATGCTTGGGGGGCATAAGGTTTTCTCGAGGTTGTTAGTAATTAAATTATATTCATCACCCGATATGAATATTAATTAATAATTGTCTTGCATTTTTTGGGGATATGTCAGGTCATCAGTTAACTCTTTATACTAAGTTAAATATGATCTTTAAAGTTGCTCGAACGATATATATTCGTTAAGGGAATGTTATGACAAAATGTGTAGACTAAATACATTTCGTGATATTAAAATTTCGTGATAGAAATTAGAAACATAAACACTTTTTGCATTATATTGATTGATGATAAAGAAATAAATGTTAACAGAGGAAATAAAATTTCTCATCATTAATTATATTTTATTATTAAATATTCTGGTATGTTCAAAGAGACTACATAATCTTGTGCAACACAGAATTTTGTATGCGTATTAATTTAAATAAATTTATTTTTAAATTTGTATCTTGTCTTTTTTTTTATTTACTTAATGTCCAAGTTACAATGAAGTTTAAACTTAGGGGGGGGGGAAACAACTTTCGATTGCAAGGCTGAGCTTTAGATTAGAACATTTTTTCTTTAGTAATTATTAATGTCAATTTAAAGAAGATATTGTTGTTTATACCGCACCATATGGTTATTTATAACATAAAAGAAGATATACATAATTTAAAATTATTCAAACAAAATAATGGTATAGAGTGTGGGGGAACATAGTTAACAATTTGGGTTTTACAATAAAAATTATCACAGTTTTACTGTCAAATTTTATGCTCTCTCTATAATGCGACTATGTTCATCATTGTGCTTAACTTGAATTTTGAAATCTATATTCTGATATTTTTACTCAAGGAATATTTTTTTTAAAAAATGTTTAGTAAAAATAAGTATTTTGTCTATTGATTTATAACTCTTTCATAACATTATATAATTAAAAAAAAAATATGTTTCTAATAAGTATTTTAAAAACTTGTAAATTAAATGTCAAATTGAGAAAATCACAGTAAAACGAATCAAAATATCATGGTTATAAATACATAAATAATTCCTATACCTCTAATTAAAACATCTTAGTAATTTTTTGTACAAATATTTGAGAATTTTGGAAATAAATTTAAGGCTGAAGTTTGAAAACATATAAATATTTCCAACCTGAAATGTTGCTCTCAATAAATATTTCGAATTTTACCTTTCAGATTTTAATTGGCACATTATACAGGGGTCCCATTAAGATTACCCAATTTATTCACGTCAGATGGTTCACTTTAAGTACCTGAAATGCTCCTAATAAATGTACTTCTACACGCCATTGTGTTTGGGAAATTGTGAGAGAAAAGTATGCTGTAAAATTCCGAAAAAGCAAACATGAGCATCTATATTGATTTGTGTTTATATATGAAGATGCTCAAAATATGAATAACATATATCAAAGCTTGCATAAACTCGCCGTGGAATAACATCAAACTACCGTTATAGTTGTATCAAAATGATTCATCTAGTAGCTACTAGTAATCTGCGTATGATGATAAAGCATTCCACTCATGAATATTGTGACGTACAGTTTATAAGTCAGTTTAATAATAATGCCTCATAATTTTCCAGTGGATATACCCGTCTCTATTCATCACGCCATCTCTTGATGCCAAAGACATCTGCAAGCTTGACGAAAGAAAATAACAGGGAAATGACGGAAAAGTCAACCCTGAATGCAATCTTCACGATGTTGGTGGAAAAACTCATGACTAGGTTACATCAACATAAGATGCTGCTACTCTTCGATTAGAGGAAGAATCTTCCTTTTTGAGAACACACGCTGTAGCCAAGGTAAGTGAGTAGAAACTTCGTGTACAGACCTATACTCAGATAGATACACAGCCGTGCAAGAAATATATCCAGGTAACTTTCGGACATGACATTAACTTCTGTGAATAGGTGAATTCTGTGAAATACGAAACTGATATTGTTTTCATTTCACAAAGCTTGCGGATGGATATAGCATGATCTACACGAAATGAGTTTTCAATAGTCGTTAAGTCATGGTTAGAGTCTAGTCCTCATGCAATTTGCCCGCAGATACATTATTTCTCACGGTCTGTAAATGCGTGATCCAACATACTAAGTAATCGAATTATTGGACCATACCTGTTAGCTGAAAGGTTGTTTGACAAACACCAAGTATGAATATGTATGATATTTTTCCGTATAATGCTAACTGATTTTCTGAACGACATAGCCTTAACGGAAACATTGCCTATGGTTCGTATATGACAGAGCTTCGGCACGTTTTATACTGTTTTACATGTAATTCACTAGACATGGAATACCCATGCAATTTGATTGGACGTGGGTTTCCCGTCTTATGACTGCATTATTCTTTAGATTTGACATATTTGAGCGTTCCATTGGAATAAAAGAAACGGTCATCGAGAACCCTAATTATTATTAAAAATGAGTAAATTTCTGTAAATAGTGCAGTCTGCTATTCCATGGCTTTCACTTGCATTCTTCAATATGAGTGGTGGATATTTGAGCATGCTACCGATTAACATTTTCCTCATTGCATAATATATGCAAACAAATGTTTTTATACTCCCAGTAAAGATTTTTCCTTGTACTGAATGTAACGTCATAATTTTTCTCTAAAATTGTGGGTAGTAGAGCTATAGTACTAGGGTCATTTTAGCAAGGAATTTGAATGTGCAGAATTTAAGTGATACTGATGGTAAATTCTTTATTATAATATTTGTTAAAAATAAAACTTTAAGTAAAAACTATTTTAGAAAATGCAGCATAATTGATCATTGCAATTTGAATAACATAAATGCATCGAAAGTGAAGTACGAGAGAGAGAAAGAGATGATCTGAAAACGATACCTTTATCATACTCAAAACTAATAAACCAACTGATTTAATGTATCGTAAAAAAGTATCTTATTTCTTAGAGAATGAAAAAATATTTTTTTAACTGTAGTAAGACTTCAAACTTATTCTAATCCATTCAATTAATTAATTTCTTACTTATTCTGTATCATTCGTCGTGTAAAAGCAAAATGGGACAATCATTTTCTTTCCGCCCCAGCAAACCATAAGATCCAATATTGCCGTTCGCTCGAAACTTAATTAATTGAGTTGTTCCGGTATTCCAGACACCTCATTTGAGTCTCCAAACTTTATTTGCTTCCTTTTACGCAACAATCGAAACTCCCTCTTTGTACATACATATACTTTTGTTTCTTTCCACTATCTGCAATAGGGATCAGACTCTTAAAAGCTAATTAAATGTGTAATCTGGGGTCGGATTATTTTGCTTCAGGACTCAAGTCACAAAGACGATTTTATACTCCGTTTAACTAGCTGTAGAGAATCTGAAACGGTGCGGAAAGTGATGCGAAACCGCAAGAAAGGCAATTGCTGGAAATTGGAAATCGAATCTCAAGTGCTGGATAAATTCTGTCAGCGAAAGATTTGTTACGAATTCGTATTATCTTCAAGTTGTGTAAATAAATGTATTTTGAAAGATATATATGCAGGGATATATATCTTTTGCTAATATCGAAATATATATATCGATTATTTATACTGATGGCTTTTTAGTGGTGTCTAGGCTTTTGAATTGTGTTTACGGGTTATTAATTAAATGTAAAAAAGCTGAGTTATTATACAGTTAATATTTAATTACTTTCAAAGACATTTAAAATATTTACATGTGCAGTAGAATACTAGATATCATTTAAGAGGTTACTTCATTTACATTATTATAGAAAGTCCAGACCCAGAACTGCCACTGAGTTCATAGACCACACAGTTTTTGTTCCTTACTCGCTTCTCTCTAATATTTCACATCTGTACCCTTACAAAAAACAAAACTCAGGTACACGAGGGGAGCGTGCGCATATTGGTTTGTATCGCCATCTATTGGAGAAGATGTAACCCATTGACTGGTATATATTTGTATTCCTTATCCTTTAGATTCTGCTTCTCTTTTGTTTAAAATGGAAGCCCAGTGACTGTGTGGTAGCATATCGCTTTTCCACGCCACTGGTTAGGATTCATACCTTGGTTTGATCAAGGTCGACCCAGCCTTTCATTCCTTCAGTGGGTCCACAAATGAGTACCGAGATTGCTTGGAAACTGAACACTAAGGGTTTCGCGTCAGACTGACCACTTGGCCGCAACATCTGCACATGTACCCCAGCACCTAGGCCTATCCGTTACAGTAGGCCTTGGCTCTTATGAGCTCTCGTGCCACAGAGTTTGGTTATCACTTAAAATCCTACATTTATACGTAATAACAATACATTTATTTAAAAATCTAATCCATCACATTTTTTTTGAAAAATATTACAAATACCTTAACTTAAAGGACTTCTCATTTTATTTATCATTAAATAATTATTATTAATTCATTTATGACTAAAAACGCGATATTTTGACAGATAACATTCAACAAAGATGAATGTTTTACACACACACACACACATATATATATTGGTATATGTCAGGTTTGAAAAGTTTGGCTTCAAAATTAAGTTAGTAATAAATAAAAATAGAGCGAACTCCTTACTATCGCGTAGGGATTTATGGGTAAATAAGTCGATTTAAAGGTAGAGCGAGCGCTGAAGAAGGAGAGCATAAATCCAATTGCTTGCCAAGATCTCCATAGTTAGATTTTTTTCTACCGAGTCGGGTAAGGTGAGTTAGAACAACAGCTCTCTCATCCAATAGCAACCCTTCTACCTCAAATCGCCAAAACCAAGTCCGACTGATCGCCTCCCATTGGTTCCTGCTTCATTTGCCACGCCTATCTCCCACAATGACTGCAATACCAAGCCCAGTCTAGTCCCAGATATGGAACGGAGGAGTCTTCCAAGATTCCAGCTTCCAGTCAAGTCTAAACAGTCTGACGAAGGAGAGTGCATATTCGAAAAAGATTAGATGGTGACTCCTCACCGAGATGTTGTCTATTGTTCTACCCGGTGGTGCGCCAATGGATTTCATATATATATATATATATATATATATATATACTTACCGTAACGCCCGGCGTATAACGCTCACCTGTACTTTCAGGCTACAATTTTTAGTGTTTAGATATATTCCCCGAATAACGCGCATTCTCTTTTTCACAAAGGAACCCGTAATATGTGAAATATATCTGTGCAATGCTCTTATGTTTTTAAGTTATTTTCTAGAGATATCCCAGACTTTTGAAAAAAGTTCAGTATACCTCTAGAACAACCCTTTAAGTTCATTATGTATGTTATTTCTTTTAAATCTTCTTTCTTAACAGAAGTCTAATTTTTGTATGCTAATCTCTTTTTTTTTCCTTTGAAGCTATCATTTTTATACCCAGCGTATAATGCGCACTTATAAATTTCGATCATGTTTTGTGTGTTTAAACTGCACGTTATACAACCGGGTTTTACGTCAATTATTTTGAGCTAAATTCTAAATTTCGGAATTTATTTGTGATTGCAATTCAAATATTTTACAAATGTCAGAATAATATTAGATTCCAAAGTTTTTCCTACTATGTAATATACATGTGTTACAATTGCATTGTGTTATGTAAAAAATATAGCTTCATACAATTAAAAGTTTTTTTTTTCTGAAATAACTACTCTGGAGTATTAATAACATCACAATATACATTTTATTCATAAAAATCTTTAGATAGTAGTATTGTCTCACATTATCCTCTTTTAGTCTAATATGTTCATCTTAAAATTCATATAAATATGATTTTCTTCTGTATAAAATTATTCAGTGCAACACATTTCACTACATACACAATTTCTGAAATATATTCAATAAACTTAAACGAATTACATTTATAAAGATATGCATCAGTAAAGAATAAATAACATAAAACTATTTCTTTGGAAATACACACACAACTCCATTATCTATATTACAGTACATCTTGTAAAATGCATGAGAGTTTCAGAAAATTTAGCCATGGGCATATAAATTTATGTTCCTTTTCATAAAAAGAAATGAATCTGAATTCGTCACTGTCTGTTTTGTGGAACATCGGGGTGTTGTCCAATTCTTACTGAAGTAAATGACAAATTTAATAGGATTTTGTGTGAGCATGTTGACATATGGAATAAATTTCAAGTGATATACTTTTTCGGAGTATTTTTTCATTAAATAGAATAAAGATGTCTTTTAAAAAATACAATCAGTTCCATTTGAAATATGTCGTATCTCACATAAAATAAATCTATGACATTAAGATAAATAATGTTTGTGGTTTCCTTTTTTTTTTTTTTTTTTTTTGCTGATTGTTTTATTTTTTTTTTCTATATTTTTTAATTTGTTTAACTGTAAGGAAAACAGATGGATTTTCGGTGTATTTTTATTTTTATTTGAAAGTGAACCTAACTGTTCAGATTTTGTTCAGAGAAGATATATCAAGTGTATAGCAAAACGTTCTACAGCATACTGGCATTTGATTAATTAGTTTAACTTCAAGCAAAATAGTACTTTTAAATGTCATGACACGCACATAAAATTCTCTTACCATTCAGCTAACTAGCGCAAAAAACGTTATTAATTTCTAATATATTAATATATCAACATTTTCAACATACTTTTTTTTTCATTATTATCTCAAGATATCTGTTAAAATGTAACTAAGAATTTTAGCAGTATATTTTAAAATTGGATACATAGGATACCTCTATAATTATATTGAATTCATATAAAACACAGAAATTTGAATGTGATGAATGTGTATGTCATTCGCTTTTTATTTATAAAAAGAATATTATTAAATAGAGAATTAACAACCCTTTAGAAATCATAGTTATGGGAGGATTTATTTTCGCTCGCGCATCTGATTTAAATATCAGTTTCATTAAAACTCACTTTAATTAAAATAAATTTCCAAGATACGGAGTAAAAAATAAATAGACAATATTTGTAACAAAATTATTTTTATTAATATTGAGGTTCATGAGAATTTTTTTAAAAAATTGAAAGTGCATGCAAATTTTCGATGCATGTAAAGTAACAACTTGCTAAACTAAATAATTAAAAAAAAATTATTGATATAATTAATCAGGCATTGTAATTAAATTCCTTATATTTACATTTGAATGTACTTCCCAATGAATATATTCCATTTATTTTCTTGTATAAGTAAGTTATATATATATTTTTTGAAAATTTTTGTTTAAAACTTTGTATAATTTTCTTAATTTCTTATACTCATTACACCGTTTTTTTTTATGTATGTTTCACCTTACGAATTCTCTACGGTCAGTTGATTTATGAAAACTAACTTTTAGCTACTTATTGTATTTCATAATTAATAGTTAAGTCTTTTTTTTAAAGCTTTACATAATATAAACCGTGGATTAAATAATCTGAGATATTTAGCTTAGTTACTAAAATTAAGAATTATTTCAGTATTCAAAGTTAAGCTCCGCTACTAATGTGAATATTAATTACTTTTATTTTTAAGCAAATACCAGTCTATTGACCATTAAGTCGTTATGCAATGATCTCTAATATTCCTTAGCATAACAACCCAAGCCATATTTTGCAGAGCACTCGCTAAAATAAGTAGCATCCATGGCTTGAAGAAAGTCACACATAAGACAATCAGGTATATTAGTTAAATAAATGAAGAATTTTAAATTAAACTAATGAGCTTTAGGACAATGGTATAGTGTAATATCAGGCCTCAACAAAACTTTTGAAGATCATCAGTTTCCTTTTTTGCTAAAAGGTCTGCCATCCCGTTACCCTGTAGATCATAGGGGAAGATGCCCACATGAAGTTGCTATCACAATTATTTTCAGAAGTTCCTTACAGCTGATATAAATTTAAATGTGTGTTGAAGTAATTCTTCGAGGTGGTGCTAAAATGTATACACTTTTTAAAGATTTGGATACTTTTTACTTGAAAATGTATATATTTTTTGTTAATTTCAATTATTTATATTAAGTAAATACATGTATAAGGTGCAAAGCATTAGCATTTTTAATATCAGTTGCCAAATGAATGTGATTACTCTAAAATGTTAATTTTACATTGACAAAATATGATTCTGTTTTTTAACACTTTCACACTCTTACGAATAAGTATAATTTTGTTCTGTATTCAATAAATTGAAATCTAATTTAATGAAATATTTTTATTTGATTATGTACTCTGTGAAAAGGCTATTTTATGCATATCTACAATTTAATTATTGTAATAGATCTCCTTAAAATATTTTATTATATGTTTATTGTACAACTATATTAAAATGAGAGTAAAAATTGTAGTCGCTACAGTTTAATATACAAATAATTATTAATTTGTGAAAATTATGATATAGAAATGACACCTATCATTAGCGAGATAATCATCCATAATTAAATAATGAAATACACATTGTTCTGATTCACAAAAGGCAACAAATTGCACAAAATGACAGTTGTTTACAAAATCTTCCCGTGAACCAAACGCATGAAGAATATGAGCTTTCTATGTTGCCGGAGAAAAAAAAAACGTAGCAAAACGGGAGATTTTAAAATATATATCTTCGATTTAAAACAATTTTTTGAGAACTGATATAAATAAATTTTATCATTTGCCCAAATTTCATTGAAAAATGTTCTGCTTCTAAAATTATTATAACTTAAAACATATGTTGCATACCAAATATGGCTGGAGAAACAATCTCTAAAAATAACACTCATCTGGTAGTAAATTGTATAACATTATTATTGCAGAGCAAACCTGTCTGTGGAGTTCCAAAATTTCATTTTCGTCTCGGGCCTTTTTATTGAAAATAATACAGCATTGTACTTGAAAACTAAAATATATTTTGAGAATTGTTCAACATTTCTTTCATTGTAAAATAAAATTCAGAAATAAATTGAAGATATCTATAAATAGTACAGTACTCACTTAATAAATTTTATTGAAAGTGATTTTTTCCCCTTAAAATATTCATATTTTTCATGCAAACTTCCAGTAATAGTATCAGTTGTTTGAAATTTTAAAAAAAAAACGTATTTCACTAATAAAATAAATTTATGACTTTTTTACCCAGATAACCCAGAATAAAGATTTAAAATATTAACAGTACGTTTTAATAAAACCATTTTAATTATCAGTTGGAAAAAATGCCTTTGAAGAAAGACTTAGTATATACTTATTTAAATCAAAGAATTTTTCCTTCTGAAATTGTTTTATTTCAATAATGTAAGAAAAACTTTAACCAGAAAATCTTTCATATTTTCCTGTTTTATTTTGCGAATTTTCTTGGGATATAATGTAAAAGGAAATAATCTGCGACTCCATTTTAAAACAAGCAAATACCTTAAACTAAATATAGTAAGTAAGTCTTCGCTATTATTCAAAGAGTTAATTAAGAAACGGAATCACGAAACGATGAAAAGGATTAAAAATACTTTTCCCCGATTTAAAATACAGTAAATGATAGTAATCCGAATACAATAAGTATTCAGAAGAAGTACAAATAAAAACATCGGGATAAACTAAACACTGCTCATTAAAATAACTTAGAAGAGGAATTAGGACTTTTATTATTAATATCAGGATTAGTCTTTAAAAACATTTTGCGAACAAAATATTCATAAGTTACCTAACGAAAAAAACTAAGCATGTTTTAGGTTGTATCTATTACGGAGAGATTACATTGACTATAACAATGACTGAATTATTTTAAATCGACATGATTTAATGCTTTCAAAAATATCTTTCTCTTAAACAAAATATTTATCAATAAGATTTGTATTTGAGTGTATTTATTTGAAATCTTTATAACATGATTAATTGATTGGCATCTTACAAGCGACACAATTTTTTTTTGCAATACTTGGGCTTGAAAACCAATTGATGATAACTGAAAGAAATTACTAATTCCTCATTAATTTATCACAATATGGGCACTTAGTTATAATAAAATACGTGGAAAATTAATAAAGAAAAAAAATTGACAGCAATTTGTTTTATTTGAATGTTCATTTAACAAGACATAAAATTCAAAAAAGTACGAAAATACTCCCAACTCAGCGTATCTCAAACTATTCGCCTTAGGCGGGAGGGGGGGGGGCAGAAGTATATCGAAAAGCGAAAACGAAAGATTATTTAAAGGGAAAAAAATATATTAATTTACTGAAAGGAAGCAAACAAATAAATAAATAATTAAAAATAAAAAATAATACATTCTGGCATAATAAAAAATAAAGTACGCATTAACACTGATATAACACACTTATAACTCTATCAATGCAGCAAAATGTATATTTTATAATAAGTTTAGCAATAATAAGTGAAGAACAAGTTTATTTATTACCAGTAATTCTATGGGATTGTCATATAAGTATTATATAGAAAATTTAGTACTTATCTTGACAATTTTTT